>JANRMJ010000054.1:38287750-38311855 GCA_025584955.1 Alethe diademata | reverse complement strand
GTGCCACATCCAGTCTTTTTTTAAACACACCCAGGGATGGTGACTCCACCACCTCTCTGGGCAGACAATTCCAGTACTTGATCACCTTTTTTTGTAAAGAAAACTTTTTCCTGATATCCAACCCAATTTTCCCTTGGCACAGCTTGGGGCTGTGTCCTCTCATTCTGTCAGTGCTGCCTGGTGAAAGAGACCAAGCCCCACCTGACTACAAAAACCTTTCAGGGTGTTCTAGAGAGTGATAAGGTCACCCCTGAGTCTCCTTTTCTCCAAGCTGAACAACCCCAGCTCCCTCAGTCTTTCCTCACAGGGCTTGTGTTCCAAACCCATCACCAGCCTTGTTGCCCTATAAATGGGCTCAACCATCTCAACGTCCTTCCTAAACTGAAGGGCTCAGAACTGGATATAATTCTATAAAAGGAGGAATTCATAAGTTCAATCTAAAAATAATTTGGTTTGAGACATGATAAGTATTAATATGTGTCAGTTATTTTATGTGACATAAAATAGAGTGTACACATATGTGTCAATTATTTTGTTATGCAGTAACCTTGATAAAACACCGATCAGTGTACAAGCATTTGCTTCAATTTAAATTAGTTTTACACAGGAAAGCGCCACAGAATTACACACAATACTATCATAAACAGAAAAGGAAAAAAAATATGTTTCTAAATTTACTGGCTTTGGTTAGCAGCTTCAATAAATGATGAGATTTTCAGACTTATTAGTGCCTTTTGGATTTCAGTGACTTAAATCTATGGAGTCTGGGCACAGGTATTTAAAAATGGCAGCCTCTGATCTAAACAGGAATTACACTAAATTCTCAGGAAAGGCCATTGAAATGGAAAGGTTTCTCTTTTTTTATTCTATCTATCATTCCAAATGGAATAGGAAATCAATGACTGAGAAGAATATCCTTGTTTCATCCCTTTCCAGAAATAAAATGCAGATTCATTCTACGTGTCTATGGCATATACTGTCATACTGGCATATACTGCATACTATATATGTAGTACATGCCAGTATGTAATCCTGGGCACTAAAATCCCTCACATGAACAATAGACTGCTGTAAGCATTGGTTCTTGAGAGTCCATCTATTTCTCTTATAACTTCACTACAAATATAAAATAATCTAGCATAGGAACTTCCACATAAGAGCTGTGATTTTCAGATGTGTGTAGAAGTTAAACCAAGACTAGTTCTTATGAAAATATATCAAAGATGATGAGGGAAATGTCCAAGTCAAAGGAAATTGTGTTTCTTCTCTTGTCTTCTCTCTCTGATCTCTTTTCCACTTAAATAATTTCTTGCTGACAATATCATCACCATTCCAATCCCTGTCTCTTTTATTTCTTAATCATTACTTGGTCCAGTTAAATTATTCTGTCACCTGCCTACTACCTTTGGCACTCATTCCTTTACTACCTAGCCACTCCCCTTTGTATTCCTGTCTTTTCACATCGTTCTTTCACTATCTTCCCTTTTTTTTTTTTTTTATTTTTTTTCAGAGAATGAACTCATTTCTTTTAGTTCATTTACCACTTCGCTTTTCTGCTTCACTATTGTTTTTTTCTTTTTCCTGCTTTGGCTTATATACTTTTTAAACTCAGCAGACTTGTTTACACATTGACTACTCTTCTTCAAGTTATTTCACTGGCACTTTTTCTGAAACACCTTGTAGAAGTAAGTCATTACCCCTAGAAGTGTGAACAGGAGCATACTGCCCCATAAGTGACCCTTTGTTCTCAAGGCAAAGCAAACAACTGAACCCTGCAGACATACAGAAATATTTCACTGTTCACTTGAAGAAATCAGAAGGCAAATAAAAAGAATGAAAAAAAGAGAAATCTAACTGAATTATTAAAAATGTTATCTCCTAGTCAAGAAATACCTAATTTAGATGAAAAAAACAACTATGTCTGGACTCGGTACTTTCTGTAAGATGAAATAAGAGTGTAATGTGACTGCTCAGTGAAATAATTCAGAGTCCATGACACTCACAGATTCTCTCCTGTGCTAACTCTCAAGCTCCTTTCATCCAAGAATTCTTCTCCCTCTCCTTCCAGTTGCTTCTCATCTTCCTAGACTTGGTCCAGCTGATGCAACCACTGTCTACTCTGTCTGCCACTGCAAATTCATGCAGATTGAGTGTTCAGAGCAGCAGCAGCCCCTTGAAGAGAGTACTGGCATACAAGAGGGATGGCTGAGTTATGCTCACGTTCTTCAAAATGAGCACACAGATTGTGAAAGTGCTGGTAAGATTAAACATTTAAATATATCTCATTAAGGAAAATTAGCACAAGAGATATAATCTGATTTACCTTTACAGGGCTCTGTGAAGCTGCCAACTACTATGGAAAGGTTATGTATTTTATTGCTTCATTAGACAAAATTCACCAAAAACTGCATCTTAACCACTGGAATGTAGGGATCACAGACATATCCAGGCACACTTCATTTGTGCTTGCCATGGTTAGACATACATCATAAAAATACCATGAATACCCCAAATACAGTCTTCAGAAAATGGAAATAGAGCTGGCACAGCATTGCACCATCCTCCAAAAATTTCTTCAGGAGTGACCAAACCTAAACCCTAAGCCCTAAACATAAACCTATGATATGTCAGTGACTGACCTTCAGTCAAATTTCCAAGAGTGATTTCTTTTTGAAGTCCAGCCCCTACTCTGGCAGCCTTTTATGGTCCTACTCCATCCATAGCCCCCCATACATGAGCCCTAGACTTTGGGTTTCTCCTAACTCCAACCCTAAATATAACCCTAACCCAAACCTGGGTTTGGCTGAGCTTTAGTGCAAGACCCTTTGAATTTGTTGGTTTAACAAAGTTCTAAGGGGAATTTTTTTTTTTTTTTTTTTTTTGCTGCCCATCCCTTTTGCAGCCCAGCATCTCCTTTGCATTGACCCTCCCTCTGGAGCCTGACATGTTGTCTCTCACAAACCTGACAATAAATATCACCCTAGGTATTGGACTTTGCTGATCCTTAGCCATAGCTTTGACTGAGGTCTCAAGGGAGATTTTCTGAGACCTTGCTGTAAGCCTCTCCTTCCTTTTCAGCCCCCTTGAAGCCTCTGTTGCTGAACCTTATTTGTAAACCTAACTTTTGACAACAGCAGAGTCTTAGCACCAATCCTCCAGCCACAGCCCTCACTAACTAACTCATATGGGAGGAGACCTTCCATAGTCCCCCTTCTTCTTGTGCAGTTTAGTGCACTTATGTTAGGGCTAGAATCAGATTTGGATGAGTGTTATGGTCACAGTTGTCACTGACAAATCCTAGGGCTCCAGTTGAAACCAAGGGTTGAACTACAAGAAGAAATCTCCCCTAAGAACTTCTTGAAGATTCTCATGGCTGGGAACATGGAGAAGCTCAGCCAAGGTCAAGGCAAAGGCTTAGTGATGGGCTTAGGGGAGGAGGGACAGAGAGCCCTGCACTTGTGATGTGCAAATGTGGAAAAATTCAGACAGAAGCAGCAGTCCTGACGTGGGCTGAGAAGCCTTGGTCCACCAGGTTGCCAGTCAGGAGTTGCTTCAGCCAGGT
Source organism: Alethe diademata (assembly GCA_025584955.1). Lineage (NCBI taxonomy): Eukaryota > Metazoa > Chordata > Aves > Passeriformes > Muscicapidae > Alethe > Alethe diademata. The sequence continues at coordinate 38,308,293 of JANRMJ010000054.1, read as the reverse complement.
CTGCACCCCACAGAAACAAAATCCATCAGATCCTGAACTTCAGCCAGTCAGGAATGTGCACAGTGCCCCAGCTCACACTGACTTTGAAATAAATGGTCAGCCATGAAGGGCTGCAGACAATTCTGGGGGCAAAACAGGCCAAGGGGACAGGGGGCTCTGACTGTGCTGACCCATGCTGGGTCTATGAGAGAGGCCAGAGGTGACCCATGCCACTCAAGAGGAGGGACTGTGACCATCCCTGTCAGTGCTGGAGCAAGGACATCCCCGAGGGGCTGTGGCGGAGCACAGATACTCCTGAATCCGAATGTATTAAAAAAACCTTACAACTTCTAACCAAGAAACAGCCAGCTTGTTTGTCTCTAAAATGCACAGCTCCTTGATGAGAGCAATAATATGACCCATTTCTTGAGGGCAGCATCACCACAACTTTGTTTCTCGAGAGCAAATGGTTTCAGATGCCTCATTAGGTGGCTCTTGTGTTGCAAGTGTCACCATGACAACCCGGTGGAGTCAGCGTGACTGTCGCCAGGCAGCAGGACACCAGGCAGGGTCCCCTCCGATCCCAGGTGCCCTCCGGGACCAGCTGCCCGGGATGCTCAGGCAGCTGCAGGGATCGTGCCTGTGTGGGGGTGTCAGAACACAACAAGAAAATCTGATCAGTGCATTTTTAGATAATTATTCAGTAGCTCTGGTGGGTTTATGAGCTCTGAATCTGACTGCAGTGTAAAATTGACCACTTGAGATGAACAATAATCTTATAAAGATGGGCTGTGTGAAAAAGAATGTTACCCTTTCAAAACTGAATTTTCCCATTTGTATTTATGGACCATTATTAATATAGAGAAGAGTGAAATGGATTATATTAATATCCTTCAGCAGTAGTGCGAGGGTTGGAAAATGAGTAAGTATTTGCATGTAATTACAGTTCAGGCTGCCTGTAATATAAGCAGCTGTCTGTAAAAGCAAGCAGCTGGCAAGCAGTGGAACTGGGCATTGGCAGCTGTTTCATCCCCCTATGAAATTCTCCACAATATCATTATGTTTCCTCCCAGCCTCCATGGAAATTTATATGTGACACCTGTGACAGTAAGTTAATGCAAGAATATTCTGCCCTGAAGATTTTTTTCCTTTCCCATGAGCTCCATCTCTAAGAGGCAATTCCTCTGCCACCGCGAGGAAGTCACATCTCTTTGGGTGAGTGGTACAGGACAAAACCCATCTCACCATGCAATCAACCCCTGCCTGTAGAAATAGGTGGAATATGGGGGAAACCTTTCATAAATCTGCTCCTGACTTACCTTGGGCTCAAGTGCCTGAGTAGTCCTCAGTGTTCCTTGCCTTTGGGCAAGCAGAGAAAGGACTGCAGAAAAAGAAAAGTATTTTCCATTGCCTGTTTGCCGTGGCTCATGCCTGGCTCGTCTCGCTTTGCCTCAGATGAGGAATGTGCACTGGGACCTGTACCTTTGAGAGATGGAAAACCAGACAAGGACTGTTCTGCCTGAAAGGCTGCTCCCAAGCCAAATTGCTCTATAATTCTCTAATATTACGATGTTATAATTTCTACCTTTCTTCCCTTACCTTTGTACTCTTCCTTCAAATCATGCTACATGATCTGCCTCTCTCAGAGAGCTGAGTATGACTGCAAGTCTTAAGGTGTTATGTTACCTTTAGAAAATGACATACCAATAGAAAAGGCAGAACAAAGATACTTTTAACAGCATCTGGTAAGGATGAAAATGAAACATGAGTGTAAAGTCATTCCTGGGTATTGTATGAGCAAAAAAAGAAGAAGTTGGTTTAGGACAAGTAATGTAATGTCCTTACAGAGTGGTTTTCCAAAACAATTCCTTACTTAAAACAACATAAATTGCAATAAAAATAATAATTTTCAGCAAAAATTGTACTACTGACCTGATTCACATCTCAGTGGTACTTAAATTATGAAGCAGTAAATTATAGAGTACACTTTTTCTGGTTTGTTTGTCTGCCCGACTGTACATTTCAACATTCCACCTGAAGACAGATATCTTAGTGTTATTTAGTATCTGGAATTAGGAGATGGCTACAGATCAAATTAGTATTTTTTTTAAGGAATACTGAAGTTATAAACATATAAGGGAAATCAAGTTAACAAGGTCATTCAGTTGTACAAAATTTACTGGTACAAGATATTAAATATACCCAGTTGTATTTGGATACAATAATAATTATTTCAAACCTTCAGGTATATAAGCTTCATTTTATATCTGAAGGCAAACAATTTAAAATAAAGTCTCAAATTATCTGAAGCCAAAGTATGTAAAGGTTTTCCTCAAAGGCATTATTAATATTTGCAACATCTTCACTGGGAGGTAGTGCAAGACATAAAGCAGAGGGCTTTTTGTTACTGAAATTATACTGAGTTATTCCAAGGCAAAAACAGGAGAAGATTAGTCAAAGGAAAAAATCCAAATGGAGTAGTATAGAAAATTATAGCCAAATACTGTTGAGATTACATATGTTTCTACTTTATACAGACTCATGTAAAATGTCTTTTAGAATCCGAGGTGAAAAGGCGAAAATGAAAAATAACATGAAGAATATGTCTGTAGATCTGTAGGTCAAAATCCTTGCAACATGAAGAACAAGAAATGAGTCATGATCATGGTTTGTTTCAATGGTTTTGTTCACTATCCATCACCAACTACGTCTTAAAAAGCACTTGGAAGAAACAAGAAATAAATAGATTGTCTGTTTACCAGAGGATTAAACAGAAGGTCAGCAAAGCTCGGTTTTCCATCAGGCTTTGGCTCTGACCTCACTATTCCATGCCTTTGTGTGCCTCCCCATGCTTTGTGTGAAAGGGTCAGCTTTCAGTTTGGGATGGGATTCATCTCAGTTAACTTCAAATGGCACCAGTGGAAGAATTGACACCTGAGCAACACCTCCCCAGCCTCCCTCCATACTCAAAGGAGAGAAGCTGGCATCTTGGGGCATGATTTGGTTATCTTGTTTCAGGTTAGGACAAGTCCTCTCATCATTAGGAGTATTAGGAGTGTTCTGCCCTAAAAGTACTTATTACTCTCCTTGTGTTTCAGCAGATCAGACAAAACTGCCTGCAATTCAAATCTGAGCAGGTTAACCCTATCTTTGCATATGCTTGCAGGGTAACTCCAGCCTCACTGCAGGTTTCTCAGGCATAGTGGTTGGACAGTTAACATAAAATTAAAATGAGGAGTTTTCCAGGCTTTTGTGAGATTTTTCACTCTGACATGAACCCTTGTACACTTGAGCTCTTTTAAGCAGAATCTGTCTTTATTCTCTGTTTTGTAGAGTCTTCAGCACATGCTAATGAGATCTATGAAATTACCTCCAAAAATGCTTTTAAGCTTTTGATGAATCATCCTAATGTTACATTTTCAGTACTTGGAAAATGCCATCAAACAAAAGAGAGGCTATAGGTCTAAGGTTTGTAGAGACGTCTGCCAGTAACAATTATACTGACTGAATCTTAGAAAAAATGGTCTTCAGAGTTGTCTTTGCACTCATCATCATTGTGAGGGAAAGTGAGCTCATCTCACAAACCTGCTGTACATAACAAAAAAGAAGTCAAAATACTTTAAATCCCTTTTAAGGATGAAAATTTTGTTAAAAAACAATAACCCTGGTAATACTGAAATATGAGCAAGGGCCTGAGATGGGAGGAAAAGGGAACCTCTGCTTGTGATCTAATCCCAGAATACAATTCAATGCCTGAGAAATAGATAAGGACAGGATTTTTAAGACTGATGGCCTGAACAATTTTTGGCCACTGAAACTACAGTTCTACGTTGAAACAGACAGACAGACAGACAGACGTATTTTCTTCCCTTTGGCCTGTGTCTGCCTCTGTAGAATAGATTATTTACTTACAGTAATTGTGTGAACAAAAAAATGGGCTGTCTGGCATTGAAGTTCAGCATTGTAAAATTACTGGTAATAGCAGCCAGCTGGATTTGCAGTCAAAATGTGCCTCAGGAAAGTGAATATTACTGATGCATAGATTTAAATATCATCATAAACTTATTGTTATTTTGTAATATTATTTGGGAATTTAGGATGTATTTAATATAGGAAATATACATAATCTGTTATTAATTTTCTCTAAACTAATTAAAAGAGTAAGAAAAAGATCTTGATTTAAATTTCCAATCCTGACTCAAATTTGGGTGATAGGTTTAGGATCTCTCAGTAATTCGATTTTGAATTGAAAATGCCTTTGAGGATAGACTTCAATTTTGTATAGATTGATAGAGAATAATCAGATTTCAAAATAATGCAAGTAATCAATTTTCCCTTTACCTTGCCTCAGCCCAGGAATGATTAGAGCCATCAATTTTCTTTTTATTTTTAATTGCAGACTCTCCTATAAAACATTTTAAGTCAAACCCTCTCCAGTGTTGTAGGGTTGGTAGGAAATAGGCAGTTCAGTGTGGAGAACAGTTTTGGACTGCAGCAAGGAAGGCATTTCTGGAAAGATCATGACTTCAGAAGACCATGCCTGATTACTATCTTTTCTACCAAGCATGTAGTCTACCATTTTTGTCCAGAGTTATCAAACATCTTTTGTAAAACTGAAACAGAAGGTGTCTATATTATTTAAATTTTGAATGAAAAATAAAATATATTTTACCCAGATTTCAGAATTTTCATTGAATCTGATTTACTCATCCTTTTTTAGCTGGAAGTAACATGAAGCAAAGAAGCCTATCTCTGTGTTTGCACTTGGACCAAGAAATAAAAAATATTCCACTTTCTGTACAAATGATCTGCAATTAAAAATCACATTAAAAAAAAGTGTTAGTGACTAGTTAAGAGCAGCCATTTATACATCTCATTGGTTTTGCTACAGTCTGCCCTGCAGAACAAAAATAATCAGTAGTGTGTATGGGTTTCATATCTAGAAGATCAGCTGCACTATTGATATATGTTTTAGATAAATGTTTAGTTTTGGATTATGATTCCCAGTAGATGATGTAGCAAATCCTGCCACTTCAGACTGCTGGAACATATCTATGATGTTTTATTTTATTCAGTTGAATGTTTCAGAAGAGATTCAGATCTAGTTTGTAGTTTTTTGTTGCAAAGAAAGAATGGCAAAGTCCCAGACTTCTGACTAGGATAAGGACAGCTGGGCAGAGAGTAATTTAATTTGGCTAAGACCTCAGCAGCCTACAATACACACATAAAATGCTGGAAGTCATGTAACCAGCAATCAATACTCTATATAGCTGGACTACCCAATTAAAGATTCAGTGAAGGATCACCATCATCCTGCTGCATAAAGCTGTAACCACACTGCAGTCCTGACAAACAACCTGGCTAGGCTCTGGAACTAGCAGTTGAAAGCAAAACCTTTGTGTTTTTGACATTTGCTGCATGTTATAGTTGAACTGCTTGTCCATAGAAAAACTGACCAACAATCTGTACAGTGTCAGAAGGTCCTCAGCCTCTAAGCATAGAACAGCTTTTGTTTTTACTTTTCTTATCAGTGAACAGGTGATGGAGTGATAAAAAGAACAAGCTGGTATACTGAATAAAATATCCTGCATTCTCTTTTAAAATATAGAGTTATATTGCAGGAAAATAAAAATTGTGTTTTGTCCATTGGTTCTGACAGAATCGGTGCCTACCAGCTTTGTATTTTCTTACTCCAATGTGGATATGTCAAAATAATTTAACATTGACTGTGTTTTATCATTTTATTACAGTAATGTTTAGATACCTCAAATAAAATATCACTTTCTTTATTGGTTACCATACAAACTCAGAATAGACAAGGGCCATTGAAAAAGCAAATTCATTCTAAAATGAAGGTGATGATTTAATCAACTGTAATTTAATGATTAGTTTACAAGGAAGTAGTCTGATACTAATTCTTTCTGCAAAATCATTATTAATTTGAATAGATGCTCTTTTGGTACTTTCATGATCACCATGGTAAAAAGATCAGATTAACAGAGCACAACTGATATGTGATAAAATGTTTATGTTTAGGAAAAACATGGATTTATGAAAGAGAAAAAAAAGAAATTGAAAACATGCAAAAGAAAACTGTAATGTCACTCAATTTTTTCTTCTTTTTCTGCCTATTTAGTCTCATATATTCTGTCCTGAGTGCTTATTTGTTCCAAGTGCAATCAAATGCTTGGTTTGTTGGTCTATTCTAATATGAAGAAGCAGCCAAAGTTTTGTGTCAGGTAGAGTTACATCCAGCAAAGTCCACTGCAGTGGACATCTTGGATAGCCTCCCCCAGGTTCCTCTTTCTTCTTCTGACACTGAATACAGAGCTCGTTTTCTCCTGGACATGAAATTCTCTTTCTAGACCAGAAACCACACTATTTGGTGTTCAGACAACATCCCTCTAAGCTCAAGCATGAGTAACAAAAAATCCCATCTTTAGGCCTGTGTCACTTCATGGTTTCATAGGGTAAAATCTGTATGAAATTGTTAGTGGTAATATTACTATCACTGTTAATCATAATCTGTCAGCATCAACAATTTATAAACATTGTCATCACCATAATGTGTGATGGTTCATCAATGAAATATGCTTCCTTAAAGCCATGGGAACAAGTTTTGTGTGACAGGATTAGGGAAATGTTTTGGAAGATACACGAACAAAAATTTTTGGTAAAAGTGTTCTGTAATACAGAGTTCACAGATGCAGTAGTTAAATTATCACACTAAATTCTGATTTCAAAGAAAAGGAAGGGAGAATAGAGATATTATCTAAAAATACTAATCAAATGAGATTAAAAAGCACACTTCAGTGTGCTCTAAACCCCAGAGGTCAGGGACATTTTCAGTGATAACAGTGCTGTAAGAGCTCTGCTGCAGTAAAAACATCTAAGAACAGCCCTGAGCCAGGATGTGGCTTCTAGAACCACACATTAAACCCAGACCCAGACAGTGAATCTGAGGCATAAATGGGCCTGTGGAAATCAATGCTGAATCATCCAATGTTTTCCAAGGTCTTCATTTAGCATCTAGTGCAAGCTAGAGTTTAGTCAATGTAAAGTTGTACATCAACACACAAATGGAATGCGGCTTCTGCAAATGTCACAGGAAATCATCCCAATTCAAATCCAACTGTTGGCTATTTTTCTATTCAAGAACTTGGTTTCAGTTCTGAAATATTAAAGGGCAGATAAGAAATATGTATTCCCCTCTGACATATACAAGTTTTAAGCCCTCTCTTGTGGTGACTCTTATTGCCGATTAATAATTCACAAAAGGGAGAGCCTGTTTGCTGACACTGAAATTACATTTCTCAATGTAAGGACAGAGTTTGGGTCAGAAAACCTCTCAGAATGGATCCTCCTCTTTTTCATTATACTGATTTAGCTAAATGGCAGTTTTGGAAATAGAGAGTGCCATAACAATAGTTATGGAGTTGATACTCTCTTGAGTCTGACAACATCTGAACTTGTTGTTCTTAGTATCTGTGGTTTCTTGTATATTCTGATGTCCATAGGAAAATTAGGCAGGAATGGACTGGTATTTTGGAATGGAGATAGGCATATGAGATTTTTAGATTCTGAGTTTTATTGTTTGTTTTGATTTATTGTTTATTCCATGTTTAATCCATGATAAAAAAAATCAAAGCATATTTAATGTTGACTATTTGCTTTATTTTTAGAAACAGAATACAACAGAATATATAAATATAAATAGCAAGATTATCAGGAGCTGGTAAGAAGTGAAAAGGAAACTGAAATGCAGGAATTTAGCATTCAAAGTATTTATCAGGCTAACAAGTGGAAAAAAAAGATTAGTATAGAAAATAAGACATTAACCATTACCACAGCTCTTTTTGCAAAGGGATCCTACAGCTCCATTAATGGAATTATTAAAATTGGAAAAAATATATCCTGGGAACAGTGTGTTTGATGGATTCCCATTAAACTATGAGTGTGACTGAAAGGGGAAGAGATTCACTTGTTATTTTCTTCTTGCAGTATAAGAATAAGGGGACATGAAATGAATCTTGGAGGATTCCCATTCAAAATGCACAGTGGTAGTTCACGACCTGTGCCAGTGTCCCACAATCACACTGTGAAGAATTTCTTCCTAATATCTAATCTAAATCTAGTCTCTTTCAGTTTAAAGTCATTCCACCTTGTCCTATAACTACATGCCCTTGCATAAACTCCCTCTTCAGCTTTCTTGCTGGCCCCTTTTGGGTACTCAAGGATCCTATAAGGTCTCCCTGGAGCCTTCCCTTCTCTACACCGAATAGCCCCAACTTTCTCAGCCTGTCTTTGTAGCAGAGCTGCTTCAGCCCTCTGATAATTTTTATCACCCTCCTCTGGGCTCACTCCAACAAATCCATGTTCTTCTCATGCTAGCACCAGAGCTGAATGCAGCACTGCAGTGGGGTCTCAGCAGAGCAGAGCAGAGGGGCAGAATCCCCTCCCTCCCCTGCTGCCCACGCTGCTTCGCATCCAGCCCAGGACACGTTTGGCTTTCTGGGCTGTGAGTGCACACTGACCGCTCATGTTGAACTTCTCATCAAACAACATCCCCCAAGTCCTTCTCCTCAAGGGTGCTCTGGATCATTTCCCTGGCCAGCCTGTACTTGTGCTTGGGATTGTCAAATAGATAAACATGGGAGACTTGTAAGTAGAATGTTGGAAAAGTTTTTAATACAAGCATAACAAAAGAAAGAGGGAATTAGATATACATAGCACTGGATTTTATGGCCTGGTAGCTTGTGATCATCAAGTGCTTGTGATCCCTGCATGAGCTGAAAAAGCCCCTTTATTCCCATGTTCTGTTATTTGTGAAATATATACCAGTAATTGTAACCTACACAGTTCTGCTCAATCCTGTTCAGTCCAGAAGCTTTAACTTTATACTTATCTTGCAGCACAGATGAATTAGCTGATTCTCTTAGATAAAAAGAGAAGCTCATGGTGAGAGAAAATGACTTCGTCTATTTGAAGAAAATAATGCTAGGTTCAAGACCATCTGTAAATCTTTAATGATGCTTTTAGTAATTTCTGAAGTTTCATTTCTGAGCCCATCTTGAAAAGAAATTTTTTCCAGTGACTTTAATGTTCCATCTACAGGGCACAACTGTCAAATTGCTAGGTACAGCTCTATTTAAAAATGCCATTATCAATAACTTCTGGTTTCATGATGCAATTAGTTACTGCTAAGAACAAGAATTCCACAACAAGGTTACAGTAAAGCCTGCCACATTTGCAGAATTTGAACTGAATGGCAGTAAACTTCTCATAAATGATGTTTCAGCTGATAACAGTAGAGAACTCTGCAGATTGGAGAGCTACTCTAGCAATACGAGTTTAGAGCACTAATGTCAGCCTGGTTTTGGATTAAAGAATTATAGTCCCAAAAGAAAACAACATAATGAAAAAAAATTTTGAGAAGTCTGAAGTAATGCCAGCGTGACCTCTACAAGGCAGTAAAAATACTCAAAATAGAACTGTTCTTCATAACTCCTGGAGAAAAATTCTACTCATTTCCACTCTTCTGAAGTGATAAGATGGAATAGAGATGGACTGGGTGTATTTATAAAGAACCTTTTATAACAGCAAATATTCTGAAATAATAAGAGGAAAGAAAACCTTTCTTGTTTCTTCCCTCTCAGGAGTACATTTTCAGGTAGGTAGGTTTTAATATGAACAGAACTATGCATTCTCTTGATGTGGCACAGAAATGTTATTCTGACTTACTACAGTGCCATCCAAGTCCTGCAAGGAGAACAAGAGACAAAAGAACTTGGCATCTAACTCTGGCTAAAAATCCTGAAAAATAATCAGATTTTTTGCTACTGGTTTTGGCTCAAATATTTTAACACAACTACCTCAGCTGGTAAAATCAGTAAGGTCAAACAGTACTAGAAACAACCACGTGATGAGGAACCAAAGATAAGTCATTACAATGTGACTTGGGGGGAATTGTACTGAAATGTGTTCACATCGTAACGCGGAGGAAGTCCACGGGATGACCAAAGCTGAGACTTTTGTTTTTTTGGGATACCTGTGGCAGACCCTGCCTACAGACTGCTCTTACAAGAAGAAGGAGAGATATTATTTGAATTCCCTCAGTGACTGAAAGCCTCTAAATCTGGGCTTCAGGATAAGAATCAGAGAAGATCTCTGAAGGTGTTTGGTTGGGTATCCATTTGAGAGTTTCTTGACACCAACCTTGCCCTCCTGCAAAATGGAAATGCCAAAACCATACAGTTTCATGCTCTTTGTCCTGTCAAAGAAAAATATCTTCACTCAGGAGGGAAATTCATTCTGATCAACTTTATATTTGGTAGGAAATGGTGTGTCTTCCTACCAAGTGGCATTCTTTGTGTAAGATATGTTATACATTTAAGTGTAATTTCATTTCTGAAGGGACAAACTCAGCAGCAGTAATATTCCCCAGTGGTGTCATTGCCAGCTGGCTGGATTTCATTGTCACATTATATATATGTCTGTATAACCCCATTCCAGTAAAACTACTAAACAATATAAAAAATTTAACTACATTTTCACGTATGTTACAAGGTCATTATCTTCTGATTTTAATATAGCTCCCATTATATGCAGTTTTATAATCGAAACAATATTTGATATTTTTATAAATCCTGGACTGTAACCAATGAAATTGAATTTTTTCAGGGACCACCTGTTGGGTTAAAGGGAAGGGAGAGGTCAGGACCTAGAACATTATTTTCTTTTCAAAATATTATTTTTCAAAAATAAAAACTAAGGAATAATCTCAAATGTATATATATATATTATGTAAAGGAATAAAATATGGCGCTCTTTAAGGCTTTGTCATTAATGACAAGGTCAAACATGGAACTTTTTGCTCCATTGATTCAGCGATTCACAGCCCAAGTGAGGTCACTGCTTATGCACAGAGCACAATTAAATCAAGGTTAGACAATCAGGATTCTGTACTACAAGATAGTGTGCCAGCGGATTACACAGTACTAGGAAATTTACATTTGAAACATGCTTTATTAAGATTATTTATTCATTTTCATGCCTGAAAAAACCCTGTACTTTTATCACTATAACTAGTTCTGTTTACAGAAAACAAGTTAATAACCAACATATCTGCCTGAAATCTAAGGGTGGTTTTACATGTACTCATATAAACATGAAAACAAACAGAAACTGCTTTGTCCACTGCTTTGTGTGTTGTTTACACACTCTCAAGATAGCTTTTATGAAACAAATGAGTTGGAGTAACTTCACAAGATACCTAAATATTTTTTCTAATCAGAATTCAACCTAAAACTCAAAAGTTTCTTTGCACAGCAAGAATTTCCTATCACAATCCTTCCATAAGCACACAGTGTGCAGTCCTTTGCATATATGCTTAAATAAAGACAAGGCCTTAGTTGAAGTATGACATTTAGAGAATGGAGTAAAATCATATCATGTGACATCAGAAAATTACTAATATGTGGCCTATTTCTTCCTAACCAAAACCAAATTGATTGCAATTCAAGGCTGTTATTTCACAGAGCATAATTGGAAGTCTTCCATCTGGATTATTTACTGAATGCTGTCAATGGGTTAGTGTATTTAAGCTCCCAGAGGACTACTCAGGCACAAGGTCCACAGATCAAAGGCATAGTATTCAAACAATTCATGTAGTTTCTTTCAAGTATGTTTAAGGTTACTTGGTTTGGTGAAAGTCATCATGGAAAAAGGTAGTTTTGAGAAGTGACCTGGAAAAAAAGAAGTATCCACAAAGTACACAAGTGGGAAGTTCATAGGGAGGATATAAAGATGTTAGAAATGTAGATGGATTTGGAGAGAGTTGACAAGACACAGGACAAGCATGTGGAAACCCCCAAGGCTAAACCATGAATGCAAACCAGACCTACTTCAAGAAGTCAGAAAATTACCTTTTTGAAAGATTTGTTAGAATTTCTATAGTTTTATTAGGTGAGCAAACCAAACAGAATGTATCAAATTATTTTACAGATTAATGTCTGCATTATTACCTGGAAAAAGGAGGCTCAGGGGACACCTTATCACTCTAGAATAGCCTGAAAGGAGGCTGTAGCCAGGTGGGGGGTCAGCCTCTTCTTCCAGGAAACCTGCAACAGGATGAGAGGCCATAGCCTCAAGCTGTGCCAGTAGAGGCTCAGGTTGGACATCAGGAAGAATTTCTTCATAGAAATGTTTGCCAGGCATTGGAATGGGCTGCCCATGAAGGGGGTGGACTCACTCTCTGTGGCTCATGAAACAACTGGACATGGCCCATAGTGCTATGGTCTAGTTGACAAGGTGATAATAGAACTTGGTGATCTTGGAGGGTTTATTTAACTTAAATAATTTTCTGATTCTGTGATTATCTTCCACTTGTGCACCATATTTCTGCTTCTGCAAATACATATATGTGTTTAACTAAAATTTCCTGCAGACTCTGTCAATCGAGTTCTACCTTGAAATGTCCAGTTCAAGTAGCCTGGTTATCCAGTTCATATAGCCTTTTGTCCAGTTCAAATAACCTTGTTAAACAACAGACTATTTAAAATTTGCTATGTGTTTTCCCAGAACTTTAAAGGAATGTTATTTTCTCTTTTTTCTTTTCATTTTTGTTGTTTTTTTTTTTTTTTTTTCCCTATTTATACATCATATCAAAACTCCAGGATCAGAAAGAATAAGGAAAAGAGACTGGTAGTTTTTTGGACACCCTTGTAACTTGAATTTAATTGAATTGCTTTAAGATCCTCTTGCTTTATACAAGTCTTTTGCCCTTTGGCTTAATTCATGCTATTGGTTTACAAACCTGATCAGGATACATGACGTTTTGTGACATACATGTATAACTTTACGGCAAAATACATAAAATGACCATGTAGATGCAGAACATTCAAAACTTTTGAACAGCAACAACAAAATATCAGTGTATTATGAATTCTTCCTAGGACTCTCTTTTAGTTTGAAAAACGAAAAAGAAAAATTAAGATAATCAGTTTCAGTGTTGCTTTCTCTGCTTAAATTTACAGAATATTTCCCTACCGTGTTGGCTGAAGACTGTTTTGCTGCATTCCTATTATATGTGCAATAAACAGCTAAGGTCAAGGTAATGAAAGTAGGTGTGCAGATGCTATTGTTCTACGAAAACATAAAGAAGAGTACCATCAGAGGTCTAAGCAGACTATATCTTGTAACTTTTCACAGATATTGAAATATTAATACTACCTTGCAGTTCAAGATATTTTTTACCACAAACCACATTTTTTTTACCACAAGATCCTTTTTACCACAAACTCATGCAATTACAAAATGTGGATTTCCCCAGCAGCAGTCTTCTTCAGGCTGGAATGAGCAAACAGAACTGACATAACTACATCTGGGTCACAAAAATATCAATATATGAGCTATTCATTGATTCAAAGAGAATCTCAGCCCAGTTTTGACAACTAACCAAGTTTTCTTCAACATTGCTATAGTTTTGTGAGGAGTGTCCCTGTTGATAAACTGTTAGCACTATATCCACTCTGTTGCTAAATGAGGAAATACAAGCTTATGAAATTGCTACGATATTTATAACCTCCTGTTACACAGCCAGAACAAGTTAGCAAACACTGTTCTTAAAGGTCTGTTGACATTATCAGTGTTGTTAGTGCAGAAACAATCCCACAAAAGAAACAAAGCCAGCTTGGCTAGTGCTTTACCTCACTCTTCTGCCAAGTGGAACAGTACAGAAGTGATAGGAACCAAAACTTATATTCAGGCTTCTAAGCAGATAGCAGAATACTGGTCATGGTCCAGTGTGGGTTTATATTTAATACATTGTAATATTCCGGTTACCACAGATCTGTGGGCAAGAAAGATGTCAAAAAGCAGGAAAAGGCTACTTAGAATAATATTTGTTTCTGTACAAACTTATCAGATTTTTTTTTTTTTTTTTTTTTGGTGGTGTATGTGTGGTGACTGTTACTAGCTTTTCCTCTATTCCTGGCAGGTGCCAGGAGTTAAGCCATGCTTGGATCACATGGCTTCTGGGGGTGTGTGTGTACAAGGCAGTCCCATTCATTTCAGCAGCCAGCAGAATGGATGTATTTTCTGTGGTGCTTCTTTTAATAACAGTGGTAATAGTAGAAGCCCTCGTCCCTGGAAATATTAGAGGTTGGATTAGATGAGATGCTGAGCAATTTGACCGAGTTGAAGATATCCCTGCTGAGGGCATGGGGGTTTAGGCTAGATGACCTTTAAGGTTCCTTCAACCCAAATTAATCTATGATTCTATGTTTGCCAGTTGCATCCATGCTATCACCATCTGCTTATGTTGCAAGACTAGTTAGAATAATATGTGGTTGCTGTTTTGAAATGGAGAAAACAGTGAAGTGTGAGCAGTGTGTATAACTCTCATATTTATGAGCAGACACAGCCCCAAAAGGGTACATGCCACGGGCTGACCTGAAAAGAAAAAGATATATAGAAGTGGCAGAAAGCAACATACTTACCAACATCAAGTAACATAAACCTTGCAGATTTTACCTTGGTGCTCAGTATTTATCTTTCATCTCTGTGCTATAAAAAGAAGGAAAAAAGAATACTCCCTGTCATTAAGAGGATCTGGAGCCCAGTGACATTTATGATCCATTTTCTCAATCACTTTTCTCTTCTCACATACTTTCCTTATCATTTCCTGCTCAGAATACCTGAGGTTTTGCAAATCACTATTAGTGCCTGAAAACTTCTGCTGAAGTCGAGGATAGCTGCTGAATGCTGATGCCAAACACTGCCTGTCTGGGTGGAAAAAAGCACCACCCAGAAGATCAGGTAAAAGACAAAGAAGAAAAGGAAAAAAAAAAAAAAGTAAAATTCACCCACTCAGAAGAAGTTAGAAAAAGGAAAGAATTACAGTAACCACAGCAAACTTGCTCATAGTAAGAACTTCCTATCTTTGCTAAATACTGGCATTAATACTAAAAACCTCTCCAGTCTCTATTTTCCTTTTTACAAAATCCAGTCACGGTTTCACATTTTTCAGTCATGATACTGATGTTTTGGCAGACTCAGATGAAGGCATGACCTGGTTAACAGCAGTCAGAATGCTTTGTGTCATTCTGCATCTCAAAATGGAATTAAAATATAAGTGACCTGGACTGACTGGTATAAAAATAAGAAAGTGGGGATGAGTGATTTGATTTCTATCTGTGTAACGCTCCATTAAGGAAGCAGAATGTTTCATTGTATGCACACTGCCTACTCCACTTCCAAAGCAGTCAGCATTGCTTTTACTTACAAATAGGTACCTTGAAAATATTTCTAACTTTATTTCCTATCTACCTGTCTTATTCAATCTCTCAGTTAGTGTTATCAGATCCAAAGATCCAGACAAAGCTGCCATTGAGAAGCTCTGAAAACTGCACCTCAAACACAGCAGCTGAACAAATACTTCATCTTTTGACCTAAGATGTACCTCACATATTTCAGTGAATGAAGGTTCTCCAGAAAAGTCCAGCCTCCAAAATTGCAAAACATAGCCTACCAAGTGCTCTAAATCATAAACATAATAGTACCTGAATATTTTTTTTCCTCATATATGGGTAAGACAAGGGCATATAATTTTTCTACTTGGTGAAAATGAATGAGGGCACCATCCATACTTTGTGTGTGTGTCCATATCGTGTATAAGCCTTATGGGGGTATCACTACAGCTTGTGCAGGTGTGATAAAAATAGCATTACCTATCCAACTCATGCCAATACTACTGAAGAGAAGACAGTGATGGCTGACAAGATGACCAAAGCTAGTTTCCTCTATGATTAGGTTCTGTTGAGTACATCAGGACTTCACTTCAATGTTTATATGTTATTTACACTGAAGAACAGTAGATAAAACTTGTTCTTTTAGAGTGTAGTGCTAATTTGTGGACTCACACATGGTCTGGTAGGGATCTGAAGACTTAAAACATAGATGCAGACAGACCAAAGCTTTTCCAGTTAATGCTGCTGACACCCACGAGAGACAGGTGTCACCATGTCCTGAAACCCTAAGCCCTACTGCCTTGGCTCTGTTAGTCTCCCATCTTTTCTTCTCAATTGCCAAAATTATGTGTAATTCCTATGTGGGACCAGGCAAGTCCTGGGAAAATTTATGACCTTGATGATGGAACTGGAGGTATTCCTGAACAGCCAGACTGCTCCTACAGGCAGAGAATTGCATTTTCCTGGTGTTACACCCCTGCCCACGTCCATAAATAGCAAGTGAGCTGAGCATCCCGCCCTTAGATCTGATGGATGGCTTTATCCAGCTGTTGCTCACAGCATACTGTACAATATGCAAAGACTGATGATGTATTTAAAAATAAAGTAAAAGCATAATATCAACCCTAAATAATTATTACAAATAAATATAAAGAAAAATAAGCACCAAAGCAAAGCCATATCATAAAGACTGTGTCTTTTGCATACTTTAATCTTACTTCTATAAAAAATGAGATGTGAGGCTAAGAACAGATATACTTGCTTTTCCCCACAGCAGTTTCTTTAACATTTGAGCCTGTGCAATTACAAACCTACAAGCAGGTCATGACACACATCAGATAAGAGGATATGAGTCATCTGAGGCTTATGGAAAAGATGCTGACAGCAGAAGATCCTTAATTTGGTCAGATACACAAGCGGAAAAAAAATGTAATGACTCCCCATCTACCTTTCTCAGATTCGAAACCAGAAAATGTGACAGGCTCATTTTATCTTATCAATATGTGAAACACCTTCATATTCTCATGATTACACACACATGGGCAGACTGCAAAACCAGCTATAGCTAACATTTGTTGAACTGATGACTTCCACTGTTTCTACTGTGAGCATAATTAAATTTGTTTGTTTTACGACTTTTGCCTACAGCTCTAACCAGGTTATTTTTCAAGGCTAACAAAATAAGGGCAATAGCAGATTGCAAAAACATTTAATCTCTAGGCTTTGGAAGGTCTTGTTGTGCACAAGATATATATATATATATATGTAAGTGAGGAATTTTGAAAGACTATGTGCATTAGCTGATATTACACATTTTGGAAAATTGAAGAATTTGGCACATTACTTTAGGGTGTATTTTGGCCAAATTTCTAGCAAGAAGAGGTCTTTTTGGCTACATGGGAACTGACGCCCAGACTGTAGTTCTCAGAACTGAGCTGTCTTACCGACACAACTGAGGTGAAGCAGTTTGTGTAAAACTTAATACTGCCCTTATTTTTTCTTTACTATCAGCAATAAAGTCCATAGAGATAACTTAAGATTTTATAACGGAGAAAACACACCCAGTTCTGTAACACTTCTACTGACCTTCTATATGTGGTGTCTCAGTCTGTGAAAAAAATAAGTTTTTTCTCAGTGATTTCTGTCATGTGCTGTTGAAAGCTAAAAGAAGTTCAGTTCTCTAATGCAGAACTTGACTGAGCAAAGTGTGCAACAGCAAAACCAGGTCATCTGTACAAAGAAGAAGCAAAAGAGGAAAAAATTCCAACTATTTCCTTTGGCAAGAGAAGGGAAAGGAGAACTAAACTCTCTGTTAAGCCACAAAAAGCTCTCTAATATTAATATCAAAAAGGAAAAGATTCATATAGTATTTCTTCACTTTGTTAGCAATTTGTAAAGATAAAATTCAAAAGACAGTAATCATTTAAAAAGCCTGAGAACCTATTTATGAAAATGTCTTATTATTTAGCAATAATATTCAGTTCATTGCCCAAACATCAATGTATTGATCAAATATTGCAATCTAATGTTTAAAATACATTTTTAGTGGATCTCTCAGAATTGTCAGTGTAACTTTTGAAAAGAAAGATGGCAATAGAACACTAAGGAGGAAAAACACCCCAGGGAATTTATAGTCATAAATAATTCTGTAAACTCACAGATTCATTAATCACAATTTTATTAATTAATCTGGTGGCTTAATTCTTCCCTTAATTACAGGGTTTTAATTTGATATTTTCCCAGCACTTTTCCACCCCAGAAAAAGAAAGAGGTGTGAACTTTCTCACCACTCCTCCTGCCAGTCAAAGGCCCATCATCTTTTTCCTATTCAGACAGGCAGGAAAACCAGCTCCATTAATAATATCAGTAGGCCTCATTCTCCCAGAAAAATGAACTTCAACATCTGCATGTCTCAGAGATTCTGGACAATAGAGGTGTGACCAGAGCTTTTGGGTTCAGCCAAATAGCCAGACAGAGCCAGCAGAATTTAACTGAGCAACCTCCATTCTGATGTCAGAAAGAACAGGATCTTTCTGGTTTGCATTGATGGATCTGTTTCCCTTTGACATCCTGAATTCTATCTGCCCTCCTCTATCAGATATACCTCTACCCCTGTATAATATTTCTTGACAGAAAATAGAATAGTGCTTTTTTCTAGAAACCTAATATATGACATGTACTATTGAAAATTTACTTCTAATTCAATTTTTTACTTGGAGATATTTTTGAATGAAAAGAAGCACTCAGTATTTCTTACTTTTTTGTGGATGACAGAATCAAAGGAGCAGTCAAAATCTCCTATAGCCACTGACTAGTTTCAAAGACACAAAAGCAATCAAAAGATTAATGTTTATAAATGTACAAATGTATATAAATGCTGCATGTTTGGAGACATGCCCAGGTGAGAATAACTGAATATAGACTCAATGAAGGAGGCACTGGACTAGCTTGGGATGAAAAGAATGACAAATAATGAGTCTGAGCCAGCAGATACTAATGTGAATTTATCAAGAACAGATTTCTACATCAGAACACTGCCCCATTATTAAACCTAACATAATCACCCTGATACAACTTTGAAGTCAAATAAAGTTTATGCAGTTATCTTACAACTTTTTACAATGTCCTTAAATCCCCAAATCACCAGGAAGCCTAGGAACAACTTTAGTTTCTTGCACTGCATCAAAACCTGCTGTGGAATGTTTGCTAGTCCTGGTCTCTGAGTCCTCTCTGTCCACCTTGCTGTAGCTGTTTCTTCCAGCAAGAAGGGTACAGGTGAGTCATGGTACACAGAGAGTTCCATGACCTGAGCTTGTACTTAATCCCTTTAAATAGAAACACACTTTATCTGCTTTCAAGTGTATCTTATAGCCATCCCCTTGTAGGTTTCCTACAAGGCAGTTACAAAACCACATGATCACAAAATAATTTAGGAGGCTGCCTAATCCAAGATCCTCAGGTTGTCCAGTTGAATTTTGTACACCTCTAAGGAAGAACACACTGCCTCTCAGAGAAAATATTCTGGTATTTAAAAAATAAAAAGACTAACTGGAATTTTTCAGGTTCCTCTCTTCCTATTGCTGTGCACCTCCGAGAGGAGTGTAATTCCTTGATATCCTCTGATCACGTAACTGTAGACGGTAGTAAGATTTGCCCCTTGGATTCTCTTTTTCAGGCTGAATAACCATGACTTGCTCAGTCTCTCTTGTAAGTTCAGTGCTCTGGCTCCCTGTCTTCTGGTGCACTCCACAAGCCTCATTCCAGCACACCCATGTCTTACTTGTACTGGGGAGGCCAGAACTGGGAGCAGCTTTCCAGATGTATCCCATGGGTGAAGATACAAGGGGAGTGGAAGGATAATTTCCTGTGCCCACTGGCTGCACTCTCTCACAGCCCAAGGTGACACTGGCTTTCCTTGCTCCAAGGGCACTATATTCCATGAGGACCATGGCAGTCACAGTTTTTTGTCTTGTTTTTTGTTTTGTTTTGTGTTGCCTTGGGTTTGGTTTTTGTTAATCAAAGCAACTTTCTGTTTTATTATCAAATATTTTTCCCTGCCCAGGTAAACTGGAACTGTACAAGAGTTGTGATGGGTCTTTACACATGAATAGATTAAAGACATTTAGAAAGTTTTCCAGTTTGTTCAGGACAGACAGAAAGAGCACATTTCTATTTATTACTTCAACAAATAGATGTTTCTTATTGGATATTCCTTGTTCTAAAATTTGAGCAGTTTTCTGGATCTCAATCCACATTCTCAACACTCAACATGTTCTACTAAAAGATTTCAGATCCGCTACCAAGACTTGTTTATTTTTTGCTTTATTTTTATTTTTCTTCTGAGAAATAAAACATATAGGAATTTTTAGGATTATAATAATCCAGTCTTACAATAATTCAAAAAGGAAGAAGAATAGTTTCCATTCCAGTACATCTATTTTTTCAACATGTATTGTGACCTCTGCCACATCATCACTTGTCTATGAGTTATGTTTCCACAACCAGCAGGCTGGTTTTCCACCTCTCCTAATGGGTGAGCTGTAACAAAGGCTTTACACTATGAAACACTTAAAATCAAAAACCATATACAGCCTTCAACCGAGGTGTGGGTGATGTCTTTCAGATTAACTTTGAAAGGACTGTCTTTGATAAGAAAGTTCAGTTTCCAATGAGATTAATTTCTTATCTTTTTAAAATGACATGGTCAGTCTAAGGAAAAACTATTGTCACAGAATATTGTAAGTTCAAAACTCAGACCATGGTCACACTGAGCCATCATTAGATTGGAAGAATAACAAGCAAAAATGTAGTAGAGAT
>JANRMJ010000054.1:38276698-38287740 GCA_025584955.1 Alethe diademata | reverse complement strand
AAAACTTAGTCTGCTTCCTTTGCTACATTTCCTTATTGGTATGTTAGGCTAAATTACATCTTGATTACTTGCTCCTTGTCCTCATAATTCTTACATTCTTGATTATACAAGGCCTCATACTGATAAATATATAGAAATCAACAGTCAGACTTAATTAATATTTTTAATTTTTTTCCTGAAAAATTATTTTTGATACTACTGGTCAGGTCCCTCCTGCACAGTTTGGATATCTATTGAGTCACTATGTCACATATTTAGTATCAGTCATCATTTTAAAAAGATAACAACTGCTGCTTCTGTATGGGTCAGGGCAGCAGTTCTAGTGCTGTGTCCTGGTTCTTCTTTGGGTAATTGCATTCTGTTCTATTTGAAAGCTTTATAACATTCTGGTGAAATGGAACATTCTTCATATCCTTTCCGAACAACTGCTAATGCTTTGGAACATTTACTGACGGAGGCTTATACCAGAGACAGAAACCTTTTCTGAGGAGAGAAGTCCTGCATTAATAACGGACAGCATGATGAATATATCAGTCTACAGGAGGCATCTAAATACGTCAGGATAATTTTCTAGGTTAAGACTAAATTCGCATTTTTGACTTGCTTACTCAAAAACTGCTTTTGCTTTGATTTCATAATGATTCCTAAAATGCAGAGCTGTGGCTCCAATTCAGATTTCCTTTAGGATCAGACATGGATGTTTTTGTCATATTCATTTTCCTTATTTCTTTGTAAAAGGATGAATATAACAAGGCACATGAAAAAAAATGTATTTTGTAAACATGCATTAACCTGGAAATTGCAACATTCATTTTCTAGAATACAGATAATTTCTGATAACTGTCATATCAAATGCATCGGTCTCTCATCATGCTTTTTATTTTCCATCTGTTGTGATAGAGGACCTTCACTCAAATACACTGTAAGTAATTTTTCATCATTTGAAAATCAGAACTAAACACTGTGTTTTGAAAGACTGGAGAAAGAGGATTGAACTGAGAAAGCAAACACACTAAAGAGATTGAATAAAATACAACTCATGGCAGAATGTTCATGCAGTAAAAGCTAGAGGTAAAAACCCCTAGCCATGCCATCTAGAAAAGATGGCATTTACTGATTAAAAAATGTACAAATAAAAGAATAGATTTGAAGTCAAATGAGAAAAGCTTGAGTTATAGTTTTAATCTTAAATGGTGTCTGTTTTGCTGGTAGATTTTAACAAACCATTCAGTGTATATCACTCATATATTCTGTTTCTGGGCCAAAGAGGAAAATTTTTTCTTACCACTGAGAGGAATGATACTGTTTGGACATCATTGGATAGGGTCAGGATATTAAGAATATTCCTTAAATCCATAGTAATAATTTGAGGGACTTTAATATAATTTGCATTAAACTGTGTATAAACACTTACAATAGACATGGTTGTATAATCTGTAATTTATAGAACTATATAAAATTCAAGATAATTTTAATATTTAAATTGTTTATTCTCCTCCACTTTTTTTGCTGGTGACTTCCAATAGCTCAGAGCAAGCGTCTTATTCATTTACTGGTTGTATTCTATTAAAAACTGAACTAACACACAATTTCAGCCCGGATTTCTATCTAATCTCTCTGTTCAGATTTTTAGGCTAATGTTAGCAGATTTGTGGCAGTCTACTTGTCAGAAATATTGCAGAAGTCTAGAGGTTCTGGTTCAACATGAGATTTGTTGGGAATAAGTTCATGCAAAAGAATAGAATGAACAGATGATGACAGAATAAAGACAGCCAGGATTCTGTCTCTGCAGCAGAAACTCCCACGAGTGCCCAAAATGTAACCATGGCACTGGTGTTACCACCAGGTCCTCTCCTTCCTATGGATCACCTCCTTCATCTCTCCTGGCACCAGCTGCCACCACTCTGGTAACCTTGCTCCTACCTCAGCGATCTACTTTTCCATGAGCAGTGATAGCTGGTTTTTTTTTTTCATTTCATGGCAAAGAGCCCCACAGTTAGCAGCATAGTATGCAATTTTTTTTTTTGTTTTAGATTACCCTGTGTATACACTGGCCCTCCAAAATGAAAATGTAGTTATCATTTTTTAGCCTAAGGACAGCAGAATTCAAGAGAAAATAACACCCTACAATATCCCTGCAAGGTGTGTTGTGGCCAGAATTTCTAAGGCAGTTTATTTTGAGATTAATTTAGATGAGAGTGATTAACAGCTGTAGCAGGCCTCTGTCTTCTTCTAGTGTTGTATTAAGTGAACATCTCCCTGACATGTATCTTTATTCCAAGAACAAACTGCACTATGATCTTAACATTTGTCTTTTGTTTAGATGACTTTGACTTAATATCATTTTCTGTGAGAGGTTTTTAAGAGACCTTTTTTTCTGTTAAATACTTAACACAGGACTGGGTCCTCTCATCAGTAACAGACACCTCTAGGGATGAACACAGCACCAGCAATTACCAGTAATAACAGAACTAACAAGGCTATCTGACAAAGGAATAGTTTAGCCAGAGCTTGTCAAAATCAGCATGAGAAAGTCTGTGCCCTTTACTGACATGAATAAATTTGCTTCTTTGGAGTTAGCATAGGGAACCATGTCTAGTTAAGGGACTTATCTGCAAATTGTTATTTTGGGTGAACATGAAAATAGGTTGTGTAACTTAAAGGTTTTACTCTGCAGCAAATCAGCTCAGGATTTATTCCAGCCTTCACACCTTACAAAAGATCCCATTTAATTAAAGTGGTGACATCTTATTTTTCATATTCAGACAAGTTTCACTATTGATTTAATTTATAAATGGCATGTAGTAATGTTAAATTTCAGTGATGAAATTTAATTTTCTCTGATTCATTTAAGAAATGGAGCAATCATGATCCTGCAGGGGTATATCTTCCCTTCACTTCCTGCTGTTAAACATTCCACATCCAAATCAGTGCCTATCAGCTCTTTTTTATTCAATAACAAGTAATAAAGTAAAATCTGATGAGGTTTAAGTACAATGTTTGCATGAAAAATCTCAATTTGTGGGTGTATTGACAATACTTTTCTGCTCTTGATTCAGTGTCATGCTTCCTTTCCCTAGAATTTGGAACAAGTTATCCCTTTTCAGTCAGTCCAATGTGGAGTACTGGTTTTTTCTGACACTTTGTCAGTAGTTAACTATTTAGACAAGTATCCAGACCCAAAAAATGTGACAGTCCTTTAGGCTTTCTAGGAAACAAGGACCTGGCTTTTATTATCCTTCAGCAACACACTTTAAGGGGACTTTTGAACTGGGAGAATTAAAGAATATTAGTCCCTCGGCAGTTTTTAACCCAGTCCTGGATCTCATTTAGCTGTGCTGATTGATAGCATTCAAGTATCCAATGCAAAATTCAGAGTCTAATATGGCAGTTCTTTAGTGTCTGGCTGACTCACAAACTGTTGGCAATACTTTGAGTAGGTTCTAGTATTATACAGCTTCTGGATAGAATTGAACCTCTCAAAATGTGAAGGACTTCTGCCTCAGTCTTTGCTTAATTTTAACATCACAGGGCAACTTCCTTTGCATCTTAGTACTTCTACACAGAATTGCCAAACATACTGACACCTTCACAGATAAGCCTCATACATTGTATTAATTCTTCACCACACAGTTAACATTTTTCACAGAATTACAGAATGGGTCAGATTGGAAGGGGCCACAGTGGGTCATCTGGTCCAACCTCCCTGCTGAACCAGGGCCATCCGGGAGCACAGGGCACAGGATGGTGTCCAGATGATTATTGATTATTTCCAGTAAGGGACACTTCACAACCTCTCTGGTCAAACTCTTCTAAGGCTCAGTCACCTGCGGAATACAGAAGTTCTTCTCCTTGTTCAGGTGGAACTTCTGTGCATCAGTTTCTGCCCATTGCCTCTTCTATTGCTTGGCACCACTGAAAAGAGCCTGATTCATCCTCCCTGTACCCCCTCTTCAGGTATTTGCATACATTGGAGAGGTCCCTTCCCAAGTGTCTCTTCTTGAGGCTGAAGAAACCCAGCATCCTCAGCCTGTCCTTGTAGGGGAGACGCTCCAGACCCCTCATCATCTTTTTCACTGTCCACTAGACCTGCTCCAGGAGCTCCGTGTCCGAGGAGCCCAGACCTGGACACAGCACTCCAGATGTGCCTCACCAGGGCTGGGCAGAGGGGCAGGATCACCTCCCTTGACCTGCTGGCTCTTCCCAGTGCACCCCAGGATCCCTCTGGCCTTCCTGGCCACCAGGGCACACTGCTGGCTCAGGGACAGCTTGTTGTCCCCAGGACCCCCAGGTCCTTCCCTGCAGAGCTGCTTTCCAGCAGGTCAGCCCCCAGCCTGTGCTGGTTTCTGGACCAGGTGCAGGACCCTGTATTTGCCTTTGTTCTCTGCAAATTACGGAAAAATACCACGTTGCCACCTCTTGTATTAACAAGTGGTTATGAAAAACTGATAGCTCAGAGCAGGCTGTGAATATTTCAAGGCTGAAGAGTCAGCTTTGAAATTTCATGGGGCAGCCAAGTTCCTGGTAGACAATTAGACTGTAAATAAAAACAAGAAGAAAAGCTTGGGAATATACTAAGTCGATGGAAAGTAATCCTTGCTAAGATACCTTGAATTTACATAGGAAGGATGTCTCTTATGAAATTAAAGTTGGCAGCAAAGGCTGCACCAAAGTAAAAGAAAATTATTCCTGCTTCCACTTACAGTGTGACTTAACTTCAAGATCCCCTATATTTCATTCGGCTTATGAACTCTTAAGAAAGTGCAATAGTTATGTTCAACCCTCTTTTATCTCTGTGTTAAAAAGCATTTCCACATAAATTTGGATCACCAAACTTACTTGTGTATTTCCTAAGGCCCTATCCAGTTGTTACCTTCTTTTCTATGATTACTTAGCACACACAATTCAATCAGGATATTAGTTTCGATACTTCTGACTACTTCTTTCTGAATTTCAGAGATGCTAACAGCTGTTTAATATCACTGGTTGCAACTTCCTACTCTCCAGCCAGCAAACAAGACTTGCTGCACCATCACAAATATTCTAACTGCTGGGAGTAGTATAATGCCAGTTCTTTCCACCCAGCAGCACTGGGTTCAATCATTGTTATGCAGCCACTTAAGATATTTATATAAAATATGTATTTAATATATACAGATAATTGAATATCATATTTAATATAAATCAACCTTTATTTCTTTTTCCTGAGGCTGGACTGGAACAAAACCACTTTGAGGAAGATTATGGGTTTGAGTAAGTCCCCCAGCTAGGCCTTGAGGGAAGCAGCATGTGGCCTTTGATACCTCAAGGTGATGCATTCATTGACAAAATATTTGAGAAAGTTTTTGAGGATGTGATACAGCAAGCAATGACATTCTCCGTGGGGCATAAAGCAGAAAGCTTCTTTTCTCTTTTTTTATTTCCACTCCTCATGCTCTTGCTTATTTGCTCAGCTACAAGTGTATTATATTCTGCATTTCAGTGAGCTTTAGCCAAAACATAAACAGACAAAGAACAATAAATAAAATACATGACTACTGTAGCAGAAACAATTACCACTTACATGACTGTAACTCAATACTCATCTGTTTCCTCCCTTTAGAGAATTCATAGAGACAAAGGTGTCTCACACTTCACTGCACCTCCCATATTGCTATTATCTCTGTGGGAACTTTAGCACCTGAGAGCAAAAATTATGTAACATGCACTGTGATTAACTTCCTTTCCCTCGTCTTTTACAGCTCAATTACTTACCTTCTTTGCCACATACCTCACTGTTTGTCAATCTCTTTTGCACTTACAATATGTTTCAGTACACCCTTGCATTTAGTAAACCAATAGTTTTGATAGCTTTTAGCAAATCTGATGGTTTAGCTTAAGCTAACAAAACACCTGATAACAGACCACAGAGATTAATCACAGTGTGGTATGCCCTTGCTTAGAGGAAATGAAAGTATGCTTATAGTGTTGTTTCTGAAACTATGATTTTAAACAATGCAGTAGAACACAGTGATACTCCATTTTAAGGATTTAGGGCTCTATTCATACCTCTTAATTTAGGCATCGACGTTGCACTGCCAAAAATTCATGGCTCTTTGAGTGCTTCAGATCGAAGAAGTGCTTTATGTCTTTATTAAGGCACAAAGTGTCTGAAGAGCTCCAGAGAAATGGTCCCTACAGAAATCTACGACTCTTTCCTGACTATAGAAGCCTAATCACCAGGTTCAGATGTGAACAGTTACCATCAAATCATATTCCTGATGCTGAGTGCTTCCATGACTTAGCTGCTACTTGAAAAACATGATCTCTGAGAAGTGCATATTTCACGTCTGCTGGCACCCTAATGTAAGTGAAATTCACCCTAACTGGGGACCTAAATTTTTACAGAATAGGGATGAAACAATGGAAAGACATGTCTCCAAAAACTGGAACGTAACAAGAATGTGCTGTTATTTGCATGACAGTACTATATTCTTATTGTCTACACTACATGCTGAAATGTGGGGCTTTTCATGTAGTTACAGAGGTCTATTTTTTTCTAAATAAAAATGCTACTTCTGTTCTGTGGTAGAAGCAAAAGCCTCTTCTTATGCAAGCTGCTTTTTAGCTTTGAGCATGAGCTTATAAGCTGTTTGAAGCAGTCTCTCCTCCTCTCTGTTTATAAGTGAATCACAATTTTGGTTGTATATCTTAACACAATCTTTATCTTAAACAATGATAGCACAAAATTGTGAGCCACTGATTAACTGAAGAAAAGGAAACCAGTATTTTTATGTTCTAAGTTCTGTTCTCCAACAGGCTGTGCAGAACCATGTTGTAAGAAAGGCCTTTATGGACTAGGACACTAATTCAATGTAATCAATATGTTCTTTTCCAGATTTAAACACCAGCTTGCTCACTGTTTATATGGAGCAATCTTGATGTACAAATGGAACACTTTAGTGTGAGAAAAGTAACTCAGATCTTTTTGGCCTCCCGCCCATACTTCAAGACTTCTTAAAGAAAAAGTCATTATAGAAAAAGTCTGTGATTTTGATATTTGTACTGTTTTAGGAGGCTGTGTACTTGTCTTGTTTCTCACACAACATTGTCTTTTTATTTAAACCAAAACCATTAGAAATATTTCAAAGGGTCTACCAAAAATTTTTACTGCATAGAAGTGTACAGTTGAATGGCTGAATGGTCAAACAAGTGCACAGGAACTACTTAAAAAATTAAGTACCAATCTAGATCATTACAGTGGGGGTTCTCAGTACAATTTTATTGCTATTCTTGATGACATTTTATAAAAGAATTGTGCTGAAAAGCAAGACAGATGAGAAATTTTGTTCAGTGCAGCTTCTGCTCATCGACAGCTCTTGAACAGAGTAAGAAAATAGACACAACTTATTCGAGCTCTCAGATATATTTTCAGAATCTGACAGAATTTTTAAAAATGCAAGAGTATCAATCAAACTCTCCAATGTTTTACTTTCAAGTTCAAAATAGATCTGTTCATAAGTACTTTCATACTATTTGCTCTTTGAAAACTTTATATTCATTAAAATATTACTGAATATAAAAAAAGTCATTTTTTGGTCTGAATTGAAAACATCAGTTTCAATTTTAATGGCTTGCAAATGAAAACTGGCTGTAGTTGCACCATACAAAACCCGGGTTTTTTTGTTTGTTTGTTTGTTTTTTTTAATGTTGATTGACATAAGAACAAAGTGAATAAATGAAAATTAAGAAGAAAACAGTAGGGTGCAAAAAAATTGATAGGGCATACTTTGAAGTGTTCTTGAAAAACTTGTGGTACCATAGCAATATCAGGGAAAGCTTCCAAATGATGCAAGAAAATCTGAGAGCAAAAGGAACAAATGAACCACAGAACATCTTGGGTTGGAAGAGACCTTAAAGACCACCTAATTCCAAATCTCCCCTCAGGGGCAGGAACACCGTTCACTAGATCACATTGCTCAAAGCCCCACTATTGACCTTGAACACTTCCAGGGATGGTACACAAGGGTTATGGACAGATTAATGTAAAGAAAATAGCAAAAGTTTCCAGTGAAAGTTCACTGAAATCATGTCAAGCCGATATAAATTAAAGTCCACTCACTTAGGTCCAATAAATTTCTTAAAGAATCCCAAATCCTTAAGCAATGACAGCTTAGCATGATCACTGTTACCATTAAAGATTTGAGTACCTTGGCTGGGTCATGAAAACGAAATTAGGAAGCACAGCAGAAAACTTGGACAACATTTAACTGCTAACAGTTAGAAAAATAATGTAAGTAGTAACCATTTATATTTCTGGAAAATATGTGGGTGTAGGTTTACCTCTCCTAGTCCAGAACCAGTAGAAAGGGGGAAAGTCACTGTAAGGAAACATGTCTTGGGAGCACATTTTTGTAAAGATGCAGGCCATGAATGCTGTGTGCATATGTGGAAGTGGAAATGAGAAAGCAAGGCAGTGGCAATCCAAAGGCATGACAAGCAGCTAACTAAACATGCAACAACAGGGGAAAACCAAAATGAGCATGGAGATGCATAGTACCAGAGATGAACTTCTCTCTCCTCTGAGAAAAGGCAGGTTTCGGAGAAGGAAGAAATGCTGTAGCATGAAAAACAGAAACTCATTAGTCATTGAAGCACTTCAAATTATTTTAATGTCATGTAATTGCGGAACAGGATAGTGCCTCTTAAATAATTCTTTGAACATTGGATCCACTCATAAGTTTTGTGAAAACATCTTCAACTCCTGATACTTGCTGGCCAAACAGTTCTTTCCCATGCAACACCAACAGAGTGAAACACTGCTGTTCAAGAAATATTCCTACAGTCAACAAGAGTACTCGAAAGCACATCATTCTGTTGAACCTCCTAAATATGTATAGGTGCCCACAATAACACCTGAGTTTTAAAATGCTGTTTATCACATTGCCACAATTCTTTTGAATACAAAAAGAATAATGATTTTTTTTTTCTATTTATTCGTAAAGGAATAAAAAAGCAGATATTATTTCATAAAACTGAAATAATTTCCAGCAGTTATGTTTCTCTTCCTGAGAAGCTGTCCTTTTCAGTCCGGAGATGTTTGGAAAGTAAACCAACAAAAGCAGCTATTTTGTGATGATCAGAATTTTTTTGGAAAGATTTTATTTCTTTCAGAAAAGCATGTTACACCTACAGGGCATAACCAAGCATTTAACAGCATGCTTTATTTATCAAAAAATATATTGATTCTACTTAAAGTCAGAAGGACTACTCCTACACCAACTTACTCTCTGTATCTTTCAACTCAAGTTTCTTTCCTGAGATTTCTATGTAATGAAAGGTATACTAAAGGTTGCATTGATTTTTTGGGTTTTTTTCTCCTCATGTTAGTAGCTGTCTCATTGAGCTGAATGGGTTCTACCACAAAGCCAACATTTTGCACAAAATGCCAGCGATTAGCTAGTGATAGCTTCTTGGTCAGAACTAACCTGGGCTGAATAGCAACCTGCTATATGCCAGTTCTTTTCAAATGTCCTCTCATTTCCCTGACAAATTAATTAAAATTCGGAAGCAATGAATTCCCCACTTTCCAAATCTTTTGCAGAAAGGACGTTGTGGTTCTTGGTGTAAAAGATGCTTTGACATCCCACAATGTCATGTAAAGAGCTTTACAATGCCTTGGTTTCCTTGCTACTGGAAAATTGATCTTGTATCAGGAGGGGTTTTGGAACACAACTTAATCACGAAAAACTATATTGAACGTCTGAAGGGGACATGAAAAACAGAAAGGGAGTCGTCACTGCAAATAAGTAAAGCTTGTCTTTCTGCTCTCCAAAGCAGTGACCTAACCAGAGGCTCGTGCCTTCTGCTCAGTGCAGAGCTGCACTTCTTGGGATGGTGAAGCGAGAGGACGGAGCACCGGCACAAGAGGTGGGGGAAAGGGATGAGAAAACAGGGAGAAGCCAAAAAGCGCTGACCTAAGGCACAGGGGGCCGGCTGCGATGGGAAAGGGATGCGGGCATGGCGAGCGATGGGAAGGGGGCAGGCGGAGCGGAGGAGGAGCCGATGGATGGAAGTGCCGCTGAAGGAGCAGCGGATCCCAGAGGCAGCGCGGAGCGGTGGGACCGGGAGGCGGGAACCCGCGCAGACCCTCGGTAAGGGACGGGGCTGGAGGCGAGGAGGGCGGGGAGAGAGGGACGGGCGAGGGGCGTGGAGCGGTGGGAAGCAGTCGGGGGACGAGCGCGGAGTCAGCCTGCCCGCCGGAGCCTGGCAGGCACCCTGCTTTCCTGCACGCCTCCCGCACACGCTCCCATCGTTTTCCCCCCTCCAGGCTGCACCGCCCCGGGCTCCGAGCCACCCCCGTCCCGGCGGCGGGGGCCGGGACAGAGCCGTCTCCCCGAGAGCAGCACCATGTGAGCAGGGCCGCCGCAGCGGGCACGTCCAGGATGTAAAGAGCCGTCCGGCTGCTCGCACCCCGTCGCTGCCCGCGCTCTGTCGCTGCCGGAGACTCGCCGGCGTCCATCGGTGCCCCGGGCCAGCATGACCGAGGTGAAAGCCAAGGAGCCCAGAGCGCCTCCGCCTGCCACAGACGGGGCGGTCCTGCTGCAGGGTCAGCCCGGCCGAGATCCCTTCCGCGAGGAAGCGGAGTCCGTCGACATCTCCCTGGACAGGCTGCTTTACCCCAAGAGCAGCGACGAGGAGGAGGGCGAAGAGGAGGAGGAGGAGGAGGAGGAGGAAGAGGAGGAGGAGGAGGAGGAAGAGCCGCAGCAGCAGCATCTGAGGCAGGAGGACGGCGGGGACTCCCTCTCCTACCAGCCAGGGAGCGGCTCCCTCTCGGTCAAGGACTCCCTGGACCCCATCCTGGACACCTTCCTGGCTCCCGCGGCTCATGCCAGCTCCACCGTGCCCGCGGCGCCCTGGTCCTTCTTCGAGGCGGAGGAGGCGCCCGACGGCCCGATGAGCAGCGGCCCCTCGCAGAAGGCGGCCGAAGCCGCCCCGGGGCCGCCGGGCCCCTCGCAGCCCCCGCCGCGGCCCGTCGCGCTCTGGCCGCCCGGCGACGCCCT
>JANRMJ010000054.1:38253691-38276659 GCA_025584955.1 Alethe diademata | reverse complement strand
CGGCGCGGAGGGTCCCGCCGCGGCGCCCAAGAGCGATGCCCCCGGTGCCGGGGCGCTGCCCGGCGGGTCCCGGGCGGGGGACCCGGGGCAGGAATACCTGCACGTGCCGCTGCTGCCGCTCAACTCGGCCTTCCTGGCCTCGCGCACGCGGCAGCTGCTGGACGGGGCGGAGTACGAGGGCGGCGCGGTGCCGCGCTGCTCGCCCCCCGCGCCCGACCTGCCGGCCTACGGCTTCCCGCCGCCCGACGCCAAGGACGGGCCCTTCGCCTACGGCGACATCCAGCCCGTCATGAAGATCAAGGAGGAGGGTCTGGGCCTCGCCGCCCGCTACCCGGGCGGCAGGGCCACCCCCGCGGCGGGCTGCCACGAGTACCCGCAGGCTCCGCGGGCCGGGCAGGAGCCCTCGCTGGAGTGCGTCCTCTACAAGGCGGAGCCCACCCTGCTGGCCGGCGCCTACGGGCCGGCGGCGCCGCCCGACAGCCTGCCCTCCACCTCGGCCGCGCCGCCGGGGCTCTACCCGGCCCTGGGGCTGAACGGGCACCAGCCGCTGGGCTTCCCGGCCGCCGTGCTCAAGGAGGGGCTGCCCCAGCTCTGCCCGCCCTACCTCGGCTACGCGCGGTAAGGCGGGGGCGGCGGGCGCTCGCTGAGGGACGGGGCCGGCGGGGCGCGCTGCGCGGCGGGAGAGCTCCGCGCCTCCTCCTCATCCTCCTCCTCCTCCTCATCCTCCTCCTCCGGCGTGCCGCGCGGTGGGCGCCTCGGGGCCGTATTAGCGGGATGCTCAGGAAAGGACGGGCCAAGTTTGAGTTGGCCTTCTCGGGCTTTTAGGTAGAGCCCGCAGCCCCGTTCGCGTTCCCTGCCGCCGTGTCCCGGCTCCGCAGGTGGCACCTGCCGGCTTTGGGCACGGTGCCGCTCCGGGGACGTTGGTTTGTCATCGCAGCGGGGCTTCGGGGCTGTGCTCGGCCCCGGGGAGAGGGTGCAGGTTTTCTGGCTTGCCCTCACTTCCAGCGATACCGTATTCATCCATACCTAAATATTTCCCAAAACACTGTTCCCGATTTGAAGAACAAAGCAAACCAAAACCAACCAACCAACCAACTAAAAAAAAACCGCACAAAAAGTAGTTGATTTCACACGAAAAAGAAAACTGAAACTCTTGTATATTGATTTGCTAGAATGAAATTGAGCGCTATCATGCCGAGATGTGCAGTACCTAGAAATAGACGCAACAAAATGTGCATGCAATGTTACAGTTTCAATGGAAATCCTTTCTTGTAGTAAATGCAATGATTACCTAGATTAGTCTGCCTTTTCTCGGAGACAAATTGGAAATATCCTTGATATCCCCATCAGACTTAGTTACTTCTGAGAATGCTGCAGCTGTATGGGGCGTGAAAAACTGATTATTAAAGATTTTTCCAGTTGAAATGAAATGCCATATTTCCCATATGCAAGAGGCCTTTGAAATTCAATTGACATCTATCTGATTCTGTCTCTGTACAGGAAAAAAATCATCACTATGACTCCATTCACAAGAGTTGTTGATCTGAGCAAGATGAACATTTTAACAGTGTCTAGATGGTACCTTTTTTGCTAAATGGTTTAAAATATAATTTATGCTTTTTTATTTGCAATGCTTTCCTGTATTACCACAGTAGAGACAAACCATTAAGCAGAAAGGCAATCATACTTTGATTTTTTTTTGTGTCCTTCTGTATCATGATTACAAATTTCAAAATGAAGTTTTTAATAGAAAACTCATTAATACAGGTAAGTAGTAAAGTGTGCAAAGCTAGAGCTTTCATTTCTTTTAATTCTTTTTCTTCTCAAGGCCAGATACGGAAACCAGCCAAAGTTCTCAGTTCAGTTTCGAATCACTACCCCAGAAGATTTGTCTCATCTGCGGTGATGAGGCTTCAGGTTGCCACTATGGAGTACTTACCTGTGGAAGTTGTAAAGTCTTCTTTAAAAGGGCAATGGAAGGTACTCTATGATGCCATTGTTCCTAATTGTCTGAAGTATGCCTTCTAGACATGAGGGCATGCTGTTTATTTATTGTTCATTTTTATAAATATTATCACTGTAGTGAATTTCTTTCTTTTGTTTTATCAACTCTGTTTAAGTATTACAGTGGATATTGACAAAGTTCTTCCTTAACTGATTTGTCTAGCATTATTTTGTTTTACTTTACTTTTTTGCTATTTGTTATTTACTGTTTATCAGTTAATCTTTCCAGGTAGGCAGAGATAAATGAAAATTTTGTGCATTACACAACTTGTTTTAAAAAGCATAAAGTGCATTACCTAGAGTGTTCAAAGGAAAATATTGTGGGTATGAACTAATGATAGGCAGGTAAGAACTTATTTTTTCTTTGTCCTGTTTTTGAAGTAATGAAATTTTTCTTGATTTCAAGTTGCTGAGTTTTGGCTTCCTGGAAGTTATGGAAGTATTTAAAATTTCACTGAACTTTTTCAAGTCATAATAACAATAAATGTGTTTGACTTGTTCCAAATAGTCATCAAATTGCAAAGTCAAGCTGCAAGTTTAATGAAAAAGTAGCAATACCTATCTTTATTTTTAAATTTTGGATTATATTTTATGCCTTGTGCACTGAGATTTTAAAGAATACGAGAGCAGACAGTTTTATATGGTTCAACAGATAAAGCAGTTAAACAAATCCTTCTACTTTTTAGGCTTTGTCTCCTGTTTTCATTTTTATCTGATCCCACCAGAACTAGGATATTCAAATTTCTGTTCCATATATTTAACAAAACCACTGTTCAAATGGATAGGATTCATTAAAATAAAACCTACATCCTGTATTTTCTTGTTGTGATGCATAGTTTTTTCTGCTTCATAGAGTTTATCTCTCTCCAAATGAAAAGGGGAATACTGGAAAAGTAAAAGCTTAGCATAATAATATAATTAGGTTTTTTGTTTCATTGTGCTGTTACTTTTCACTTTAAGCATATGCTCATATTCTTCCTTTAGTATTAATTCTTTGCAAAATGGTCTTGGTGGTCTAAGAGAACTTTTGAACCAGTGCCACGTTTTCTCTAATGTGTTCAATGGGTTTCATGAGAAAACTAGTAAAAATATTTGTCTTAGGCTGCAAAGCTCTTAAGTCACTTGCAACTTAAATTCAAGTTTCACTGACTCTGCTAGTTGGTCTCTTGTTTTGGCTTCACATTTTTTTGCTATGTTTTGCTAAATCTGCCAAATATTTTTTTTTAAAAAAAATCAGGGACTGAAATTTTAGTACTAGGTGTAGTGTAATTTATGACTACCATATTTTAAAATAAACTTTATTTTTGCTTTTTACCTGTATGATAATGGTGTAATATTTTGTTTGAATTTGATTGTGAATTTTAGATTTCATCACTTTTTTATTTTAGTACCCAGTTCTATTTGCAGTAGACAAACCTGCTCAAAAACATATTATATTACTGTTCAGCATATTTTTTTAATAAACAATGTTAAGAAGGAATATAACTTGATACAAGTAACATCTTAAAGTTGTTTTCATAGACTATTCAAAATCTACATTTACAAAGTCATAAACAAAAGTCTTAGGTTTTACATAGCAACTTTATAATTTTAATTTTTAAATGAATCCACAGACTGAGAGTCTGTTGAGGAAGTGTGTTTGGGTTTTTTTAGTAAGGATTTTCAAAGCATGTTCAAGAAGGTACATCAGAAACCTGACTGTAATCAGAAAAGATACAGGTTATTGAATCTGATGGGAAGCAATGTCAGGCCATGAGCAGTATGAGCATTGGCAAACTGAAAAACTACAGTTGTACCTGTTTTTGTGTAGAAAGTGCAAGATTACAGGGAGTTCCTTAGAGATGGACTGATGGGCTTCTTATTTTCATTGCAGTATACTATATAATTATCAGCTCTGAAATAATCCCATTTATTGATAGATAATTAATTTTATATGGACTTCAAATACTTTTTAAAAAATTTCGTATCAGAAATAATGGCAGGAAATTGCTCCTCTGTAAGAAGAAACAGAGTATTTGAATTTTAAATGCAATAGAAAATAGTGTTTAAGTTTCAGACTGACAATCATATAAATTTGAGACATATTTCTTCCATGAAATGACCCCCTTGCCCATCATTTCTCTGAGTTTAAAGGAATTCTTTATCTTTTAAAATTTTTAGTGCTACTACAGACATGTGAGTTTTAAATAATAATTCATTCAAATAAGATGTTAAATTTTGTGAGTAAAAATTCCTGGTCAAAACTCTAATTTCCATACATTACTGATCTTTAGGAGAAATTAAAACATGATTGGAAATAGCTGGCTTTTGCTATTTCATGGATTTTCTCTATCTTGAGATTTTTTTTGTATGTTACAAGGTTTTGTGCATAGATTAAAAAAGTACTTAATATAGTAGCATTGCATTTGTTGGAAAATGTCTATTTTCTATTTTAATTATTCCTGTAATCTGAGATGCATTTACTGTTTGAAATCAAACAGCCTATGTATTTTTTGTATTTTTTTTCACAGAAATTTTTATATTCATACACCATTTATTTTACCTCCCCAGGTGTGAGGGCAATACTTTATTGGTTAAACACTTCCCTTTGAATAAAATGGACTCCTATGATATCCAGACAATTCATTTTTTCCATATCCAATCTTTTTGAAGTAAAAACAGAGATTCTTTTAAATACTCAGACTGAATAATCATTTAAAACTATGTATACTGATTATGATTTAATCATACATTTGAATGTAACTACTACATACCCATACAATTTAACAAGGGGTCAGAGTTGTGTGAGGATCACAAAGATTACTTAAGAATGTTTCTTGGCACTGAGTTCTAAAATATGTATGACTTTGTAGATACTTTCTGTCTTTTGGGTTCTTGGTTCCCCATATGTGGCCGTATGTATATATATGAAGAAAAGGTTGGTGTTAATACAATAAACATTTTTTTCTCTTGGCACCATCTTGAAGTAGGTTAAACTAAAATGAAAGTCCTTTCTTTGGGAACTTGTAGTAAAGTAGATGATATGTAAAAAGGTTATTACTGTAAGTGAGGAGGTGAAAAGGGACAAAGATTCTGGGTTGTTTTTTCCTAGATAACATCTATTTGCATTTAGAAATTTTCTGTTGGACCCTTACAAATAACTAGTAGTCTGTAGATTCACTTAATGTACAAAGAAATGACGAGGTTTTTAAAAAATGCTTTAAAGATCTTCTTTGAGCATAAGGAAAACAATGAAAGTTACTGCTATATATATTCAGTAAAGAAATTTGAAAAGACAAAACTGGATTCACTGTGCTAATGGCGTAGTGCTGTTCCTGTCAGTGAGATGAGAGTGAGATGAGCATTGTGGACATAGAAATAAAAAAAATTCAGAAGTAATATTCAAAATGCTTCAAAAGATGTAGAGTTACTGT
Organism: Alethe diademata; assembly: GCA_025584955.1. Taxonomy (NCBI): domain Eukaryota; kingdom Metazoa; phylum Chordata; class Aves; order Passeriformes; family Muscicapidae; genus Alethe; species Alethe diademata. The sequence continues at coordinate 38,271,242 of JANRMJ010000054.1, read as the reverse complement.
ATTTGCAAAGTAATTTGCTGTTGATGATCAGGCATTGATCAGTCATTATTTAAGTTGTACCAATGTATCTCATTCATGATTACAAAACACGGAGGAAAATATTTCTAACAGGGCATGAGGAGAATGAAGATAAATGGAATTTTACTTTTCTAGGACTAAAATGCCAAACAGTCATTAGTGATGTCTTACAAAGATGCCTTCATGTAAAACCATGCACGGCAGCTATGATCAAAATGCTTGTGGAACACCAGGGTAAACTGTCTGTCCCTGAACAGGAACCCAGTGTTCAGTTTTGGGATTCTGGAGTTACACTGTTGCTAAGACAGTATTTCTTGGTAGCCTGCATTATTGCCTCTTGTTGAAAGTGTCTCTTTTTCAGTAGCTCTACTAACGAAAAGTTTAATTTACCTTAATCCTGCAAAAAAATCCGAGTGCTGTTTTTCCTATAATAAAGCCTCATTTCTTATTTTTGTTCTCTATTTATATTTCCACTTTGTTTATATTATTGATATTTAAGGAAAAGTAATTGCCCAAACCCAGAGTCCAAGACCAACATGAATACATGTTATTACAATAGATCAGTCAGAAACTGACTCTTGGTTTGTTTAAACACCTGGGAACGTGTTACAAACTTGACCAAATGATTTTGTAACTTTCTTCGTTTTAATATGTGCTTTAAAGTCATTGTAGCAACTCTGTTGCATCAATGGCATCAGGGAACAAGCTCAAGCATATGTAGCAGGTAACATATAACTGACAAAGTGTCAACTTTTCTACTCTCTTAGGCCTGAATTTGGTGAACTGGCAGAAAGTGGAATTTTCATGAGGGTTTTCACTGTCGGTATATAGAGAGGTTCCATGGAGTAATTGATTATGAGCTACACTTACACACTATGAAGGTTGATCATGACTTCAACCAAACTTTCTGATAAAGTTTATCTGACCTTATCAGTGTTATGATAAGCAGTTTTGTGATGGCAGTGTGATTCACCATGTATGTAGTGCAATACTGTGGAAAGGAAAAGTGCTTGTCTAAACAGTTACGCATTTCCATAGCTAAAGAATCTAAAATGGTACAGCATGCCAAGTATTTTAAAAAATGCCAACCACTAGTAGAAAATCCTCTTTGAAAACAGAGAGAAATAATACTGTAGAGACCCTTTTAGCTGTGAACTTGGTGAAGCAGGTGTAAAAAGTTCCTTTTCCTCCCAACTCTAAAGGGTTTTCTAATTTTTAATCCAGTTTGCCAGTCTATATCTTGGGATCAGAATTTGGTACAGCATGTACTGTAAACCTGATGATGATGAAATGTTCATGAAGTAAAAACATGCAAACACACAAAGCATACACGTGGCAAGTTGAGAGATAAAAATGCTTTTCACTCAGTATAACAGATTTGATGTCATTGAAGTTCTTTTGTTTTGCACATGGCCAAAATGTGATAAAGTACAGTAAGCTAAGTATATTTTCAAATTCAAATGTACAAAATTGCTTTATTGAGGAGCCTAAAATACAGATGGAAAATGTCACTTTTGTGAGTTCAAAGAATTTGCATCATGAAAACGAAAAGAAAATCTGCATTGATACAAAATGATATATCTTCATCATACTTCTGACTTCAAAAGGATTTGTTGTCCAGCAGTATGACAAACAGCAATTTGATGAATTGATTTTTATGAGGCACAGAAGTGAAGTGAGCTGAGGTGTCATTTGTTCTGGTGCTTTGGCTCTTGTACTAATGCTGGGCTTCCTACTGCTCTGACTGTGACTTTACCACTGTTTTCTTAATAGACATGGTTTAGTACATAATCAGCTGCAGAAATGTCAGTTGCTAAAAACTGCAGTTTACCTTTTATGTAGTATTTTAGAAACACTATTATATATTATCTTAAACATCTTTTCAGGTGGATTAGAAGCTATTTCAGATAGTGTAAGAACTGCCTGCTTTGAAGAGCAAGTGGCTGCTCAGTCTTGCTAATACCCTATTCCAACTTCCCGTGTGCACAATGTGAGCAACCGGAACTGCTTATCTTAAATTCATTTTATGGTGAATGGAGAGGAACAAGAAATTTTACAAAGAAATTCACTGATATTTCTAATATGTACTTGTGATGAAAATAGCAGTACTCTAACAGTAACTATTTCTCAGCACTGAGTGTAAAGGAGTATCAGGTGACCATGCACACGGTCTGCGTTTGGTGATATGAATCCTACCCACATCACCAAGGTAGCTAATATAGTTCAGTAGTATATAAAGGAAATAAAATCAGCATATAAAATACTCATTTTATATTGCTTAAATATTATGTATATGATATTATAGATATAATTAAATTATTTCACATATAAAAATCATAATTATTTTAAGTACTAGAATATTTATAAATTCTATTACATAAGCATATGAAGTGTAAATATTTATAATAAAACTGTTTTCTTCTAAAAGCAGATTTGGGATTTATGGTTAAAGTTCATTGCCTTAAATTTTGTGTTTGTTCCACAGTATTCACTAGTATTCACTAGTAATCAGTATTCATTCGTAGTGTTTTGGTAGATATCTATGATTTAGAATCTAATTAATCAAATAGAATCAAATTAATCTAAGGTGTTTCAATCAAGAGGCAACAATATCTGTATTTTTTGCATATTACTTTTTTCTGCTACTAAAATTCTGCTACTGGGTTTTTCCACCTTTATTGCTCATGTAGTGGATGACCTTGTCCCTCTGGTTCAGTTGTAGGACAAGTCAAGGAATAAAGGGAAAATATACATGAGAAAACTTATCATGGCTGTGATAGTTCCACTAAAGTCAAAATGATGACTGAAATGCAAATATAAAGGGTCTTAATAGAAGAATATAACAATCAAAAACAGAACAATTGATACTTTAGTGCTGTATACTTCTGAAATTATTGTGCTTTTAAAGTAGGTTTTGTGTTCAAATCCCATGTTTTGTATTTGTAAGAAGCAGACCCCCTATTGACAAATACACTGACACTTCCATCATTTTACATATTTGTATCCCTGATGTAGTTAATTACTTTAAAATTATGACGAAGGAACAATTGTGACACAATGCCATAAAAAGAACTGGAAATAGTGACTTGTAGATGCTACCTTATCCTCCTGAAAGGATATTAGCTGTGGAAAGTTTTGTACTGTTGTGAGTTCCCGTATTTAGACTCCAAGACTTTATACATTTTGAGGTGTTTCAAGTCTAGGCAAACCAACTGAAAATCAATGTGAAACAGTATTCCTAATTTTACAGTTCATTATACTTTCCATGAATTATAACTTAATCTTGTTTCATTTTGTTTTTCTGTGGTTTTCATTTTGTTTTCCTTCTTTTTCTTGTTGGAAATGATGGAACAGACAGGGAAATGTAAAAGATATTAAAAAACAGGATTGTAACTTTTGACTCTGTCTAGAAGTGAGTGAAAACAAGGTAGCCACATTTAATTGTTCTGTTTTGTAGATATTTAAAAATTATACTCTCTTTGGAGGTTGGTCTTTGGAGAAGTGATTTTGTAAGGAAAGACAATAGAGTTGCAGGATTCACAACAAAAGGCAGGAAGATTTTGAGATCAGTATACAAGAGGAGGAAAGAGTCAGTCACGGATGTTATAAACAATCATTTTTATCGCTTTCACTATGAAATATACTATTATGAAGAAAGAAATTCTTCATTATTTCAGTTAGATTCCAGGATGGAACATATTCACAAGTTTCTCTGCTTTCCACTCTTTGCCCTCTTTGTTCCACTGAATTCTTAATTCTTTGCTGAGGAGCAGACTTGCATCAGTAACAGGATTTTCTTTATACCAATATAGGCTACAGAGTGGAAGTCACCTGCTTAAGAACTGGAAGTGAGAATTTTACCTCAATGGGCCAAGAGGGAAATGTAAATCTTTATCAAAAGATTATGACTGGTAAAGTCCATGATGGATGTGGTCTCACTTCAGGGGCTTTTTCTGTTTTTAGAGAAAACACACAGAAATAAAATCAGTATTAAATTAAAAAACCCCAACAACATTATCTGAAGTGTGTGGAATCTTGGAGACTTACAGCATGGGATGACATGCAGGGACATGGAGACTATGTAGTACAGATTCCTAGTTCTTCAATATTAAAGAGAAACACATAATGAGAGGTAAATTCAACCCACATTTGCTGTTTTGCACTTTGAAACAGTGTAAATAGAAGAGTGTTATATTTAGATCTGGGCTAAATTTGATAGAATTTTACTTCCCATTTTACCAAGGATAAACTAGGTCAGACTGTTTGCCTAGCTGTGGAAAACCTGTCTTGTCAGAGCATATTCAGGGTAAGGATTACCCTATATTTATTCTGACAAGTCAGGTTTTCCACAAGCTGGGGACTAGCCTAGCCTGTTGTTTTAGCTTCCAGAAGTCAGATTTTTACTCAAAAGCTACAACTGCACCATTATGTTTTGTTTAGGTGTACAAGTGAATGTATTTTCCATGTTTTAAATTTTAAACCCATATTTATTGTCAGCTTCCACAATTCCAGTGTGGGTTTTGTTTTGATTTGGTTTTGTTTTTACCTATTGATTTAATTGGTGCTTTTTCAAAAGTTTATAAGATGTAAAACATACTGTTAGAAAATTATTGAGCAAAACCTTGAGGTAAGTCTTCAGGAAGCGAAGTGTCGATGTTGAGGGACATTTGGCAGCAAAATAATTTGCAAAGAGATGCAATAGATAACTGCAGGGTTTAGACAGAAATCTAAAACCAGACTAAACAAAACACTATGATGCGGTATGCAAAGATTGATGGTTTTATACAAGAACATTGGCAGTTGAGAGATACAGGGAGGCAGAATCACATTTGGGAGAGAGAAAAAAGAGTTGAGATTGTACTCTTCTTTGCAGATAGAAGGAACTGAGAGTTAGCAAGCGCTTTGCTTCTGTGCAGGGTGGCAGCAGTTCAGCACAGATGCACTTCCCCAAATAACTGATTGCTGTATCTGATACCCCAGGAGCAGATAAAGCTTTGTGTTTTCCATATTTTGTACATCTGCAAAGTCTCTGCAACTCAGGAGTTTACTGGGGTGATTGTAAGTGACTTACAGCATGTCAGTGAGCTAAGTTAATAGTCCAGTTTGTGAAGATATTGTATGTGCTGCTTTCACCACTGTTTGGATTAAAAACCTCCCAGTATAGCAGTCATTACAGGACTTAAAATTGCGTTTGCCTGCTTACATTAGAACTTGCAGCTTTGCTAACACTAAAGGATTTTGATGAAAGTTAAAAAAAATAATATCCTACAAGAATCTGGAACATTCAAGTGACAGATAAAATCATCTCTGTATTTTCTCAGTCAAGCTGGTTATGAGTGAATACAATGAGAGTGACCCTCAATGTGCACTTTTAAAAAACAGTGGAAAGTAAACATGCATAGGGAACTTAACAGTGGGTGAAGCTTTCTGGAGGTGTGGCAATTGTCAGAAAGTTCCCAGGCTCATATTTTTGTCAGAAATGCTAATAGCAACCTTTACATTCACACTTGTGCTCTAATGCCTGTACTACTAGTATCCTGTTGTGGGTTTTTTGTTGTTTTTTTTTTTTTCCTGAGTATTTTCTTTGCTTGTTTGTTATGGTTTTTGTTTTAGTGGTTAGTATGACAGTAGTCATAGAAAAGACACTGAATATCAAGCTACCAATTGAATGGTGATTTTTATCTTGGTGGGGGTTTTGGGCACTTCATTAGTACATGCATTTGGTATAACTGCAATGCTCAAATATTGAAGACAGTTAGTTCAAATCTAGATGATCCTGAAGATTGAACTGTAGAAAACACATTTTCAAAGACATATTTTACCATCCCAGGAAAACCTTCCAAACATCTTCATCTAACTAAATATTGTCCTATAATTTTGAAATTTGGCAAATATTTGGTATGTGTTCATTTGTTACACAATCTCTCCTTCAGATAGCAGCTTCCCCTAAAGTATTAATGTCAAGCAAGTAGCCTTTTCTCAGAACTCAGCTTTGCACAATGGTAGAAGTGATTTCTGATGGGAATTTTTACTCAGATTAATCAGTTGGTATGACATCCACTCCAATGACCTCGATAATAAAAAAAATCTTTTACAGATGAAACTGAAAAATACCAAATAATTGAACCATACATGTTTTCCAAAGAAGTTGCAGCTGAATCAAAATGCGTGGAATACACTTTGGGATGGAAGGTGTCAGGGAGAGGTGGGGTAGAGATGAGTGGAATGGAAAACCCACATGAAGGTGTAAGTCAAGTGCAGGATATGACTGTGGTTTCTTAAATGTCTTGAAAACAATGAGGTTGTTAACAGTAAGCCTCAAGAAGTGCCTGAGTTTTTGTCACCATAATCCCCTGAGAGAATTAGATTGGCAGCATTTTGGCTTTTAAGCAAATTTTGCTGTGCTTAAATTCTAGTAACAGATTTCCTTTCTGGCCTGGTATAACACTGGGCAGAGACACTATTTAATCCTGTCTAATCTGAAAGCAGCACATATGAGCATGGAAGTGTAATTTTCATAACTGTGGTTCAATTACTATTTGTTTTGTAAATGAGAAAAATGTTCAGTCTTAGATTTATAATAAGCAGGACAAGGTATATATGGATTCAGACTATCTTGTGTAGACTTAACAGGTTTCCTGGAAAAGAGGTTCAGAAGAAATCTCCTTTCAGGGGACTGAAGAAAAGCGCCAAAACAAGCCAAGCACAAAGAAAACTTTAACTATACTTAAGTATTCCTTCATAAATTACCTGTGCATTAAAGCATTAGAATGCCAAAGAGCTGAGATAATATTCATGGATTTTAATTAAACTAATGGAGTTTTAGAATTGTTGTTGCTTATCAAAAGACTGAATGCTTTGTGTAGCTTATAGAGGCAAAGAAACATGAGGAAAAACTGCAAGTAATCCCAAGGAAGAATTGTTCAAAGTAGGTTTTTTAGTGGTCTAAAAAGACAGTGGTCAGCAAGACAGATTTTTATTAATTAGTCTAATTTTGGTAATGTTTCCTGTAAGTAGGAGTCCAGGATTAGAATTAATGGGACAAAGTAAATGAGAGTTTCTTCTCATTAAAACATTACTAAGGATGTTTTTGTTGCCAGGCAATGTGTGAGGGAACTGTTTTGTTGACCAGTAATTTTCTAAAACAACAAAAAAAATTATTATGAAAATTTTCTTCCAACAATTTTCACTGAAACCAAGTGGGTTGTTTTTAATGTTATGGTCAAGAAGTAAATTATTTATCTTTAAAAAATGTTAGCACAGAAACAAATGTGTTGTTTCACATGGTTCAGCACTAACTCTTTTCTAGATCCAGAAATCAGTGAAAATTTAAAAGATTTGGTACTGAGTTCTGTTATATTTGGAGGTCCATATCCACATTTAAAATTTTATTTTGCTGAAAGCTAACTTCATTGCAAAGGCTCTGTTTCAATACACTAATGACAGGCTCTTTCTAACAATATCATTCAGAATTAAACAATGAACTAAGCTAACCTAAACCACAAAGTTACAATTTCCTTTTATTTGTCATTTTTGACTGTCTTGGCTACACTGGTCAGCTGGTATTTCAGCAAGTTTAGTACAGAACTACTTCTCTATCAGAGGTCATTTACTTTGCTTAAAGGGCTTTTTTTTTTTGCACTGTCCCAACTTCTTCATTCTGTTTGCTCTGGGAAACTCCATACCAATCCAAGCAAAATTTACTTAAATTCTTTAAAAACAGGGTCAATAACTTCAAAGAAAAATAAGTTTTAAAGAAACAATTGGTCTGTTGATTTACTTAAGAAATATTGTTAGTACAATAATTTCAGCAGTTCGTGCTTCCTGCTAATTGTTTTGGAATTTCATAGATGGTGAGTTTTGCCCTTAAACAGACCAAATGAAACATTATATTCAAATAGTAAAATGATTGGTCAAAGGTTAGCATAAAATGAATGAGTTCTTCAATGATTCAAGTACACTTTTTTGAATCTTCAGTCATTTTTGAAACATTTATACACAGAAATTTTGTCATGTTAGAAAACATAGTATTCATCCTGTTTTTCTCTTGCCTGCAGGGCAGCACAACTATTTATGTGCTGGAAGAAATGACTGTATAGTCGATAAAATCCGTAGGAAGAACTGCCCAGCATGTCGCTTGAGGAAGTGCTGTCAAGCTGGTATGGTCCTGGGAGGTGAGCTGTTTGTCAAGTGGATTTATAAAAATAGGCAGTCAAGTACACTACCTTCAGTCTGTCAGCATTAAACAACATTACTTTGGTACTGTAAAAGAAAAACCACATTTGAATGTTGTTTTTGGAAGAATTACCTAATGTTTTATAATTTCTTAGAATTTTTCTTTAGTGAATCTGGAAACCCTGACAAAACACCTTTCCATAGGAATCAGTGTACCCATACACTCATTTTCTTGAAGGGAAAGGAACTGTGTTTTTGGTGTGTATTTATTAGTAATTTTGGATCAGGTCTGTCCTCTTCTAATTTCTGTTATGGCCTTCATCACCGCTTTGAGTACATGTCAACAAAATTGTATCCTTCTGTTCTACCAGAGAGGGCCGGGCATCAATACTGCAGGCTTTGCATACTAGGATTTGGGAAATCCCATCTTTGTGTTAGTTCTTTCTGTAACAGATTTGGGGTTTTTTTGGTATCGTTAAATGAAATTGAGCACTGTGCCTTTGAAGACCTACAGGGAGAAAATGGTGTATGATCAGGTAGTCACATGGCAAGTTTTGCTGTGCTTACAGGCAGGAATTATGCTTATTTTTGCTGTAATTTTTTTTCCTATTTTGGATCAGCACAAAGCTTGAAAATGCATGGCTAAGACTATAAAAAAATGGCCATTAAAAATGATTGAAATAATAAGTTCCTAAAGGGAGTTAAAAAAAAAAAAAAAAGGAAGGACAAAAACCTGCTTTATTTCCGGTCCTATCTATTTTACCCCATCAAAGCCATCTGCTGTTTCTCTCCCCTGCTCAACTCAACATTCCCTCCCCCACATTTAAGTATTGTTTTTTTATCCCTGAGGGAAGGCCTGGCTTTGTATACTGTACATAATTTCTTTATCTTGCTGATCAGCATTCATTGATAATTTAAAACATGTATATAGTTTTCAGTCTGATAGTTTGATTGCACAGTTCTGTGTTTGCAGCTCCTGTAAGCTGAATGCAAGCTCCACAGAGCTGGAGTATTCTGCACACTCGGCAATTGTGTCATTCTTATGTGGTCAGTCAGTGCCACCTCTCTGTAAAAAAAAAATTAATGGAGCTGACAAGCGTGTTGGTGCCACTGGGCTGAGGGGAGAGGGACAAAAGGAGAACATGTCCTTTGGATTCTTCTCATATTGAAGTGCTGTTTTAAAACTGAAGTAGCAGTGCAGTAGAGAACCAGTATTACTACAAAGGCAGAACCTAAAGCCTTGTTTGCCCAACTTTGAAAGAGAAGAAAGCCAAGGAGACAGAGGTCCTGAGTAGGTTGTGGAAAATACAGAGTAAAAATGACTTAGGAAGAGGAGTTGGCAGACGTAGTGCCTGCCTTTTAAAATTTGGGACAACACACGAGGTTTGATCAATTTGACCTCTAAAATATATACCTGCCTAAGGCAGGGGGCTTAGACTAGATGATCTTTAGGTCCCTTCCAATCCAAACCATTTTATGATTCTAATGGGTGTAAATTAATACAGATAAAATTCATTCCTGCTGTGAATTTTGCACAGCTAAGAGTTTAATGATGATCAAACCTGAATTTTAGTTTATGACACCCTGGATAACACCAATAACTAAACTCTGTGTGTTTCAACATCACAAGCAGCAGTTTCAACAAATACAAGAGTGTGAGATGACTCACTATCATTGTCTAGTCCTTTTGTTTCATCATTGTTCTGCATATAAACACTTGACTTCATTCTATACTCCGCGTGCATTTATGGATGCTAGTTTTTCTAGTATCTTTTAATATATACATTTTGTTGTGGGAGTAGGGACTAGAAACAGAAAAAGTTGGGCGCTTTTGCCAGCAATATTGATCAGATGCTATGTCCTCATTAATGTATCCTCATAGCAGGATGTTATGTCCTCTTACAAAACCTGTGGATAAAGGTGATCTGACTTTTATTTTATTAGTATCAGGTATGAAGAGTGTAAAATCTTCATCTTTCTCATCATCTTTTCGGATCACCTTTTTTTCTCAGCTATTACGAAGCAAGTGTAAATGTTTTTTTTGTATTTAATGCTAGACTGTTATATCTAGCCAGTTTGTTATGTTGCTTAGTCGTCTCCTAAATATACCTAATCAAAGCTGTATCTCATTTTTTGAGAAGCCTGTGCTGTCTAGTTCTTAGAGGGACATGGCATTTCATCAGATCTCTGCACCTACACCATCTTCTGGAAAGAAGTAATCTGGCAGCAAATAGAAAGCAGAAGTGAACAGTTGGGCAATGGAATAAAGGAAATACTGAGTGGGGCTGTGACTTGTGGCATTTCTGGTTTGTTTTTTTTTTTTTTTGGTCAGGTGCCTGAGGTTAAGTGTAGTATTTCAGTTGTTCTTAGTGATGTTGAGAGTTCTGTGGGGGGATTAGGAAGCTAGTTGTTTTATGCAGGCTGGAATAGAGTGCTTAGTACTAAAAGAAGAGGTAAAGACAGATGTAGACCAAAAATGAGGAAAACTGGAGTGAGACTATTTGTAAATGAGGACTTAAAATTTCAGCTGCAAACAAAATCTCAAGATAGGCTGTTAACCATAATACTCATTCAATGGTTATTGTTACCCTTCTTCCTTTTGCTCATCTGCTATTTCTCATAATTCCTTTGTTGTATCACATGAGCAATATTTCCTACCTGTGACTTGGTGTGCTGATCAGCACAGTATGATTCATACATGAAGTGTTACAGGGCTTAGATAATTTTCCCAAAGACATCAGTGATCAAAGGGCTGGGAAGTCTGCCATGTGAGGAAGTCTGTACATGAGCCAGCAGTGTGCCCAAGAGGCCAAGAAGGCCAATGGCATCCTGGCCTGGATCAGGAACAGTGTTGCAAACAGGGCCAGGGGAGTGATTGATTGTCCCTCTGTGTGGGGCACTGCTGAGGCCACACCTTGAATCCTGTGTTCGGTTCTGGGCCCCTCACTGCAAGAAAGACATTGAGGGGCTGGAGCGTGTCCAGAGAAGGGACCCGGAGCTGGGGAAGGGTCTGGAGCACAAGTGCTGTGAGGAGCAGCTGAGGGAGCTGGGGCTGTTTGGTCCAGAGAAAAGGAGCCTCAAGAGAGACCTCATCACTCTACAGCTGCCTGAAAGGAGGTTGTAGCCAGGTGGGGGTCAGCATCTTCTCCCAGGGATCATGTGCCAGTACGAGAGGACATAGCCTCAAGCTGTGCTAAGGGAGAGTCAGCTTGGATATTAGAAGGAAATTCATCACAGATAGGGTTTGCCCAGAGAGATGGTGGTGTCACCATCCCTGGAGGTGTTAGAAGAAAGGCTGGACAAGACACTTAGTGTCTAGTTGACAAGGTGGTGATGCCAAATTTTGGACATTGGACTCAATGGAGGTCTTTTGGAGGTCTTTTCCAACCTAAAAGATTCTGTGATTGCCTGATTCTGTGAACTGGGTTTGTTCTGCCTTGAGAAAAGAAGGCCTAGGGGACACCTTATCACTGTGTTCCACTATTTAAGAATGACTGGAAAGAAGATAGAAACTCGCTTTTTACAAGCAGTTGCATGGAAAAGACAAGGGATAATGAGTTCAGGTTACTCCTGGAGCGATTCTGATTAGACACAAGAGGGAAATATTACACAATGAGTAAAATCAGCCATTGGCATTATCGTCCAAGAGAAGTGGTGGACTCCCCACTGTTGAACACTTTTAAGATTGGTCTGGACAAGGTGCTGGGTCATCTTGTCTAGACTGTGCTTTTGCCAAAGAGGGCTGGATTAGATAGTCCTAGAGGTCCTTTCCATCCTGGAATTCTGTGATTATATGTTAAAAACCCATAAGCAAATTTCTGGTTCTTGGAACAAATTACAAGCTTAGAGACATCCTTGAGTATTTTAAATGAATGAAAATTGGCAGTACTTTAAATCTCTTCTTGTGTTTACAACCTGTATAGGTCAAGATTTTTTGTGCATTTTGTGATTCCTCCCATTTAGAACTGACATAGATATATTTCTGTTCTTTTACCTCTGATCCTTAGTTTCTAATGCTGGCCTTGAGTTAAATGCAGACCTGCTATATTACTTAATTAACATGAGAAACACAGATTTTACAGGATATTAATGACAAGCTTTCAAAAATTACTATATTAATTAAATTAAACTTCTTAGGGAAGTACACCTATCTTCCATTGAATGTCACTGAGTAGCAATCACATAGATAAAAGTGTAATATTTTATTCCATGGACAACAGTTCCATTTTCCAACCCTAAATTCAAAGCAATTTCAAACTCCTGAAATATTAAAAAAAAAAATTGTCAGTCAGTTGTAAGTAAATTATAGAATAGCAACCAATAACTTCAGTAATTTATTTCCCTATGTGGACTGTTTCTTCTTTCTTAATCTACAGAAGGAAAGTATTAATAAAAACATGCATTTTATCATACCCTATTTGTCATTCTCTGTGAAAGTGTTAATTGTCTTTGGGTTTTATAACCTCATAACTTTAGACATTAATCTATCTCCTTTATAATCTTAAGCCTAATAGGCTAGCAGGTAGCTGGATCAGGTCCTGGAATAAACAAGTACTCAACTCTTACTTATTATGAGTGAATCTATAATTTTCCCAGGCTGATTATCACAGATTCCTTGTTCAGGTGTACTGCTAAATTGTTGTGTTCTTCATTGTTTCGAGGCGCTTTCAGTCCACAGAGCAGTGATTACATGCAGAGAAAAGTGAATCAGTTTTCCAGCTAATATTTTTTGAGGTAGGATCAAAGGGTTTAGTAAAATCAAGGTGTGTTACTTCTGCTTTGCTGCTTTACTTGGTGTTGTGTACACCCCCGTACATGGCTTGTTTTTCCGCACAGAATGCAAGAGCATAGTGACCTTAATCTAAGGGCCATAATGTTCAGTCAAGAATAATACATCATTGATGCTTTTCACCTTGATAGAGGGTAAGGAAAAGGGTAGTGAGGTGTTGGACTTCTGCTAGAAACCCAGTCCTTTTGATAGAGTCTCTACCATCAATAATGTCTGATATGCACAGATAGGTTATAGTATTAAGAAAAGTAATTGTCAGAGTGGATTGGTATTATTTACCCATTATGGGGCTAAGTGGAGACAAATATTTATCTTACAGCACAAACCTACCTGTTTTGTAAACAGCAAATGAAAAACTAAGCTGTTGTCAAATCTCTGTTGTTTTCCTTATATCCTTAAGAGTTTTTTTTAATTTGACATGGTCTCCCTTTTGTAGATGGGAAAGTTTTCTGTGAGTTATTAATAGTCACCTCTCCAGTAGATAGGTGACAAGTGGAGTTGTTTTACTGGTGGCTGTTAAGCAACATAATTAGCAATAAACACATAAGCAGTTCTGCAAACCAGTGTGACATTAATTCTAATACATTTAGTCACTTGGAAACATGGGTACTTATTAACTACTAACATTTCCATGTGATAAGCATTCTGTTTGGCTTCTTTCTTTACTTGTTCTCTGAACTGTAAAAGTATCTGAAGCCATTATTTCTGAAAATACCTGAAATCATTATTTATGAACTATCAAATGCATTGTTACTTCTGTTTTCCTTCACGCCTACACAATACATAGTGGGAAATTCCCAGCATGTCTATGACTATGTATAGGTTTGTTATGATAAAAATTGGCTCTAGGTCTTTCAGCATAATAAATTGTCTATTCTTTTGTGGGGTTTTGTTTTACTTTTTTTTCTTGGTTCAGCTGTAACACAAGATGTAACTTTGTGTTTGGTTCTTTACTAAGAAATCTCTAATCAGAAATATTTTTATCTTACCACAAGTGATAAAATGACCATATGATTGTTGGGGCACTTGATACTAAATTAATTAAACCTGCAGTTAAGTTAGTGGGAATATGACCTCTGAATGTCATTGCGTGATGACTGTTTTTGCCATCACCCTATGTCTGTTTCTGTCCCTTTGTCATGTAAACCAGACCATAAGTATCAGTATCTTTATTGCATTTTTTGATCCTTTTTTCCCCAAGACGAACTTGCGTGGCAGAACTAAAGATCTAGCAGGGTTTTCATCACCTTTGAGGATCTATTTAAAGCAAATGTGTTCTATGTAGTCACCTCTGCATGGATTTGCCTTTGTATTGAAATTGGTAATATGTCACTGAGAGTTACTGTCTTTGAACCTCTGAAGGTTTGATTTTTTATGTCTGTAGGATGCATTGCCAGACTGTTTCCATGAAAGAAATTTGAAGAATTGCTACCTAAACCTGTATATTCCCATAGCCATACCAGATGTATCTGTGCTTATTTTGGGAAGGCAGTTCAGCTATTAATTTGTTTTAGCTGGTGTTGTTCATACCACTGTAGTATGGAAATAACAATTAAAAATACTGAGAAAGGGAAATTGTGCTTTAGGAAGTGAAATATTTTGTGTTGACATGTGGTTTTACAATATGTGTTGGTCTTTCACTCATGCCCTAGGCATCAAAATAGGATTCAGTCATGGGGGTGAAATGCACTTAGGGAACTGGAGGAAAGGAGTTTCTGTGTGTAGTAATTAATTACTAACATTTCTGGTTTCAAATATTAGGGAGTAAAAGAAGCAGTATATTTAATTGACATTAAATAGAAACTGAATTGTAGAGCCAGCTGGCTCAGCTGTTGGCATATGACAGAACAGTGGGAATTGAACCAGAAAACACTTTATGAGGTTACTGTAACCTAGAATTCATGGCAATAATTTTAATGGGTGAGTGCTGTTCATCCCTTAGTGAAGGAAGCAGGATACAGAGGGAGAAACTCTTAAGAATTTTCCATTATCATTTTTCAATTACATAAATAGTCAAAAATTAGAAAACTTATTCTGAAGACAGTTCTAGTTTCCTTGTATGGATTAAAAGTGTAATCCAACACTAATGGAAAATACTAATCTTACTGGTTAACTCTTTCTAACAGATCAACAATTTTCTTTTTCAGGTCGAAAACTGAAAAAATTTAACAAAATTAAGGTTGTGAGAACATTAGATGTTGCACTCCAGCAGCCATCAGCCCTTCAAGATGAAAGCCAGTCTCTAACCCAGAGGCTGTCCTTTTCTCCAAATCAAGAAATACAGTTTGTTCCCCCAATGATAAGTGTTTTACGAGGCATTGAGCCAGAAGTTGTCTATGCTGGTTATGACAATACAAAACCTGAAACACCAAGTTCCTTGCTGACCAGTCTGAATCACCTTTGTGAGAGGCAACTTCTTTGTGTAGTCAAGTGGTCTAAATTGCTACCAGGTAATATCATTTCTTATATGTAGTAATCGTAGTTAAACAAATATTTCATGGGAGGAGCAGTCTAAAAAAAATATTGTTGACTACCTGTTAGTTAATTTTTTACAAATTCCAAAATTATTAAGCTTTCACTCATCATATAGTATAACTAATCAAATATATTTTAATAGGAAAGCACATCTGAAAGAATCCATCTAAATGTTTAGATTCACTCCAAGAATGCACAGGAGCTCAGAGAGTTCCTGTATGTGATTGTTATAACAGCCTTTCTACCCCAGCCCCTCTTACTCTATTATTCATTCAGTATAAAAATGGTTGCATATCTACCTATTCTTTATTCTTCTTATTACTAAAATGAATTTTTGAAAGCAACAAAGAAAACTTTTTATAAATAATACCAATTAGGACTAAGCAGCTCACAAGCACACTGATAATGAGAAGTAACTGAATTTATGAAGATCCATGAATGGATTAAAAAAAAAAAAATCATGTTATGTATGTATGTTTGCTGTATGGTGATAGGGATCATCATGGTCATCCTGGGATATATGGAAATCAATATATTGAGCAGAAAGCCTGGAAAATACAGTTTCATGTAAGCTCAGTTTGACACTTTGCTTATGCAGGAAGCAGTAGTCCCAATCACTGCTCTTCCCATTGCAGTGGGCACTTAACTAGATCTCCTGAGTGAACTGATTCATCTCACTAAGTGAGAAGAAAATAAACCATTTTTTTAGCCCTCTGTGGTTTTCTGATGTTTTCAAGAACTGAACCAGTTCACTGAGGAGGAGAGTGAGTGCCAAAGCTTGCTTGAAGGAGGTAACAGGACCATGTGATAAAGAACAGGAGCACTGCTTTCAGTGGCAGCAGGCTGTTTCACTCAGATAATTCATGGCAATCTTTAAATTTATCAAACAGAAAAAGTTATCAAACACAAGCACATTGGTTCTCTTTAGTTGAGTGCAGGAAATACACTCATATATGGATGTTTTTGTGTGACAGCTGCATGCTGTGTTATGTTAAGAACACTGATGTTCAAGCTATCAACATTAAATGGGAGTTGGTTACAGTGATCATGTTACAAACTGTCTTGTGATCATGTTACAAACTGTCTTATTTTTACCAAAGGAAAAAGAGATGCATTCCTGTCCTCTGAAACAGTCATTTTTGCTAAAATAATTTTTGGTGTGAAAGTTTCAAGATATTGGATGAGAACAAAAAGACAAGAGGTTAACCATCAAAGTAAGATAGGCAGTTATTACCCAAGCATCCAAGAGCTACATCCCCAAATCCACTTGTCTTTCTAGGTGTTCTCAGTTTGATAGCTCAGACTTGTAATCTCAAAACACCTACTTAGCTGCTCTGTAAATGAGAATCATTAAATATTTTATCTTTAATTTCATTTCCAGGTTTTCGGAATTTGCATATTGATGATCAGATAACCCTCATCCAGTATTCCTGGATGAGTCTAATGGTTTTTGCGATGGGGTGGAGATCATACAAACATGTCAGTGGTCAGATGTTGTATTTTGCACCAGACCTGATTCTAAATGAGTAAGTAGGATGCTCTTGTGTTTTATGAATGACATTTTGAACTTTTATGTGCCAATGGGAATGTGACTCCATGGAGGCCAAGATTTCATTCATTGCTTATTCTGTTTCAAAATGACCAGCCAAGCCCTCTTACCATGTGGAAGTTCAGTAACTTTGGGACGGGTTTTGTGGGAACCCCAACTGTTCTGTGTACATGGTCAAACAAAAGCAGTTCAAATAGTATTTTAATTATTGAAGAGAAAAAATAATAGAGAATAATTATGCTGTCAGAAGATTTATTTCAATTTATCTGAATAAGTCATGAGTTAATGTTTGCTAAATGGAACTGAGTATGGGGTTTTTTGGTTGTTTTTGTTTGGGTGGCTTTCACAAATAGTTTGCCTGTAATATAAAAGGTTAGTTTTGACACCTCGTGATAAAAATTATTGTCTAATGTGCACTTCTTGTTAGAAAAGTACATTTCCTGTTAGAAAATGGTAAAAAAAATTTGCACCAAGTAGGAATTTCAATATAAAGGAAAATTATATGAGACTGCTTTTTTCTGCTGGGGTGGAGGAGGGGCTTTTTG
>JANRMJ010000054.1:38243069-38253591 GCA_025584955.1 Alethe diademata | reverse complement strand
TGGGGTGGAGATCATACAAACATGTCAGTGGTCAGATGTTGTATTTTGCACCAGATCTGATTCTAAATGAGTAAGTAGAATGCTCTTGTGTTTTATGAATAACATTTTGAACTTTTATGTGCCAATGGGAATATGACTCCATTGAGGCCAAGATTTCATTCATTGCTTGTTCTGTTTCAAAATGACCAGCCAAGCCCTCTGACCATGTGGAAGTTCAGTAACTTTGGGTGGAGTTTTGTGGGAACCCCAACTGTTCTGTGCACATGGTCAAACAAAAGCAGTTCAAATAGTATTTTAATTATTGAAGAGAAAAAAATAGTAGAGAATAATTATGCTGTCAGAAAATTTATTTCAATTTATCTGAATAAGTAATGAGTTAATGTTTGCTAAATGGAACTGAGTGTGGGGTTTTTTGGTTGTTTTTGTTCGGGTGGCTTTTGCAAATAGCTTGCCTGTAATATAAATGCTCAGTTTGGACACCTCGTGATAAAAATGATTTTCTAATGTGCACTTCTTGTTAGAAAAGTACATTTGCTGTTAGAAAATGGTAAGAAAAAATTTGCACCAAGTAGGAATTTCAATATCAAGGAAAATTATATGAGACTGCTTTTTTCTGCTGGGGTGGAGGAGGGGCTTTTTGGCTTGGATTATTCTTCACTATGCTCTTTAATTTAGATAATCGTCATTTCAGTCTTTGTTGGTTTTCCAACTCTGCAAATTAATATTGTCAGACTCTTAATTTTATATTCTTTCATTATAGTACATGGGAGGTTGCCAGGAACAGTAAAATTTAATTTAATCCCTACATTTATTTTTCCTTAATACATTTTTCTCAGTTTTTTTTTTTTCTTAAAATACTAAAAGAACTGCTATGAAGCAGTTTTCTTTCAGAAAGAAAGAAAGTTTTCTTTCTTTCAGAAAGAAAAACAGGTGTTTTGTAAGATATATTGTTAAAGGATTAAGAGCTGGATTTGCAAAAGGTCTAGACATCTGATTTTAAAATCTATGGATGTGCAAGATCCTTGCAGAAGTTCTTTATAGAAGATATCCAGTAGAGCCAACCCTATGCTCCTGACCATTTATCTTCCAGATGATTGTAAATCACTGTGAGGTTGTTGAGTGATGAATTTTTTCCTCTCCCATTTTTATTAATTGTGCTGTACAAATTGAAATACTTAGAAGTGATGAGATTGAAAGAATTTCTGACTCTATGGTTGTCCCAGCATAGTCTGATACATCTTATGGCTACATTCAGAAGAAACACAAGAGTGACATGGCTTTATGTAGTAATGTCATGTCTTAGAGTGTCACCCCACTTGTGGACCACTCCTGAAACTTTCTGAAGACTTTAAGTACTTTCTTTGGGAATGGTGTTGAGATTTATGAACACTGATTACAATCCACCACAGACAGCTTCTTATTGTCAGCTCAAGATCATCAATGCTGGGTGCTGACAACATATTCCACTTGGTTATACAACATGTCATCAGGGGCATACTAGAGGTGTTATAAACAAAGAGATTTTAAAAGTAACTGATGCACTGAATCACAGCTGCAACTATTTATTGTAAATATGTTAGCTTTTAGATCAGTAAAATGTAAACAACTTTGTTCTCTATGATGTCTAAGCTTGTACTTTCATGCTCACTTTAAGCAAGGGGAGCTGCTGAACACTGCCAAAAAAATTAACTATCCCCATCATGCATCCCCACGACTTTAGCTAAGCTGGACCAAACACTCTCTGGCTGCACTGTCAAACAGATAAGGAGTTTATATGCCTGAGAGGTACCCCAGAAAAAGCCATTCATTAATGGGTGGAGGTGATCCCTGGCATGCACTCCATGTAGGAGTGCAGGCAGTAATGCCAGAATCACAGGAGTGTGTGCCTAGAGGTAGAAAGAGATAATGGAAATTCCTTCTGCAGGGGCAACACACTGTAGTTGTTTCATAATTGCCATGTGAAACCACAATCCAAGGTTGTGCTTGTGTCACAGCCAATGTATCATTTAGTGAATTGAGCTGTTATGCTTCTCAGGAGGGACATGTTTGGTAGCATTGATTCAGACCAAGAAAGCCAGTAGTGCTAGTTTGCAAAGATTTCTCAGTATTAACACCCTCAAAGGACTTACTTTTACTTGTACTTCGCAGTGTCTGAAAATTTGAGTAAGAACAGCACTTAAGCTTCTAACCCTGAAAGCTGCTATTGCTCTTCATAGGTAATAATCAGGAAGAGATGCTGCCAAATAGTATTAGAAAAGGAGATTTAAAGTAGATATAGAAATTAGTCCATTCAGGTCTAATAGATTAAATTTCTATGTTTATACCATTTAAGAACTGGTACAAGATATCAGATGTTGAACAACATTGAAATTATTTTCATTCAAGATAACAGTAACACTTTAAATAACAAGAAAAAAATTCAATGCATTGAAAAAGTCTTTTTTAAATGGAAAATGTCTTTTGATTTGATTGCTGAGGTTACTATCTGCATGCAATCAGGTTGGAATGCTGATTTGAACCCCCTAGCAGGTGGGGCAGCAAAATATAATCTTCCTGTTATTGTGCTAATTCATCTGGATTGGGATACAACCTTTTGAAATCAGTCCAAGTTACTGGATCATCAAGTTAATGTGCAGTGAATTTTATCTAGATTAGAAACTTTGTAATTCTACCACTGCAGTCATTTTCTAATGAGTATATGCAATAATATATATTCAATATACCAAAATCACAAAGAGAAAAGTGGTATAGAAGTGCTGCAAAAACTCTTCAGTTCTATATATTTCCTGTGTGATTTGTTCTGGTTATTTCTGTGGGAGTTTAGGAAAGGTTGTATTAATGTCTCTGTTTACTTAGTGTGTAACAATTTTAACTGTTCCTTTAATAGCATAACACGCTACAAAATAATATGATTGCTGCTAGAAGTACCAGGCTAGAGTTGATACAGAGTATTTTATTACAGACTCCTTTGCAAAAGCTAAGAACAAGTTTTCCATAGACTTTCAGATTTATCTTCAGTTCTGTACTTTGAAATCTATACGGAGATACAAAAATCTATGGACTTCTAAAATAAGATAGTACTTCATATTCTTCATATTAATCATTAGGGTATTTTTAATTAGTAAACTCCCCTTATTTTTGGTGGTTAGCCTTCAGCTTTGATAGTTTTTGTTTTTTTCTGGACAGCGGTAACAGATTAAACATCCAAAATAGTAGCACATTCATTACAATAAAAAACTAGCATAGAAACAAAAAAATCAGAAAATTGTTTATGCATATAAGCTCATCTTTAATCTTTTGTAATGTGATGAACTGCTAACAAGACCTTTCTTTCAAGCAGTTAGTACTGGAGCCATTCTTCGTTTTCGTGTTTTTTAATTTATTTTTTTTACCTTTTCTGGGTGTAAGACAGAGGATGAAAGAATCATCGTTCTATTCCCTATGTCTATCCATGTGGCAACTCCCACAGGAATTTGTCAGACTTCAAGTTAGCCAAGAAGAGTTCCTGTGTATGAAAGCACTGTTACTTCTCAACACAAGTAGGTTCTTTTATTTCTTTGTAACCCATCATTACTAAAAGAGTTTTGAACCATGTTGTTTAACTTGACAATCACTAAGCTCTCTGGCTTAACAAATGAGAATGTCCTAGAAAAAAATGTTAGTATTCTAAGTCTAAAAAATATATTTTTAAATGTTTATAAAGAACGAATAATTGTTGGTTTTATTGTGTATAAAGATACAGGGAAAATGTTGGATCACTTTTGACATACGGCTATACTATGTTACACATTTTCAAAACAGCCATGCAGTATTTCTGCCTGGAGAGATTAATTCAAGTGACTCTACACTGATTTTAAAAACCCCAACCAAACCAAAACAACCTTAAAATTGTTAGAGCAGATTTAAAAATATTTAATAAGTTATTAGAACTGAGGACTTTATCTTGATCAAGATCTTAAAGCATGTTTGCTCAAACGAATTACACAAGTGGACATGACAAACAATATTCACATTTACTCAACTTTTTATAGTTACAAATAGGTGAAGTTTAGCACAGATATAAACAAATGGAAATATTTTTCTTTGGTTTGTTTCTCTGGAAACAAAATCCGTGGTCACTTAATTATATACTCATCTTTTAAAGATTGCAGCATACAGCTGCATTCTACTTTTCATAGGAAATGTGGTTGTTGGTGAACTTATCTTCTAAAATCTTCTCTGAAATACTAAAATTTACATCTGCTGAAGCCATATTTTTAGTTATGAATCCCCAAATTACTATAAGAATAGCAAAATACCGTACACTCTGCTAAAACAGTAAGGGTAATGTGGATAAAAATCTTTCTGATATAACTCCAGTTGTATTGTTAGAATATGAATGTATTCCTGTTTTAAATATTTTCCATCTTGTTTTCATCAGAAATAAACTCTCTTGTCTGTCTTCTGAAATTTCAGTTAAATTTAGATAAATCTAGGATATTTCAGCTATTTCTGTTCCAGAAGGTTCCTATCAAATTCAAAACATTACAGTGGTTGGTCCAATCTCTCTCATTTCTGAGTGCATCAATTTAACAGAATTAATTTACTGACTTTGTCAACTGCATTGCACTCAGAAGCTATTTTTTAAGATGATAAGATCTATGTGCAAGAAATTACTTTTAAAAAAAGAAAGTATTTCTACCTATTCTGATGAGTTTTGCTTTTTGTTCTCTCCTGCATCCATTGTCTTATAGGAAAAAACAATTTGTCAGATCTTTGGGAAGAGGAACACACCTAACAGTTGTTGCTGAGACATTTAGTAAACATTTGGTACTGTATGAATGCAATTCCACAAAAGTATTTTCAAAAAGCCATATAACCTCATTGTTTTTTTTGAAGTGTTTTTTTTAAGACCTTTTATTTTAGTCATGATATTCATCTTAATCCTCTTCAAATGTAAAAGTACAGCCATTTCAGGCTTTTGTATACTAACAGTAAATCATGTCTAATCCTTTAGTCTCTCATTGTGTCTTCTGTTCAATTTATTATTTAGATGAACTGTTTTTGACTTTTTTAGATAATTCCAAGGAAGCAGTAATTTGAATTAAACTGAGTGTCAGTCTTGATACATTTCTAATTCTGAATGGACCCCCAGCCTAAGTTTTAACATTATATTGTTATATTTTAACATTATATTTTGCAGTTTTTTCTTTGAGTTGACTGAGGTTTAAAATTAATGCTTTCCAGACTTCTGATTTAAAGGGATTTCTAAATCTAGTTGCATAAGATTTTGGCTCAATTCATGCCACTGAATAAAAGCATCCTCATTCTTGACATATGTTCAGCTCAAATAGATAGCTCTGAGGAACTTTTTGTTGTTAGGCAGGAGTATGACTGTCATTTTGCAGAATTCAGAAGAAAAAGGCCATTCATTGATGGAAGATACCTTTACAATTAATTTCCGGGAAAATATAAAGACTTAATTGCTGGTTTAGTGATGTAAGTCAAGGATAGTCTCCATCTAACCCTAAACTCCATCAAAGTCACTTTATATGAAAACATTCCCTAGTTCTTTATAAAACTGCTGTTAAGAAATGCCCAGAATCATCCAGACTTTGAAATTAAGGTATTCTTTTTCCATGACACTTACCTTATCACTAGCAGCCACTAACAGGTTCTTTTCTCAGTGTTCTCTCCACGTCATTTTGATTCTCACACCTGACCTTTAAGAGAAGAGGGAGTTCAACCAATTTCTCCTTCTTGCTCATTTTTATAAAAAGCTGTTCACCTTTAAGACTCTGATCTGTTCTATTAAGTGAAAGAGGTTCAAACAGGAGGCCTGAGCCCTGGCAGCTTTGTTGTCTGCACTACTCTAGAGCTGTTAGTTCATTTCTTGACTCCATTTTTAAGCACTCCAGCTAGATCTCTCTCCCACAAGTTTGCTGTGAAGAGGGCAGACCCTCAGCAGTGTAAACATGGATCAGTAACGTATTTCCTAAAAGGCAGGACTGTTTCTTTTAGCCGTATTTTCTTTTCTCAGCAAACACGTGTAACTGAAGCTCAGGGATATTTCTAGACATAAGGCAATAAGCAAAATGAACTGTTTGCTCCTGGTGTATCCTTTTAACTAATTGTATCACTGTTTTTGGAGTAAGTCTTGAATGGGAGGAAGTACCTGGCACATAATAATGAATTGCACTGTACAGCATGAAATACTGTAAATTTTACCTGTTCTTTGTATTTCATTGCCTTTAGAGTAAACTGTAGCCCAATGGTTTTTTGGTTTTTCTTAGTTCCTTTGGAAGGTCTAAGAAGTCAAAGCCAATTTGATGAGATGAGAACAAGTTACATCAGAGAACTGGTGAAGGCAATTGGTTTGCGCCAGAAAGGTGTTGTGGCCAACTCACAGCGTTTCTATCAACTTACAAAACTGTTGGATTCCATGCATGATGTAAGTTTATTGGTTAATGCCTTCTGCTCTTTATGTAAGAAGGAACTGGTATTTTTAAAAATAATTCTATGGACGACAGTAGTCAGCCTTGCTGAAAAACAGAAGAAAACAAAAAAAAATCCTTTATTGTGTGTATTTGTGTGTATAGATAGCTATTCAGCATCAGTATATGTGTTGTGCACATATTTTATGGTATACAGTATGGAAGTATTTGTGAAACATGCATTAGAGTGCTACCATTTTGTTTCATTTTTAGTGTAACATAAGCAGTGCAGTTGTGGGCTTTGGTAGGGGTGGTGTGTGTGTAAGCTTGTGTGTACTTGTTCAGGAAAACAATGTAAGGAATAGGTAATTCAAGTTGCAAAGTCCAACTACTAAGAATTAGTGAAAGGCAACCAAGATAAGCTTTGCAACCTTAGTTCAACTGTTTTTATGTGGATATTCTATACCACTTTGGGATGTTTGGGAATTAAGTAATCTTTGAGAATTCTAGATACCAAGCCCTGGACACTTCTGAACTCAGTGTTGGTTGTGAGGAGCTCCTAGGGAGTTCAAGATGGACAGGATCTTTGCATCTTTGTATTCTTCAGAACTCAGCAAATCTGCATTTTATTTTAATTCAATCTCTTCCTTTTAAATTCATTCAGTGAAATAATCTGTGAGGGAGAGAAAGAGGAAGAGAGGCTTGCTGCAAAATAGCAAAGTGCTGTTTGATCCATGGAGTATCATCTTTCAAGTCCTTTTTCAGCTCAGGCTGATAAAGTGATGGGAGACAGAAGAGAAAGAAAAATCATCACACTGGAGAGATTGTGTGATGTTAAAGCATAGGGTAGCAGAAATAGTACAATATTTGACAACATAATAGTCACTGGTCTGAAGTAAAAATTGGAACCTCTCAGAGAGGCTAGAAGAGATGTAATAGTCATGTGTTGAGCAATTGTTTTCAAGGCATAAGAGTCTGTGGAGTTCAGTATTTGCCACAGACATGGATATGATCATAATGAAAACCATGGCAAAGCTCACAGGTAAGTAGTAAATGCTGTCTCTCAGAGCAGCATTTAAATAGCAGGTAGTGACCAAAGCACACACTTGAGTGTGAGAATAAGAGGAAGGGTTGAAAGCTTGTTAAGTAGTTGCTGTTGTTCGTCACATATGTCATGAGTGAGGGTGATACTACTTTGTAATATTAGTGAGGCAGTGATGAATGTATAAGCGATTGACAGCATGTTTATGTGGCTGCATTACTGTTAGCCTGATTGATCATGTTTGTATTTTATCAAATCCAGCTGGTGAAACAGCTCCATCTCTTCTGTTTGAACACATTTCTCCAGTCCCGTGCACTGAGCGTTGAATTCCCTGAGATGATGTCAGAGGTGATTGCTGCCCAGCTACCCAAGATTCTAGCAGGGATGGTGAAACCTCTTCTCTTTCACAAGAAGTGAAATGTCTTTTCTCTTATCATAGAGATGATACTTGGGTCATTTTTTGTTTGTTTATTTTGGTCAAGATTTTGCAATGTCAGGACTTTTCAGCATATTTGACATACTTATCCTGCCGACTGCTTTATACTTGTAACATACACAAGCCATTCAAGCTTGATGTACATATTGTGAGTTCCTGATTCCTTAACTGCAAAAATCATAAGAGTCATAAGAAATGTTTTGTAAACTTGTCTAAGCTGCTTTTTCAATATGCATATGAATGACAATGAATAGACTTTCCAGATTTCTAACAACGGTTATACATTTTTCTTACACATTTCACCCTCTTCTGGTATGATATGGTGCAAAATTTTTACTTTAGTACATTGTGTGCATGGGTACATGTGGGCACGTGCATAATACGAGATTTTGGAGGAATTAAAATAAATGCTGCCCACATTTTCTTATGGATATTTCACTTTTTATTACTGCAATGCCATAATGAGTAACTGAAGTGCTAGGCACACAGTGTACATTCATACTCTCATCTGTGGTCATGTTGCATTGAAACTCTCAAGTCCAGCATACTGTTTACTGCAGCATCCAGTGGAGTCTTCTTCAAAAATCAGAAAGTTTAGGAGAATTTCAGTGTGTATTACACCAAAGTAATGTGCATGCAAACCCACTAAGCTTTGGTTTGTGTTATTTTCCTTAAAAGTTCAGCACTTACTAAAGCTAAATCACTTAGCTGTGATCCTAAATTCATCAACTCTTACATTCTGTATTTCAGAAGCTTTAAATAGAAATGTTTTCACTGACTGCAACTCTTAATCTTAATGTTTTGAATTCCAATGCTGAAGGCTCAATCAGCCATTAGCATCAAATTATAGTGAGATTAGATGCAAAAAGAAATGGAAAATATGACTGCAAACATTTTGATACACATCAGACTCATTTCAGTACAATTTAGTGGAGCTACATTTTCTATTCTAAGAGCATGCCGTTATAAATGGGGTAACTGTAAAAAAGGAATTGGACTCAATTTCCTTTGTACATTCCAGAAGAATGGCATGTTTTACCATAGAAATGAATATTCAGCTGAAAAATTATAATGTGGTGGTGTTTTTTCCTTTGATATGGTTATGTAGCAACTCATGCATTTAAGGCAGTAAACTGAGATACATTCAAACAACACAGAAACAGATAAACCTTAAGAAGAATTTATGAGTCTATTAAAACACGATAAATCTCACCAGTCATTAGAAATTATATGTAAACATAGGAAATGGTGAGTCTTGTTTGGGTGTTTCTGGCCTTACACTTTTGCTTTTGCCCATGACTTGTTAGATGCCCCCATTGTGTGACTGTGTCCTGCTGGTGGTGTGTAGCTTGGTGTACAGACATATGCTTGTCACATGAACAAAGGCCCCTGGGCCCTAAGTTCAGTATCCCCAGCTAAATCAGGGTGCCCCTCATTAAAAGTATAAGTGATGTGCTTGTTGGCAAAAATTGTATCTTGGACAACGGACAGTTACAGGAATGTGTAAAGGTTTTCTTACTGGTCATAATTTCCTAGAACCAACAAAGAAGAATCTACATTACAACTGGGAATAAAAGCATTTTTGAAATCCCCACATAGTAGTACAAAACCCACTAGAGCTGGTGCAAATGTGTGACCCTAGATAAAGTATAGACAGACTTTTGTGTTAGTTGACTAGGTTTGTCATTTCTAACTGCCCAGGAAAGCAATGTCTTTCATATTCAATACAGTCTGACTTTTAACTGTGATCCTTAAAGCAATTATGTTTTAATAAATAGCACAAAATTCTTTATTTCTACATCCTGAAGTTTTGTTTCCTTTATTTTGTGTTTGCATTCTGTAAATGTGATTGTCAGTAAAAAATTCCATTTCAACCATTCCACTTGCATGTAATAACAGTATTTTCATGCATTCTTTTGGAATTGAATTTTGCCACATGATTTACCACTGAGTAAGCAGACCATCTATGTTACTGTTTAGATTAAACTGACAACAGAAACTTCCCACACTAAAAATTACTCCTCATCACCCTAATTCTGAAATTAGAAGACAGAGCAGGCAGTATGTTTACTTTAGGAATGCATGGATCTGCCTACATCTGCTTTTTACTCAATCCCTAAGTGGCTGACATGTCACTGTGTCCCATAAACTTGGCAGATTAGTCTGAAATGCACTATATTTGCCTCAAAGGCATAATCAAACAGGAAGAAAAGATTACTTTTGGGAATAGATAACAAAGCTTAAAAACATTCTCAAATTGTATTTCTAAAAGACCTCTAAATCACAGAAAAAAATATCCCAAAAATTCACGGTTGTAATGAATTCACTACACGAAATAGAATGATTGGGTAATTGTATCTGCTATAAGAGTCTGAAAGTCCTGTAATCATTATGTGATTGTCCGAAGTTAGAAAAAAAATTCCAGTTATAAACCCAGATTATAAAATGGCCTTTAGATTTCATTTTTATATTGTCATTTACTCTGAGTTACATAGACACCATGAACAGTGGAAAAGGCCCTGGGGGTGCTGATCGACAGCTGAACATGACCCAGAGTGTGCCCAGGTGGCCAAGAGGGCCGATGGCATCCTGGCCTGGGTCAGCAGTGCTGTGGCCAGCAGGAGCAGGGCA
>JANRMJ010000054.1:38218409-38242901 GCA_025584955.1 Alethe diademata | reverse complement strand
AGCTGGGGGTGTTTAGCCTGGAGAAAAGGAGGCTCAGGGGGGACCCCATCACTCTCTAAAACTGCATGGAAGGAGGGGGGAGCTGGGGGGAGATCAGGTTCTTCTGCCAGGTAACAAGTGACAGGAGGAGAGAACACAACCTCAAGCTGTTCTAAGGAAGTTCAGTTTCTTCATTGAAAGGGTGGTTAAATGTTGGAAGGGGCTGCCCAAGAAGTGATAAAGTCACAATCTCTGGAAGTGTTCAAGAAATGACTGGACTTACTTCTGTGGTTTAGTTGACAAGGTGAAGATCAGTCAAAGCTTGGACTCAATGATCTTGTTAGATCTTTTCCAAATGAAATTCCATGAACACCGATGAAAGCACCTGATTTCATCCTTCTCTACAGAAACCTCGTGTACTATGACTTTTCAACCCTGCAGTAATCTTCAGAGAGCCATTACTTGATTTTTTTGAGTACAAGGTTTTATTGTTGTATGTGCTTCTGTCCTTTAATACTTTTTTAAAGAGCAAAGCATTTTTGACCTGAGCTTTACAAATAGGTCTAAATAAACATCTTGTAGTACTCTCAAAATATTGTGCAAGGCAGAACAATGCTGGATCTTCTTATGATATTTTTATCCACTAGAAATAAGATGTTTCAGCAGATTGATTTTTCTTGTTTTCTGACATTTAGGATGAGCCTGATTACATTTTAAAGGTATGAAACCTGTTGTGTTAATTAGAAAGCTTGCCAGCCATCTTCTACAGGCTTTTTTTTGAGCTATCACTAGAAGTTCTTCATACACTGAATAATGCAGGCTGTGCCTGAAGCTAAGGCTCTCCTGTTCTGTACAGTTGAGGTGTTTCTGACCAAAGCCCTTCATCATTACCTTCTGTTGGTGTTGAGGAAGCAAACAAACATGAAGTCATCTGCTTCCTTTGAGCTCTGCTGCTGTGATTCAGCTCTGTACAGGTATCATATTTATAGTTTTAAAAGAATGTTGCGGAGGTTGAAGTGCCTGGCCACGGCAGCTCACCTGTGTTTGGAGAGCTGAGACCTCCAGCCCCTGCAGGCTGTTCTCTTTGCCTCTGAGCTGCTCTGCAGTTGTGCTCACTGTGGTTGAGAAACCCAAAAGATCAAACACTTGGCTCATGTATTCAGAGAGCTCAGCTGTATCTACAGTTGGGACCAGCCTTTAGGGATGGGAGGATGTGGGTTCCTTAATACCTAGTTCATGACAGAGGGAAATGTGGTCTGAGAAGCCTTCAGTTGATTTTGTGGCACTTTGGAATAGCCTGGTTATATGTGTGCATAATTAACACACATAATTATTTCCGATCTGCAGCTGTTTCTTCAGCTGCACTGTGCTTATGCTTTCTCATGCTATATGTGCAACAGTGAAAGTGAGACCTAAATTTGTATTTTCTGACAGTCAGTGCCTTGTTGGTACCTTAGCTGGCTTTTTTTCTTTCTTTTCAAATAGAGTAATAGGTCTTTCTCCATTACCTTTGCTGGGAAGGTGAGCTGCTTTCCTGTGTTCCTGTCTACACTCAAATATTCATCTCAGTTACCAGTGAAGTGCCAGTAGCACGGACAGCAGGGATCCTGCAGGGATCCTTCCTTCCCATCCTCTCCTCCCTGCCCAAAACTAAAGGTCGGTTTATCTGCAGAGCAGGAGAGGATGGGGCTGCACTCCACCCTTGCAGTGCAACTCCAAGCACACATTTCTTGCCTTACATGCTGTTTGTGGCAGGCTGACCTTTCTTTCCTTCCAAGAAGTCAGCTTGCAGCCACAGAGCCCAAAGCCCTCCCAACTTTCCACGGCTCGGAAGCCTGTGAGCATACTGCCAGGCTGAACTGTCAGCATTGCTGGATTTATTAGTTTGTACTGCTTTGTGTCATGGTGACCTGACTTGAAAAGAGATTTGCTTTTGGTTTACTTCTCCTTTTCCCTTGGAAGATGAAAAGGAAAAAAACTCTAATATTTTAAGTATTTTTTGGTTTAAAATTTATGGGGTTTTTTTTCAATGAATGCTATTAATTTATTAGATTGACATTATTTGCATGCAGAATGGTACTGTAGCTTCTCAGATGCTTGGACAGAAACATGCAGTAAAAGGTGACTGCATGGATATTAATAACTAAGTTAAAATTTATCTGTCTGTTTACCTCAAAGAGAAAATAAATAACCCTCAGAAAATAGTCTTTAAGTGCTGTTGGAACTATGCAGTAGTTGCATAACTTTAAGTACATGAGCAGTGCTGCTCCCTCGATAATTTTTTCGCTCACATTTAGGAATTATTTTCCCTGGGTTGAGCCCACAGTGCTCTGCATGGGGCATTTAAAGCATATATGGAGGACATCAAATAGTGGTGAGCTTTCATTTAATTCTAGTATATCCTTTAAAACTGATAACATTTCAATTTCTTGCTGGTGTGGGGTGGGCTCATTATAAAAATACCAGCATGAAACTTTTAGTCATAGATCATGTTTTTCTGACCATGAAAATTAAGTTACCTTTTCACCTCTATGGGTACAATAGGGTTCCACCAATTTAGCATTCAGGCATATCAGTGAGGAAGTTCTCACAGTGTCATTTAAATAGTCTCACTCTATTGCATTTTCCCACACTCAATTCAAATACCTACCCAGCCAGTTCATTACTAAAATCTCCTTTTGCTTTGTGGAGGAAAAAAAAAAAAGAAATAAATCATTGTCAGGAAATCAGAACACTGCATCACTGAGCTTCAAACAAGGGGCTAGATTGGATGAAAAGCAGGTAGCGAGCATAATAAGCACCTTTGACATTGCATCAGAAATAACTGGGCAGAGAAGTACAGAGACCTTTGTGTTATACCGGTGAGACTTAGATGGACATCACCATAAGTTGCTCATTTCAGGGATGTACATTTCTCTCATATCCTGTATTGTTGGGTAATGTCGAGTCTGAGACTAATCTGTGATATCTCCAGTGGAGAACAATGTTCTTATCACAGTGCTGCTCAAAGAAACTGATTTATTCTGGCAGGCCTGTCTTGGCTATATGGAGCATGAATAAGGGAAGCACCAAACCAACATGTGCATGGCAGTATTAATCCACAGAGGTGTGGATGTGGTCTTATTGAGAGTATTTGAAAAGGAAACACCTGGCCACCTGCAATTAATATGTTCCCAACCATTTCCCCAGATTCCAGCAGCATTCCTGAGGGTAGAACATGGATTTTGATGGCTCATATTGGCATATTCTGTTATAGATGAAGAACAACACCCTTGACAAAAATTTACCACTGTTGAATAGAAAAAACCGTGGCATGATGCTCTCAGGACAGGCTCTCAGCCTGCCTGTGGAGCATTGCACACAACGGGTGGGAATATAATCTTTTGGGACTGTCATCACCACACATCAAGCATTGGTCAGCTGAGGATGACAAGGCTTTTCACTTAAAAATTTAGATGTTTTGTATCCTAAAGCTCAGCTTACAAGATAGCCACACTGCACTGGCCAGTTCACTTCTTGCAGTAATTTTACACAATCACACCCCCAATTGCTGCTACAAGCAGTTCCTAGTGATGCCTACAGCCAGCTTAGGTTTTACTGGGAGACAGGAACTGCTCCCCTTTCTCAAGCTTCAAAACACTGGTAATGTGTCTATTTGGCTACCCACAGCCAAAAGGTTGCACAAATCTGACACTAAAAAAAAAGAAAGAAAAAAATAAAAGAGAACTAAACATCTGAAATTTTGAAAATACTACTTCATGAAGTTTTCCACTTAAAGTATCCTTAAAGCCTTCCCTGAAGACAGGCATTAATTTTAAGAAAAACTACATGACAGAGAAAAGCACAACCCAAAGCTGGGCACTCCTGCAATGCATGATCTGTTGAAGTTTCAGAATTTCTTACAGCCTCTAAATCCCAGTTCCTGTATTTGTGAAACATTTATCCTCCCTTCCTTCCTAAGCCTTCAATCCACCTTCTTTTCGCAATTGATTACTTGGATGTGTAATACATTACCACTTTGTAGAGTCTTTGCAATCCTCAATGGAAAAATTCTGTA
This sequence comes from Alethe diademata, assembly GCA_025584955.1. NCBI lineage: Eukaryota > Metazoa > Chordata > Aves > Passeriformes > Muscicapidae > Alethe > Alethe diademata. The sequence goes on along the minus strand of JANRMJ010000054.1, from coordinate 38,238,865 downwards.
AAAAGAAAAACAATCCTTAACTTTAAGACATCCTTGGATTGATGTTCATATTTCTCCATACTTAACATTCAGGGTCATGATAGATATAATTTATGCTTTGCAGTTATTTTTTTATTTTTGGAAAAAAAGAAAAGACTTGTATAAGATTTCTGTATTTTCCTCTTGCGGAACTTTCATCTCTATATTTGTACAACAAATAATAGCTTCAAGTATTTTTGCAAAGGTGTTGTCTAGCTACATTGTGTCATGTCCAATAAAATGAGGATGTGCTTGCTTTGTAAGCGCTTAACTCTTCTGTAGATGTACCAAAATCCACTGGATTGAGTGGAGGGTAAAGGCGCAGGATGACACTTGTCACTGGACACAAGGCTGCAGCTGCCAGGCTGGTGGAGCCACTTGTGCTGCAGTGCTACAGAGCAGCTGCTGGGAGCCTGATTTTGGGGGGATACTTCAGCAGCTCCAGGTTAGAGACAATACACACTGATTATTTACTGAGTTCAAACCCAGGTGGCTGGGATAGGGTAGGGTGGGAGGGGAGGGCAGAACTCTTTTCCATTTTGTTTGCAATTCAAACCCTACACAAGACAGGATACAATAAAAGCTTATTTAATTACTTATTTATACCTTTATTTATTCTTACATGGAAGGTCATGACTTTAATCAAAACTGCAATGGTCCAGCTGCCAGCCTGTAGAAGCATTAAAATAAGTCACAATGCATTCTTGATCTCCTGGCATAAACACAACAAAGGGAAAGTTTACTAAAAAGCCTGCCATGCAGTGCAGAAGGTCCATGCACAGCAGCACTAGCAAGAAGTGCTGATGTGGGAACAGAAGCTGTGGCACAGTGGGAATGGAGGTGCTGGCACGGTGCTGCTGGTCCAGATCAGCAAGAATACATCTGAGTAGAGACACCATCAGCACAGCAACCTACACATTGGGTAATCATTTATTTTTAACTATTTAAAAGCCAGCGTTTCAGAATAAATTGTCCCCAGACTTTACAGAGGCAGTGCTTGACCTCACTACCATGTCCACAGCAAGAACTGGAGTTTGCTGCTGCCAGAATTGGTCAGTGTCAGATCTACCCTCTGAGGTGCAAGATGCAGCACACTGCAGGATGCATCCATCCACTCTCCATCCACCCTGGGATCCTCAGTCATGGGGGAGAAGAGCTTTCCTTGTTGCTGGTCATTGACCTGGTCTGGTGCAAGCTTTCCTTGGCTGCACCAACAGGGCACATCACCCCTGGCTTTTAAGGAACTGATTCCAGTGCTCAGGTGATCCTTCCCTCAACATGTTCCACTTCCCACTCTACTGCCTTCTCATGTGGTGTGCAACAGGCACACAGTGGGACCCACAGGCTGGTGAGCAGCACAGGCAGAACGACTGGGAAATGTCATGTGTCCTCCATCAACAGGAGAGACCACCCCCCCTGCTTTCCTGTGCTAAGGAAATACTGGAAAAAACCTGGGCTGCTGGTTTAGATGTCACCCCTAAGGATGTGTTGCAGTGTTACTGTGCCCTGAGAGAAGGATTAGTCATGCCAACAATGCCAGTACTTATGGACATCATTTCCACATAATACAGAACATCTTGAACATGATGTTGCAGTTTCATTTCTAAATGTCCTCATTCTTGTGAATTCATAGTTTGGATGCTACAAGTGCTCCATGTACACAGCACAGTTTGTTGGGGCTGGGATTTACCATATAGATGATTCATTTTCCAAATTAATTTGTTTAAAGCATTCCATACAGTATAACTGGGGAAGGCATTTAGAAAGTACAAAAATACATTACTTTCTTTTAAATTTAAGTTCTATTAGCAGCTTGCATACAAAAGAAAATAATCTCAAAGTCTTTGAGACACTTGAACTTCAAGGTGTCAAAAAGTTTAACAATGTAGTCCTACTTAAATATGTATTCAGTTGAGCACGTCTGCATAAAGGTACCTCTATTTAGGCCCCAATTATTGACTAACACAATGATGTTCCTCAGGATTGAGTGGAATAGCTTTGTGTGTATATATATATATCTAAATATCTATATATATTTATGTGTGTATGTATGTATGTATCTATTTATCTGTTCTGTCCTAATTTAGCCTCAATGTACACCTCTTTTGCTCAAGGATAGTTTGGGGTTCTGTTTAACAGACATATTAATAGAAGGGTATAAAGAATAAAATAAGATTACTCATTATTTGACATGTCTAAACCCTTTGAGGTAGAAGGTTTTGCTTTAACCTTTAGCACATAACAGTCCCCCTAAATGAGATGGGTTTTTTTATTGTGACATCTCCGACTCCATAATGATGCAGATTCTATTGAGCCTGACTCATCTCTGCACAGCACAGGTGATGTTCCTCTTAAACATACTGATGACTTAGCCAATAATCACTGGCTGCTCACAGGGAAGGCAGAGCTGGTATTTTGTGATTATCTAAATGAAAGAAATAAGCGGTGTCAGAGATTCTGCCCTGTGGGAATTCAGACAAAACCATCATTTGCTCTCCTGTGTGTCAGTAATGAAGGTGCTGCAGCAGAAGGCACCAAACTGAGGCAGGGCTGAGGTGATGCCCTGAGGAGGTTCAGTGTCCTAAATGTCCAATGTCCTCCCTGTGAGCTGCACTGGGCTTGGTGTTGCCACTGTTTCACTTAAATGTTCGTGCAGGGAAGGTTGACCTAAACGTGTGCCAGGGAAAGAGCTGTGCTTGTTCCTTCTGCCTTCAGGAGAGGAGCTATTTGTGAGAGATTCACACAAATAACAGCACGTTAACACTGGCTTGATTTTCCCTCTGGATATAAACTATCCAGCAAAGCTAATTAGCTAAAAAGCCACAATATTCACCTGAGTTTCTCATGCTGATATGCTTACAGCTATCATTATTACGACCATGCTTATGTTTGGTTTCCCAGTTAATTTAGGAAATATTTCAAGGCATTATTTAAACAAAGATGAGGAAAAATTATTAAGGCAAGGGTTTGGCAGGGGCAGACTTGGTTCTGTGTTGCTCTGAGGGTAAAAATAATTGTGCTGGTTTGTTTTGTATTGTCTGAACTTCAGGGGGATAGGGAGGGCAGGGAGAAGGGCCCATCTGGACACAAAACAAGGTTACAAATCACAGCTGGAAGCTGGTGACACACTCCTATGGCATTCACTGCAGGTTTCTCAGGGAAGGTCTAGGAGCAGGACATTGTGCAGAATGGCCATTTTTCTCATCCAAGGCAGGCAGTTTGTCCTAATTACAAAAAAGGAACAGCACTTCACAGGACCAAAAAAAAGCATCCCTTGACCAACAGCAACAGCAGGAAATAACAACTTAAAATGACAATTTAAGATGAGGTTTTATGTAAGGATATATTTGCATCACAGCTGCCAAGCACAATTTGTTTGCACCTAAATGTCTCTGAGGTCTGCTATCTACCTGCTTCCTTTAGATGCTCCTGGAGGGTGCACCAGGACCCCCCAGTGCAGTTTTTGTCTTTTCTTCTTGTGGCTTTTCCCTGCTGATCCTGCAGGCATCCTGCTTGTTTTGTGGTAATTCAGAAGTCACAGTTGTCACTGCTTTCACAGTCTCTGTTTCCAGCACTTTGTGCTCAGCCTCCCAGCTCAGGTGCACTGAAACCCTAACCCTTGTTACATTCTTTTGAGGCCCTTGCAAACAGCACGTGCTCTATTCTAGGAACCAGCTGTGTCCTGTATGCCAGTTAATTTATTTGGAGGAACACTCCATGGATCGGTCAAGCTCAGGTTTCTTATCCCCCTTCTGCCAGGGTTTGGGAATTGTCCTCTGAAAGGCTTCTCACAGGGCTTCCCAGTGTGCAGCTGCCTCACCTGCCTGTGCACTATGCCGATGTTTCCCCGGGGCTGCCGTGAGTGCATGGTCATGTCTGGAACATGGAGACCCCAAATGAGCTGGCTGGAGCCCATCACTCCATCACAGGATGGATCTCATGGCTGCTGTGGCCAAACCTTGGACAACAGCATTACAAACCTTGTTTTGAAAATACCCCAAATCCAGATGTGCTGCACGTTTCCCTTTGCATGTGTTTTTTTCGTAGGAATGCAAAAGCAATGACCATCAACAAAACTAAATCGCTGATGTTTTTCATTCAGATGGGACTCTAATCCCTTCTAAGGGCACCCAAGAGCTATTAACAGTAATTTTAAATGAAATACACCCGTGCTGGGTCTAACTAATCAGTTCCTCAATTATACTGGCAGAAAGATGTACTCCAATTACCAAAGTACTTTCAAGTGAATTAAGACTCCTTTCTGTACGGGCTGTGGAGGTCACTCAATGTTCCCATGAATCCCTGCATGTTTACATTAAAAAAGCACACCATGATCTTTGGCAAAGGCACTTGCTCTAGGTTAGTTCAGCTTTTGAGCTTGTTGCCACAAATACAATAGAAAAGAAGCCAACCATTACAAAAGAAGCCAAGAATATCTTTCAATACTTTGTTTCCATATCAGCAATTAATCCAAATGACACGGGAAAAGTTTTACAAACATGAAATAAAATTTTAAAAGATGAAAGTGCATTTACCATGTAAAATAAGCAGTGTTTGTGTACGAAAGGTTGGTTTTGAAGGAATGCATCATGCCAAACTAATGAGAAAATGTTCCGAACTGGAACCTGAACTGACTTTGCCACCTGCTCAGTTTACACCTATGCTGTTCCTTGGATCACTGAAATTTCTCCTCTTTAGGCAGGAGGCTGTGGCCAGCTTGGCTCATCTCAGCACACATTCCATACCAAAACAATCCCACACATCACTTTCTCCCTAGTTGATGTTGAAGGCTTATCAGTAATAAGCCAAAAATACTAATTTATCAAAGCACATGAGAATAATGTCCTGTAAGGTCTTTTAATGCAACCAAGTAATGAAATGTGTTCTCACCCTTTCTGGTAAGAAGCACAGATGTCTCATACCTCGAGAGTTTTAAATTTCGTGTTAATGTGGTAATTCAACACCATTGTGTTGATTCAACAGCAATTTAAGTCTTTTTACATTTAAATGCTCACTGAAATGTCAAAATATAGCATGTCAGACAGAACATAGGTTTCCCAGAATAAAAAAAAAATCTTAGTTGCTTCCTGATGCCAAGTGAAATAGAACACTGTGAAAATGAGTGATGACAACTATTTTAGAGCTTAGTCTAGACCCCAAAGTAGTGTACATTCACTCCTGCAGATCAGGGAGGGCATCTAAAGCCGAGAAGCCTTCACCCCCATGAGAAAGAGCAAAAACTCTAACAGAAAACACAACCATATTATTTCAGTTTTTTAACATAAAATGAGCAGTGAACTGCCATTTTTGATGAGCTATCAAAATGCAGATATTCTCCATTTCCTCTTGTGCCTAATCACAGTGCAGAGCTGGGTATCTGTGGCAGCTTCTACCACTCCTGCTTTCATGGTCCCCAGCAGGAGTGGAGGGGAATCCAGTCCCAAGTGCTGGTCCCAGAGGGATCTGTGGCAGTGCTGACACAGGCACAGGCACAGGCACAGGCACAGGCACAAAGAGCAGCAGGGCAGAGCTGGAATCTCAGGGCATCTGCCCTGCAATTCCCTCCTTCCTGAAAGCCCCATGGCACCTGGGGGTGTTGCAGGGAGTAATGGTGACAGCTTCCATGCTATTGTTCCACACTACACCTCAGGAGTGGTTCTCAAAGTCAGGGCACTAAGCTTCAGCCCAGCTCTAACCCCTTGCTGCAGCCCCTCTACTTCTCAGGCTTTTCCAGCAGAACTAATACAGCCAGAGGGGGCTTTGCCAGCTCAGCTGCATCCCATGGTCCCAAGGAGAACCTTGCCTTCTCCCTGGCCCCATTCTGCCTGGGACACCAGGATCTCAGCAAGGTGCAAGACAGTTTGGTGACTGCAGGCTGCAGGTGATGTTTGGATTCCTGAAAGCAGAGTCCACATCTCTCAAATCCTCAAGCAGGGAGAGCTGTGAAATACAGGCTTCACCTCAGAGCAGTTAGAAAGCATCGGAAGGGAAAGGCTCTTTCTCCATCTGGTCCGTGCTCCTTGGATTCTCAGCAATCTTTTTTACTGACAGCCAGTACAGAGTTTTGTTTCTGTCTGTCTCTGATGTGCCCCTGGGCAGAGCTGTGGGCACAGTGCCTGCACAGGAGGAGGCTGGCAGGCAGGACCCACAGCAGCCTGAGCATGCCAGGGGCTGGAGCTGGCAGCTGGCAGCCATGGATGCAGGAGCAGTATCCATCCTCCCTGGCCTCCTGCAGCTTTCTGCACTGTCCAAGCCCAAGCACAGTGAACAGGGAAAGAGTTTATCAGATGGCTAGTTTGATCTTAAGAAAAACAGGTTTTTTAGTCTGTATCATAACAAAGCCTGATTGTTTCAGGAATATTAAAGTCTCCTGTGTTTTTGGTGAGTTCCTTCAGGGAAAAGGCAAGGCAGGCCATTTCACAGCTCCCTTTGCCTGGGGCACAGCTGTAACTCCAGCCCGAGGGCTGTAAAAATTGAGGTGAAAAGTCTTGGAGAGATGCTGGGGAGGGCATGCCAGGGAACTTGCAGAGGCCAGGGCACTCACTTGCTTCCCCCACCTGGCAGTGCTGTTGGAAGAGAGCCATGGAAGGCCATCCTGTGAGCCCATCCACCTCCTGAATTCCAGAGGCAAACACCTAATCAGTGAGATGCTGCCACACCAGGGTTCTGCTTCTTGCTACCTAACATCCAAAGCTGTCATTTTCTTTTCCTCAAAAGCCACATCTTTGGAGACTTCCACATGATCAGGACAGTGTATTGTCTATTGTCTGGCTGAACCAGAGGCCAAATTTAAAACCAATAAAAAAACAGTTTGTGTATAAATGATTTTATTTTGAAAATCATTTTTTCAAATTTTTGAAATACTGTGTCAAGTACAACATAGAATTAGGTATGCAAAATCAGCCTATGCATGTCATACTAGTTATTTACATGTAGATATATACAGAGTGCAGATAATTATTGAAACCACACTACAAAATAAACAGAGAGTTCAATAAGATAATTTAGTAGGACTTTATTAAATATAGTTATTAATTGTAAATATTTTCCTATTAAAATACCATATAGTATCTAAAGTAACCCCTATAAACTCTAATACCTCCAAAATTGCCATAAATATGATTGAAATTGAAACTATCCATGTGCCCTATTCAGCTGTTCTGCCCTTTGCTCCAACAAACTCTAGCAGAGATAATGGTGCTATCTTTAGTGCCAGAGCTTTGATGACAACTCCCAATAAAACACTTGCAGAAAGTTCAGATGCAAAACAGCTTTCAGCTGAGGTGTCCAAGGGTTGGAGCACTGTGCTTTACACTTAAAACAACATGAATAATCTGATGGCTTATTAAACACTGCCACACACAGGACAATTAAAGATATGATCCTCAGTGACTGAAGTAGTGGCTGTTTGGATACCAAGCCCCTTACTAAAACAAAACGAAGCAAACTCCCAAAGCCCATGCAAAATCTTAAACTAAACCAGAAGAGACCTCCCAGTGGGTACAGACACAGCCTGACTGACAGCGGCCTTTAGCAGCAGCTCCAGGCTGCAGCAGCAGCACCATTTTCAGGGCTCTGTGACCAGCCAGAGAGAGACTAAGGTTGCCCATGGCTTTCATCTCCTGCCACTGAACAATTCATCCAGGCCTCTCTGCTGAAAGAAAGGACAACCCCAAGCCAGATCATAGGTTACCCCATTAGCAGAATATTCCATCTCCTTTCTGGAGGCCTCACTATAAATTGCCAAAGGTCTGTCTTTGACTTCACTGGAGCTTTGACAGTTTCCATCAATTGGGAAGATCCATCCCAGTCTGGAGGATGTGCTCCCCAACCAGGATTTCTCTTCTTGTTGCTCAATACAAAATTGCACAACCTTCTGCCTTAGGAAAAGAAATATCAAGAACAATGTGCTTTTTAGTTTCATTATTTATTCTGATGCAATCTTATTAAGCAGAAGATAGGCCAGGAGAGAAAAGTTAACAAAAAAAAAAACCCAAATCCAATTACTGCCATACAGTGCTTTTTTGTTGTTGTTGTTGTCATAATTACCATTCTGAACTGCGGAATTTTACAACTTTTCCTCTCCTAACACGTCTTTCCTAAAGGCACATTACAATTCAATCCAATTACAGGCAAAGAATAGAGATTAGCACCAGAAAATATATAAAAGGAAAATAAGTTACTATCATAGAATAGCACTGGTCAGCAAATCTGTGTATCTTTTTTTTTTTCAGAAATAATTGTACAATGAACATTATAGATTAGTTAGGGACATAAGTGATAACTGTGGTTTAATTTAACAGTTTTGTTACATATAATTCTAAGTGCCAAAATATGGCAAGAACATTTTAATACTGAACTCACAGGAATTACACACAAAAAATGTAATCTTTATCATCATTAATAAAAAGTGTGAATATAGAATATTAATATACTTTACATATTTATCATACAATATATCAGTCCTTCACACTATTAATTTGATTCATGTTGTACTGCAACATGTATCAAAAGGTTTAACAAAGAAAAAACATGGGTAATTATATGTTGTGGGTACAGACATTATTTCCACAAGACAAACAACAATAGCAATGTATCTCTACCTTGAGTTCTACAGGATATTTGGAACAAACCTGCTGCATCCTTTTAGGAATAATAATAACAATAATAATTATTATTTTAAAAATATTTAACCTTTGCTTGTAGAGTGAATCTGATTTCCATAAAGAATAGTAAATTACTACTATGAGCTAATTTAATTCAAATTGCCTAATTTTCTGGTAAGGCATTATTAAAATATTATATCTCCATTTAAATGTTCTATGGATTTCTCATTCCTTGCTATCCTCAGAAAGGATTTTTGGTCAGGCCTGAAAGTATCATCATTAGAGAGCTTTGGTGCTGCCCCGTTCCCCACTTCAGTCTTTGCACCCCTACTTACTCAACTTTCTGGTTCACTGTTCAGCTTCTTGTAGAGACAAACTCCCTCCTGAAAGGCAGGGAAGAGCTGGGGCACCCACAACCCAGCAGTGAGATCATACAGAAAGTGCTACTACATGCTGCAGAGGAGAGTACAAGAAAAACAACAGAGTTCCAAAAATCAAAACCCCTACTCCTAGAGAGTGAGTGTCTAATTGTAAGTAAGAATGGACATAACCTTTTTAGATGGAAATGCCATTTTAAAGCTAAATGACTTAAAAATCATTTATGCCTGGTTTGGAAGAAGGCCTAACAAAGCTGCAGAACATTGCAGAGGAAAACGTAGATATTTTTTTGTGAGCAGCATGTGAATGGAATCCAGTTTCTTATGAAGTTATCTTCTCCAATCCTAATTTTGGCCTAATGTGAGGTGAATGCTCAGGAACAGATGAAACACCTCTCCTCCACAGGGATTCCTCCAGGTCTTTCTACAACCTTTCCCTCAGCACTCACAGGCTCTACTGCTTAATCTGTAACTGAACTTGGCAGTTTTACAGAATTTTTAATGAATTTGGCATCTCTGAATTTTCTAGCTTGCACTCAGATCAGCTGCTTTCAAAACACAGTACTGGAGAATTGTGAGACATACAGAGGATGTGAAATTACCTAAGCTTAGGGTTTTTTCCCATTTATTTTTAAATTAGGCTAGAACAAAGCAAGTAAGAGCAAACATTTTCTACATTTTCTATTTCACAATTCCTCAAGAATTTCAAAACAATTAAATTGCCCTTAAGAGGTATGAGAAGTCATCAAAGGATGTTCAATAGAGGTTTGCTACTGACTCCATGCAGCAGACAGAAGCTGGGATTTTTTCCCCTGATCACTGCATTTTTCTGCCTGTGTGAGACGTGCTGGGCTACCAGCCTCTGCTCAAAGTTCTGCTTCCATTTCTGCTCCTTTTTGCCTCCAAAAGCACTTTTCCTGGGAAGGTCACCAGAGGCAAACCTTTTGACAGACTATGGTTCTTTGATTGTAAAATACAGCAAAAACACAACCAAAACCATGTTGGTCTTCTCAGGGCAATGGCAGTCTCAGGCATAGCTTAGACTAAGAAAACTTGGCTTATCTTAAAATGAAGGAAGATTCAAGTGGCTGAGGAAAGACCTTCACTTCCTTTCACACCTGCTCTGGGCAAATTAGATGAGTACATGTATCTGCCTTCACTGCCACTGCTATCTGGAGCAACCCTTCATCATAATGCACTGGGCAACAGTCTGGATTTAAGAAAAAGTGAAATATGTTTTGGGACTAATGAAACTGTTTAGGGTGAAGAAAGAACCCAGGTCACTCAGTCACTAATGCGTGGGGTCTGCCCTCAACTGCCTGCAGCCAGTCTTGCTCAGACTCTCCCTATGAAAAGGATTTTTGGAAGGATGTTCTTCGAGCCTCTCTCTTTCTCTGATCATCACTCAACACTTGAATTAGCGAGGAGAAAGGTCCTGCAGGATTCTGCCACCAGCCTGAAATCCAGCAATTGCTCTGAAAAATTCATGCACTACATATAAGTAAAGAATGTTCTGATGTGCTTCTTTGTGTTGAGTCTTACTTTTCAATTTAAACAAGAAAAAGGCTATGGAAAGGAAAAAAAAAAAAAAAGCAGGAAAAAATTACTTATGTTTTTAGCCCTAACAGCAGTTCTTCCTTAAACTTGCTTGAAGTAGTGTAAAACTTAGAAATCAACAGATGATTTAAATGTTGATTTCTACTACTGAAGAAAGAACTGAGCCTTGAGAGATCTATGAAACCAAGCCTAGACAGTTCTGTGAAACAATCAATTCTTTTGGAAGCACTGATGTTGAAGAAATACTAAGATAGAGATTAAATGTTTTCAATCAGGAATTGTAAGTAGCCAAGCAAGCAGTGCATGTTTTCCCTCAAGGTGTACAAGAAAACTGCTCAGACTGAGAAGCTTCTTATGGTTTTCTTTGACTTCTTTTTTTTTTTTCTTTTCCCCCTTTTCAGTCCTACCAGGAGCAAGCAATAGGTCTTTACAACACCTTTGAAAAGTAAGGATTTTTTATTCTGTGGAAGGAGAGAATCTTTGTCAAATATTTTAGCAGAAGCCAGGAGAAATACCACTAAGGAATTTTATTGCTACATGGAGCTTTTACCATTCATAGCTTATAAAATTGGCTAGTTCACAGGTCATTTGTCTAACTTGCAATAGAAAAAGAATGAGTTACAATTTATCTCAGGTTTCAAAACATACTGCTGTTTTTCACTGCCCACTACACATGACTACCAATCAGTCCAGATTCAGTATCTCCTTGTTTTCTACAGATGTTCTGGGACACAGAGAGAATATCTTCCAGATGATGGTTATCATTTAAATAAAAGTGGGTAATATTATCTAAGCTGATATAGAAAGCAGGAAAGAAATCTAGTAAATATTTCAATGAACCTTTCATAAAACATATCACATTTTGAATGAACACTCACTGCACAGGCAGTGTTTAAACTGATATTATCAGTTGTATAAATTCTATACCATATTGTAACTCAATGACTAACAGAAGTTCCAACTTCTGATTTATGGTAAAGTCATTTCTTATTGGAAATGATTAGGATCAATTTTAGAATCAAGTTTTCTAAGGGAACATTCAGATCACAATAGAAGCAGTACTTACATTATGAAAAAGTCCATGATTTTCCGTATTAAAAACGATAGATTACAAGAAATGTCATAGAGTGCATTGCCTCTAAATTTTACACTTCTGTGAGCAAGACCCTTGGACCTGAAAGTCTGTAGCTAAATAGCTTTTTTTTTTGCTTTTTTTTTTTTTATTGCTCTAGTGTTCCTAACCCATAAAAGAAGAACAGAACAACTTTTTGCAAACAATGGAAGTTATTTAAACAGAGTACCATCCTCAGCACAGAAACTGTTAACTGTTTCATCACATTCTGTTCTGTTGGCAGGGAGCTCTGTAACCTGCAGCTGCAGCATCCGAAGGAAATCTACCACTCAGCTAAGGGGCTGATCCCGTATCTGTGTCAGATAAAAATCATAGTGCTTATTATTTGTTACCATGGATACCATGAAGATATTGCTGTCCACTAACGATTACTAGAGGAAGACAACATAATTCTCAGGAACTAGTCCTGTTTTGCCTTCATAAGTTGCCTTTAACCAGCCTGGTTCCACTGATGGATACACTGCAAAAAAAAAACATATACACAACATTTAACACTTAAAAATCCCATACATGCTACATACATTTTTTTAGATGGTATTTATTCAAGAGCAATTGAAAGATCAGGGCAAAACCTGAGAGCTAAAATTCTGTGATATGCCCCCAATTATGCCCCCAGTTTTTTATAGGTTCTTTTTTAATATATAAGTCAATGTAAAATAAATCTTACCATTGGAAAATATTGCTCCCTGTGGGAAAGACAGCTCATGACTATGCTCAGCCTTACAGGAATACATGGCTTTTGCTTGTCTGAAAGAAAAAAATACAGGCTTGCAATATATGAGATAACAAGGAAAAAGATATAAAGGAAATTAAAACCTGGGAAGTATAGGAATAAGCAGATGTACAAATGCTATATGACAATGACTATTACACAGCAGTTCAGAGGAGTAGAGTTATAGCAGATAATAACTTCAAGCTTACTGGAGTTAACAAGCATGTTATTGCAGAGAAGACACTGACATTCCACTCAGATATTTAAACAGAAATATAAAGTGGACCTTTTAAAATGAAGTTGTCATTCAAATAAGTACTGAAATGAGCATACTGTTTGAAGCAAGCCATTATTGCCTGGAGACAAATTCAGAAGTGATCATCAAGTCATTAAAGGTCTAAAACCTTGACCTGTGAGAAACTATTATTAATAGGTTGTGGTGGGTGAGAGGAGGACTGAAAAAGTCACCCCTCGAGGTCTGGCACTATGATTCTGCAAAGTACAAAATGAGGGTTTGAACAAGAAGATGAAAATTACGAGTTCTCTTTAGATTCCTGTACTTTACCTAATACCTTGACTTTACCTTATAACTCAGAACAATTTTACATGAGCCACCAATTTTTCTGAATTTCTTTAAACCCACACTACATCAAGTGAAGATGAACTTGTTGACTAATTCACCTTTGCATGATATGATGGGGAATTGCCAGCTGAGGTTTCCTTCTAGCCAGGATTTATCTCAATGACCCAATATGTGACCTGTGGCAAAGTTTAAAATTTTCTGCATACTTTTTGAGAGTGTGTATATGCAAGTGGCATTTAATCTAACGTGTCTTTCTCTCAAAATAGTGAGATAAAAGAGTTACATGATAGATTAATTAACAGTGCCACATCATAAGCACTATCATCATTCATTTTAACCTTTATATAGGTATGAGCGTGGATGGACATATTCTGAAGTTTTTATGTGAGAGCTTTCCAGAGAAGATTTCTCCCTCTGAATGAAAAGCTTTGCTGTTGGTTCTCTGGCTTATGACTGGACTAAATGGTATGTTTTGCCTTCATCTTACGAGAACTAATGACTCCTCAAGGGTTACATTCTCAGGATGAGATTTTCAGAGGAGATCAGGAATTTTGAGTTGTATGATATCCAAGGGGCAGTTTATTTTCAGGGCCCTGGAAACATTTCTGATTTTTAGTACTGTCATCCTGGTTACATCCCATCAACTAACTAAAACAAGTTGAGCACTGGAACCCTGTTTGTTCATTTTGCTTAAAGGTTAGCTTGCTCTCTGGCTGGTGTAGACTGCTCTGAGCATTTTTTCCAAAAGAACTCCTATGTGCCTCCTGTTGTGAAGAGTTTGCCATCTACACTTGCCAAGACAGGTGTCTTGATCCATTACTCTGCATAATCTGTACAAATTTACACGTAATAATCTACCTAATGTATATGCACTGAAGGTCACACATGAACTAAAATTATTTAATCCCATTTTTCCTCCAAGTTTATAGAGAGCACTACAGGTGTTCTAATTATCCTGACTCAAATCAGTACCACTATGACAAAACAGCCTGTTGGGATGGGTTGACCCTGGCATGACCCCTTGTTATGCCAACCCAATACACCTGTGAGGCATAGTCATGGATTTTACACATATAAAACAGTAGAGTAACTGTTCAAGATTGCTGTAGTTGTAATGAACACAAAGTAGTAGGTAATGAATTTACCAAAGCACAGGGATTATTTCAAATCTGAATAATTTGACTATCAAGACAGGTACCCGTGTTTATAACAAGACACCTGACTAATACTGACAAAAGACATTTAAGGCAAAATTTAAATGTGAGGCAGAATTTCTTAAGTCATTCTTGAAATATGACATCTTGTTTTTATTGCCCTTACAAAAAGTTAAGAAATTAATGCAATTTTCTCCTCTATTCTCTAATGTCTAATAAGCTGTTCTGTTCTCAATCTCCAATTTTATCTCATCCAAGTATGTTTACCTTAAAAATAAAAAAAAGACAAGAAAACATAGACTCTGTCTTAGAATTATCCAGTCACAGAATTTCTAAAGTTGAGAAAGACCTTTAATATCATCTCCTATGGAAAGAGAAAGGCTCTCAGCACTTGACTTTTACACAGATAGAGAAACACAAGAAGTCAGTTTCTCAAAAGCTAATGAATGATAGGATTCTTCACACTACCTTTCTCCTGATACAGAACAATTACAAAGTTATCTACACATCATCTGGGATGGTATAATGAGTGACAGATTTAAAAAAATTTACTCATAATTCTGGAGCAATTTTCAAGAATCTGGTTACTGCCTCCACACTTGATTTGATTATTTAGGTTCTCATATTTGTTATTACTCACTTCAACCCTATCCATTTGGAGGCACTGCTCGTGAAATGAGCTTGCAGGTTCTTGGGCATTTTGTTTGTGATTATGAAAATGGATATTCTTACTGATGGTGTTAATGTTGTTCTCCTTAGAAACAAGGCTGTTAAAAAGCACGTGATAACATCAGCATCATCCATTACAGTGCTTTTAAGATGCTAATAACAGGAGAGGAGCATGATTCATGTTGTTTAGGGCAGAGGAAAAAAAAAGCCACTTCAGAAAATGTTACCCACATTTCCTAGAAGTTCCTTCTTTCCATGACCTTACTGGGTAGATTCCAGATGAGAAAAATGCATTTTCCATTTCCTTACTTCCCATTATTGTTGTTTTGAGTCCATAATGACAAATATACTAGCAGTCAAATGATCAGTACTTACCAGATCATAAATTCTTTTGCTTGACTATGCAGTCAACAATACCTGAGGTTCTAATAATAATAGTAATTACAACTATTTTGAAAGATAAACAAGCTTTAAAACTATGCTCCTGCCCTAATCACTTTTCAGTCTAGCAAGACAAAGCCAGAAGAGGAATGAATGAGGAAAAACATATGAATCTCTCTCAAATGACTCACCAGTTAATATCACCCTTCAGGAAGAAGAAAGGTTTATAGAGTCCTGGAGATGGCAGACTCAAAACACTGTTCTGGTCTGAGCAAGGCATGCCAGGTGTTTTAGGAAATGCAAAAACATTGAATGAAACTAAAAACAGAAGAAAGACTGGAAAAGAATATTTAATCATATGGTTGGGAAGGGAGCATAGGTCTAGAGGGCTTCAAAACATCTGTCTGCTCCTACTGAAGTCCCAGCCTGGCACCTAGAGATCCTGCTGAAAGGTTGAGCCTTTTGCTGTCACCTATTCCTTCCCGTTTTTCTAATGAAAATTCTTCTTCTAATGCAGTTTCTCACTTCAGGAGACTTGACTTTCTGTGCACCTCTAAATCAAAGTCAAGGATTATGTGTCAGTGCATTTTTGTACAGAAGCTGAAATAAACATACCTCAGGCCTGACTTTCTCTAACTGCAGTGTTTGTGAAAATAGTGAGAAAACTCCTTCACCTCTTTCAAGTGCATACTAGATTAGTGACAGAGACTGGTCTCAGTGTACACAGAAGCTTAATACCACAGTGAGGGAGACTGAGGAATAACAAACCTCAAATCAGGAAACAGGAAGACGGAAGTCAAAGTAACTCTGTAATTGGAAAAAGAGAGCACAGGCTGGACAGGACATAAAATTTTGGTCTTCCCTGTCCAATCCTTACACATGTACTGTGGTCTCTTGTCTTTCTGACGAGAAAAACCCTTTAGTGTTACAGGAGCATATACTCATGTATACAGGGAGAGAAAACAGGTCAAACAACACATTAAAAAAGAGGACACACACACTCATTATAGACCTGTTGCATCATACAAAGTCAGAAAGCAGGGTTGCAAACATTGCGTGGAAGAAAGAATTAAGTGGGACCAGACCACTGAGGCAGTAAAATATCAAGTGCAGAATTACCTGCTGGAATACAGATAACAATGTGAGACTGCAAAGCCATACAAGTACTTTTGATCTGCCATTGGTACAAAAGACCATAACAGGCAACAGGTTCTTCAAGCAGGGAAGAAGTTACATTCTATAATGCATAGGTAAGCAGTAGCTTCAAATTTATCTTAGCAAGGTAAATTTCCCATGCAGAGAGTCCAACACTGTCTTGACCTGAGTATTTCTGGTATCAAATCAAGCAGCTTAAAAATAATTTCTCTGCCTTATACTTGGCCCTGGATATATTAATTGGTTAGCAGAGTTATGAACACAGGATGCCTTTCTACTGCATGATCAAGTTGTAATTACCATGATTTCTACATACTTTGGAGAAAAAAAAAAAGAAAAAAATAAGGCTATTCTATGGTTTTAAATCAGCCTTCATGTTCATAAAATGCAGGTAAATAATAGCTGGCTCTGAATTTCAAAATCATACTCAGACTTAAACAGCACTGTAAGAACAGCTGAACTACTTCTGATTTCTTCCTCTTTCTCATTTTCCATTCTTCTTGCTCCTGTTGCTCTTCTTATGAAGGCTGAAGTAGAGGAGCTATTCAGCCTTTCAGTGTTTCTGGCTTTATCATCTGCTCTCAACATCCATTACCAAACTGCTGCTTTTTCCTTTGTCAGATTTTTGCTTCTTAGATGCTTTTTATATACAGATACAGGTGGCACAGGCTTTGAAGGAACAACAGGGGACAGCTTGAAAGAATGAAGTAATACAAAATAAGAAAAGGAACAGTGTTGAAGATGAAATGATGTAGGACTGGTGAAGCAGTAATTGCTTTCAGCTTAGGGCACTGACTTAAGAACATTCCGGACCTTTCACTTATACTTTTCTTCCTCAAATTATTGCCCTGATCTTTTCACACCCCTTTCCTCCCCGGCCACCCTGCTCTTTGTTCATCTTACAGTTCATGTACTACACCAAACAAGAAGATTCCTGATTCCTGAAAGCTGCTTCTCTCACAAAATCAGTAGGCCTGTGGAGGAGAGCTTTTTCTTTCCCTACCCTGCTAGAGCTGCCAGAGAGGACAGCTACATTCCATGGCCACACATTTCAGTATGTTGGCATCTTCCTTTACATCTATGCTACTTTAGGCTACTCCTTCTGGATTCATGGATTGATTAATGATTTTTTTCATTGCTCAACAGCTCTGGTAAGTTGTGGGTTTTATCGGTGAGTAAAGCATTGATCTGCTCTAAATCTGTCTCAAAAATTTTGAAAAGTTGGGACAGTGAGAAGAGAGACAGATGTTTTCCTACATCTGTTTACTTACCTGCTTTGTCTGTAAATTGTAAGGGGAGTAGTAATGTACAGAAGATGCTGCTTCCTAGACAAACACTTACTAGACATTCTAAATTCATTTAATATAAAAATGAATCAAATTCATGAAAGAAATGCAAACAATTGTGAAGAAAATGTCAATACTTCCTGCTGCACACTAACAACAGGCAAGGTCAACAGTTTCTCCAGACAGACACCAAGGCATGGAAGATGTGATGGTAAAGACAGAAATCCTGACCAAGTTAATCTTGAATTTTCTCAAGTGGATATTATTCCAGACCTGCCAATATGAGCAAATTACCATAAACCAAGTTTGCTACTCTGCTGAAGCCATTCCATGCACACAGCTGTATGGAGAAAGTACAGCACCCTCATCCTAATTTAAATACTACTAATTTCTCTTGTATCTGTGTCCTTAAGCAGACAGCTGACCTGAGCCTCTCTCACTATTCCCCCTGGTGAGAGAATAACCAGACTGGCTGTTATTCTTCATGAAATTTAGCTTTCTTTTGAAGAAAGGATGAGCTTAACAAACCAAAAAAATTTCATATGCCACATGATGCTGCTCAAAAGACACAGAACAAAGCTCCAACACTCCTCCTTCAATCTCTGAAGCCAGCAAAACAGAAAGTATCTTAGAGAATGTTTAACATGTTGTAGCACTTACCGTCCTGAAGAGACTTGTTTAAGTGAACCAGCACTTTCAAACAACTGCGCTCTTGCAGCCACTCTGAAAATAAATGCACCACCTTGCTTTATACTACACACACTATAACCACTTTTAATCATATAAAGACATGGACACATTTTAATTTTTTTAAAATTATTCATTTATATCCCTACTCACCAGACTTTTTAAGGGCATAACCTAACTGAGGCCAAGGACTTTCACATGCTCCAGTGCCGTGCTGAGTCACCAATGGAAAACTCAACATCTTATGTTTAAAACTATATTCATGGATGGCCAATAGATATATTGGAAATGCATTTAATGAAAGTCTATCACTATCATTCTAGAACTCTGAGCTGTGCAGAATTCCCTGCTTAAGTAAAGCACAGGAGTGTGCAAAATGATGACAGTGATCCCTCCCAGATTACAAAGTGGAGAGGCTGAATGATATCCTGCAGTATTTGAAGAACTTCTTGATGATATGCAGATCTGGAAATCACTTGTTCATGGGGACAGAAATATGCTGGGTCAAAGTCAGAACAGGAGAGATCTGACTTTCCAGTCTTCTGAAGCACTGAGAAACATTATTAACCCAAATCTCAATAGGCTAAATCACAATCTCTATCACTGAGAACTATCTTCCTTTCAGCATTAAAGAAATAAATTTAAACCAAAACCAAACCAAACCAAACCAAACCAAATCACAACACTTAGAAATCAACTATTTATCATGCAGCAACTGAAGACACTTCAGAGCTGAAGGCTGGTTTCGTTTTCTTCTTCCTTCCTCCAGTTTTGGACTTTCACAAATAAAATCTGCTGATCTTTTTGAGCTAACATCATAGACAGTAAGTAGCATTTTTGCTCCTTGAAACATTAAATTCCAGAAGAACCAGAGACAATAATACTTATCATTTTTCTAGGAAATATTTCTACCTTGTCTCCAGTCTAATAAAGTCAATGGTAGTCTTTCAACTGACTTAAACAGACTTCGTGCCATCCCCTTTGTTTACAATTTTAACAAAATGAGATAAATAATTAACAAATACAGAAATATTAAAATCAAGTATTCATGCATGCTTTTTCAATTACTTATGTACATCTCTGGAGTCACTTTATAATAGACAATACTGAAACAACACAAATCTCCAAAGGGCCTTAATGACTTACACAGATCCCGGTCTTTGATAGCCATTACTTGATGCAGTATCTAATCTTAATCTTCTGCACATTTTGGGAGGCAAATCAGGGTTTGGTGGAGCCTTTGGTGTATCTTTGGTATCTGTTGAAGATAAGCTTTGTATAGATCCACTGCAGCTTTTGTTACCTAAAAAACCCACCAAATTATAGGGAACATTAAAGCTGATTTGAAGTTGTTTACAACATGTATAACTGTGCAAAGCAAAGGTTGTGCTGTTGTTGTTGAGAGGCTTTTTTTTTCTTTTTTTTAGGAATCAAAACAGGTAGAGAAACTACTCACTAAGAGTGAGAAGAAACAGCCTGTCAGGCAAAAAGCCAGGAAAAAAGAATTAACAGAAAGAATGAGGAAATGACACTAAAATTGAGAAGGCTGAAAAATTACATTGCAATTATATGGCTAGATAGTACAAGCACTAAAAAGTGACAATAAAAGCATTTATAAAATAGCACTTTGCATAAAATTGAAAAAAATTCACAGGGAAATGGTTCTCAGGAAGTCAACTGATCAAAGCAGTGTGAAATCAGACTACAATACTTTGTAAAAATTAACATTTTGATATCCACAAAAGCTTCATGCAGTTTAAACAAAAATCTTAGGAATAAATGACTATGATTTGCCTTAAACAATTTCCACTGTAACTTGATAAAGCAAATCTATATGTGTACAGACTGTATAGCACACAAAAGAAGTCCTTTCAATGAATATAAGCCCTGTCCACATGTGTCCTTTCAGGTGACTTATGAGTGGACTGCTGCCTTGTTTCCATGGATGTTCTACAAGATGAAAACTGCATCTGCTTCTCTCCTTGTGCCAAAGACCAACCAATGCTTAATAATGCTTTAAATGCTGTCATAATACAGATATCCAAAATACAAGCACAATACCTCTATTACTAATATTTATAATCTATAGTAATATAATATAATATAATATAATATAATATAATATAATATAATATAATA
>JANRMJ010000054.1:38200930-38214245 GCA_025584955.1 Alethe diademata | reverse complement strand
TATAGTAATATAATATAATATAATATAATATAATATAATATAATATAATATAATATAGTATTACAGTACCATAAGTTATAGAGGAATCGTAGGAGGATAGAGAGTGATCTAAATTTGAGAAACATATCTTTTAAGCTGTGTGTATAGGTTATAAGCAATGGAAATATGTCAGAAGCAGTTTGAAAACTGAAACAACATACCACAAAAATTAAAACAAACAAAAAAACAAACAAACAAACCAACAGGACTAATGAATATCATTAGCTTTCAGATCCAGCTCCTGTTTTCTGATGCATAAGTTAACACTGATGTGATAAAAGACCTTGGAAATTACCTTCAGCTGATGGAATTGACCTAAGGGAAGACGCTGAAGACCTCTTCAGCCCAGACAGACTGTAGGAACTCTTTTTGGACAGGTCTGTTGGTGGAGAGGCATTTTCTGGTCCAGTGACAGAAGCTACACTTTGGCAGTCTGATTCCACATCTGTTTTGGTTGCATCCTCCTTTGATGAGGATTCTGGACTTGTTGTCCACAGGCCTGAACTTTTCTGGCCATTAGAAGAAGCGGGAGAGGCGATCCATGGAATCCCTCCCGATTTCTCCCTTGGCTGTGAGGGCGTGCACTTGGTGGTGCTGTTCTGCTCAGAGGAGTGAGAAGACAGAGATTCTATGCTGCCCATGGGAGTGCTGTCGGGGCTACTGCTGTACGAGTCACCTAGGGAGGAGGTAGGGAGAGAGAGTGAGAAAAATAATCTGTGTTTTCTAACCATGTGCATTTCTCTCATGCCACTTTTAGCTCTTTCGTACCTTATTTGTTATCAAATTCATTAATCTGTGGTTAACTGCAGAAGAACAGAACTCTTTTTTTTTTATTTACAACTTGAAGACTCATCTTGCCAGTTTACAGAGCATTAGTCCCTTGAAAGTTGCAAGATTGGCTCATGCATTGTTTGTCAGATGCATTTTCTATAGTTTTTTATCATTCCCTACTATACGAAACCTGTATCTCTTTTCTCACATCATATAGATTTCCTTTATTTCCTGCAATATAGGTGTGTCTGTGCTTCATTTAAATGATGACTTAAAACCATCTAGTACTCTGAAAACATTATTGCCAGAAGCCTTGGCTCCCTTGTACCTGTCTCCTGCCACACCTTATATTTGGTAAGAAGAGTACCTCTGCATCTACCTCAGCGTTTCAGGGCACAAGTGAGACACTAATTGAAACTTGTTTATACAAGTGCTGAGTTTCAGCTAATAAGCAAAACACAAGTGGAGAGTTGTTGGATCAGACCTAGTAGCAATCAAACTGCCACCAATCATAGCATCACAGAAGTCACACAAACATTTAGGTTGGAAAAGATCCCCATGATCATCGAATCCAACCTTTGACTGAACACCACCATGTCAACTGAAGCATGGCACTAAATGTCACGTCATTTCTTGAATACTTTCAGGGATGGCAACTCCACCACTTCCCTGGTATTTACTGTTTCCCAACCCCAACAATCATCTTGCAAGCAAATGAGATGAGCATCATATAATGAACTCTTGAGTTTCAAAGTAGATTGAATTTAGATTAGAATATAAAATCTACTTAAAATGATGTTGAACACTGTATCCAATGCAAGACTTGCCTATAACCAAACATCCTTCCTCATCTGAGAAGTGAGGACTGCAGCCAGTCAACAGTGCTGCCGTGACTCATAAAGAGAAAAAAGTTGATGCTTATGACCATTGGAATACAGTATCTATAGGATATTATTCAGGTAAAGTTAAAAGATGACATAAAAAGCGAGATAACCAGTATGCAATGACAAACTTACTGTCAGGATCTGCTAGACACGGTGTGTATCTCCCTTTGGGTTTACGTGAACCTGTGGAGAGACAAATTGCTCTTGTTCTTCTTGAACTCGATCGGGACTGAGGCTGGGGAAGAGGAATATTGGGGTCTGGTGCAGTGTGAAATATCTGCATGATTAAAAAAACAGGAAAAATTACATTAAACAACAGAAGTACTCTTACATTTTCATTATTAATCCATTTGTTTTCCTTCCCACTGTGTTTGAAATTAACACTATCGTAGTCTCATACATTACAAAAGAGTAAAGTCACAGAATATAAGCTTTGCTTCGATCTCATTTTACAACTCAAGAATCACAATACTGAGCTGTACTTAATATCTGTAATAATTTGTTGAAATAGATTTATTTTCTAGCTCTTGTTAAGAAGAGCTTAACAGTTGAAATTGTAAACAAAATAGGTGCCTACTAATGACTCTTCTCCAAGAAGTAATATATTTTTAAAAATATTATGACTAGGTTGATCTTTTTTTCTCTGTGTTCCAGAGAATTTTTTTTATATATCACAGAAATATGTCACAGTCATAATTTATTACAATCAGATTTGGATTTCAGAAAACTTTATTTGACCAAACAAGTCAAGTTTAATGAGGAACAACTTTACGTTTAAAGTATCTCCTGGTTCTTCTCTTTTACATGCTGCTACCACTGGTCAATTTTGCACTTCATTGCTGCAGAAAAAACTTCCATTTTTTTACCATGCTATGCCAGAAGGTGTCTGGGCCCTCTAGCTATAGGGCACTCCCAAAAGAAGATGAAGCAAACCATGAAAAGTCACCTTTTTGACATTCATAGAAGTGGAAGAAAGCAAATGTACTTCCACAGTAGGAAATACTTTGGTGGACATTTTGAGATGCTCTCGGAGTACATTAAAAATGTATTAAGCACTAGTGAGTAGCACATCAATAAAAAACATGTCTGTAGACAGAGAAATACAGCAGGGGTGACTTTGGTTGTGCAGTCATGGTCTTTGTGCTGAATAAGCTCTGATTTTCTGGAGAAGAAATTCAGTGTTGGAAAAATGCAATATATCTGTTTTGCAGTCAGAGCCAGGAAGGCTACTAGGATTACAGCCATTTTGGGGAGTCCCTATGAAATATAACTGATGATACCAAGCTGTACTGTCAGCATCTACTGATCAACCAGTGCAGGGGATCCTGGTATTGACTGGGAACTGCCTCTTAGCTGAGAATTGTGTAATGAAAGAAACTCGAAGCTTTTCCACTTTGTTCTGTCAGTCATCAGAGGAGATGACATATCTCATCTAAGATCCCCAGAATAAAACTGCTTTTGACTACTAAGTAAAGGAGGTCTTGAGCGTTCAGCTGAATTCTGAAATCAAATAGTTTAAATTTAAAACAAAAAAGCTGGGGAGGCCTTTCAGTGAAGCTGATACCAGCAATGAGAGTGACTGAAAGTGTTTAAGATTTCCTGCTCAAGTCCTTCTCAACCCTTCTAGTGACTTAATCTCCATATACAGCTGACATGTCCCCTAAGGACAGCAATGGTCAGAAACACTCTGACCTGATGCACTCAGAGGAGAATCCATGCATTCACCCAGAGTGAACCTTCATACAGCTGGTAGCAAGAAAGAGCTGGAACAACCAGGAGCGAAGTTATGACCTTCTCTATCTGTTTCTAGATTCAGGAAGCAATCTTCAGAAAGCAACTGAAGGTTCAGAGCAAGCCTTCAAAGCATGGGAAATTATGTCTTCGATCTATACCTTGCACAACCAGGAAAGACTTGTTAGGAACACACATCCATAGCATGGAGTGGGAAGAAGCTATTATTTCTATTAATACAAATAGAACAAATTCTACAAATTCTTCTACAAATTTTGGGCTCTTTATTTTTAAGGACTTAATCACAGTAATGAAAATGAGATCTTAGTTCCACTTCATAACAAAACAGGTAATTTCTTTCTACCTTTTCATAATGCTCTATCAGAATTTCAACGACGATATTCTGAAACTTAATGTTCATCATAGCAGCCACGGTTTCTTCTTGTGCTCTCATCAGAGTTGGTCCAAAGATAACACCAAGGTTGGATACAGTCATTAGATTTTGTTGACTGTGTAATGATACCCTTTAAATGAAGAAAAACAGTATGTGATTTAATTGTAGTGCTAAACTACAATTTTAATAGGCAAAAATTTGATAAGACTACTTCTTTTACAAGATCTCGAATTCATGCCTCTCTTTCAAATACATTTTTAAAACTTCCACTTACACTAGAATCAAAATACAATGTAGTAAAACTACTTTATTTCCATTAAGGCTTTATGATGTCTGACATTTAACATTAGATGATCATAATGACATCTGGCTTGAAAATATATTAACCTTTTACTTCTGTATATTCTGTTATCACATACTCAACCTTTTCTGTTTTTTTTTTCTTTTTAATGTAGAATTGAAAAGCTTAAGTTTTGCAATAATTTAATAGCTAGTTAAATCTCAATCAGTAATACTCAATGTCCCATTTCTCTCCTTATTAGTAAGATTTGCCAAATAAAACCTGTGTCATCATAGATCCTTTGAAACAACTGTCAGTGATTCTCCAGCTGTCCTACTTCATGTCTGAGGAATATTATGCAAAGTCAGGATTTTAAAATCACCTTATTGCCTAATTTTATTGAATCTGTTACCAAATGGAATTTAATAATGAGGCATTGGTTCACATTTTCCTCTTCCTTCTCACTGCATCTGCCACTATGGTCAAGCTGAGCATTTTTAGCCATTTCTTACACAATTAAAATAAGTCTTGCAACTTTTAAAATTAAGAAATAATAAAATCTATAAAACATTCCCCTCATATTTGGGACAGGAAGATTTTAGCACCCCATTTACATCAAGAAGCAGGAGAAGTATGGGAAAGGGTTTTGTATAGGAGGCAGCACGATTATAAACTGCAGGAAAACAAATGCCCATCTTCTTACATATTTCTTATATTGCTGCAATAAGTTATCTCAAAACTTTCCAAAATGTTACCCTAGACAGACACACTTCCAGAGGTCATTATTTGGAAGCCATATCATGAAAAGTGACTCAATTGTTCAAGCACATTTTTAGCTTAATCTAACTTTCTCTGAAACAGATCTAATGTTTATCTTAGATGACTAAGGGTCTTTTGGGAAGTCCACTAGTATTTCAGTGAAACTGGAATGTTGAATAACTCAGCTCTAGATATGCTATACAAAACTTAAAAGAACCCCATCCCTTGCAATGTTACTCTGCTGTGTGCAGCACAGTAACTGCAGAGGTCTGTTACACAAACATTATAATCTTACAGTGTAAGAGAGAAGGTAGTGTTTGTCTGGTGTTTGGGTTTCCTTGGTTACAAATGTAGGAGCTTGGTTAATAAAAGAAATGGTGGATTTAATAACACTGCAGCCAGACAGGGCTTTCTATAATGCCTTTCAAAGGTTCAATTTCTTGCAAAAGAGAAAGAACCCAGGGCTGTAAATGGATCATTTTGATAGCCACTCTCCCCATATCTACTCCTACTGGTGCTGAGCTACAGCACAGACACAAGCTGAGGTAATCATGCATTCCAGGTAGCTGTAGGGCATTGCAGGAGATGCCATTGCTTTCTCCTCAGTATCTCTTCATTTGATGTATCACCAGCAAATTTGTGATACTGCCAGACTGCACACTCCCAAAGCATTGTGTTGTTAAATCACACCAAAGAATGATTCATTCTTTAGAGTAGAGATAATTTGACTAGGTAGGTTTAAAAATCAAAAAATTAGTTACCCATGTGAAAGTAACAGCAAACTTCCCATGTTTGCCTAGCTACTGACTTTGTATACATGCAGTATCAAGTCTCTCCAGGGTGCTTTTCAGGATTTGCCAGTTTTGTTTGTTTGATTCTAGTATGATCTACATCATCTCATCCTATTTAAATTTGCACAGTAACACAAAAGTCAAGCTAGGCAAAGATGCAAAGACCTTATGACTTAAACCAAGAAAAAAATAACATTATCCTTATTTTATAACCCAGAGCTACAGTATTTTCACTTTGCTGCAAAAGCATTTATAAAGGCACTGAACAGCTTAAAGAAATATAGAGCAGGAAATTATGCACTTTGAAACTGTATTTTCAACAAAAGAATGATGAAAACAGGAGGATGGAATTATTTTTTCCCACCAAGTTTTCCCATTTTCATAAAATTAGGCACTTTACCTGCCATTTATTTGTTCCTTAAAAAATCTCCACACAATGGTAGGAAAAAGATCAGGGAGGAAGATGGCTAATACACTCTAAAGATTAATTTTAAATTCAGTCTCATTAGAATTGCTGGCATAAACAACAGCTGGCAATTATATAGAAATTAGAAGGGGTGAATTGAATGTTGGAAAGAAAAGTACTGAAGGTATTCAGTGTAAAAGTAAGATTACATCTATATGAAATGAGAATCACAACAAAGATGAGAAAAGCGAGAGTTAAAGAGAACAATTAAAGAAGGGAATACTACAGGTATGCTTTTCTTTGAAATTGCATCTGAGAACAAAGAGGCCAGGAAAATAAATCAAGAAAGTAATGCTTGCCTAACAGTAACTGCACCAACAAGTCAGCTCCTATGCTTATATACCTCTCTAATTTTGAAGCTTCCAGACCAGCAGCTTTTACAAAATTTTTGATCTTTCATTAATACTTTCACTTTTTTGAGGGTTCCAAGGGAGTAGGTATTGTATTTTTGGTTAATTAAACAATTCTGTGAGTAAAGAAAGTTATGAAACTTTTTTCCATCCGGTTCTCTGTGTCAACCCAATTATAACGAGAGGCAAGATCTGCCTAACCAGGTTTTGCAATGAATGCATTTACAGCAGCTTGCTATAATGCTAGTTCTCCAGGGGCTAGTGACATAATGGGCTAAAAACATTTTTTTAGGGCTAAATGATTTACTGTCAAAGAAATGTTCAGAGTTCTCATTTCTGTAAAAGGAAGCAAAACTGCAATTAGGCTCCACTGTAGACAGCTTATTGCAGCCTGTAGCTTAACCTGTAGCCAAAAAAGCAAAACATCTGGGACATAGTGAACTGAATGAAAACAACATAGACTCTTCTCATGTCTTCTAAATATCTAAGTCATGTGAGCCCTATCTGAACAATTACTGTTTCACTATTCACATTCCCAGATGACTGATAAATGTAATATACAGCATCCTAAATCAGAAAGAACAATATATATTCAAAAGTATTGAGCAAATACCAGCAAAATCTAACCTAAGATATACAGAAACTTAAGAGAATAAAAACTTCTCTTTTTTTAATCTCACAGAAAGTGCCAGGTGTAATTCTGTGAAAGGGTCACCAATTTAAAGAAATGCAAAATGATTTCCATCTGACTATTAAAAATCAAGGGAATGTTACGGGAAAGTCAAAAGTTGGACATCTATGTAGCTATCAAAAATATAAATAAAAACACTTCAAATTAGTGGTTTCAAGTGATACTACACTTCAGGTTTGTTAGAGAGAAAAATAAGATCAAACTTGAACAGGAATTATCACATCATTTATCTCATTCTATCTCCTTTCTAATCTATCTCATTCCTGAAACACTCCGGGACTTTGAGACAGATTCAAACCTGTGTTTTCCACCAATTTTGGCATAGTGTTAGATGTTTCTTAAATTTAATTGGTTACAAGTCCTGTAGTAAGTAAGAACATGAATGAAAACATTGACTAGGTTTATTTTATAAACATAGTTGTCCATCTTGGTGACACTTTATGATGTTTTTATTCTATTTCTACAGAGGGTATTAGTCCATTTAAGTTGAGAACAGCATTTTAGAAATCAAATGTAATTTCAAGTGTCATTGTTTCAATGCAGAGAACTGATTAAGCAACACTGACAAATTTAAAGCAGAAATGATAACATCTTACAATAATACCAAAGAGAAAAATAAAAAATAATTACTTGACCAAGTGCTTAATAAGGATGTCCAGCATCTCTCTGTTCTTCTCTGGTAATTTATGCACAAGTGCATGCACTGCCTCAACTCTGTAGTTCTGATCATCTGACTCTATTAAACAGAAAACAAATCATTGATAAATCAGAACATGTGCTGAGAAGTGACTACAAATGGCATCAGTGCCTGTATGCTAACACAAACATGCATTAAGAGGAGCCAAACAAAATTAGCTTTCAAATGATGAGGAAAATTTGATTATATTTATTACACTGTGAAATCTGTATTTCAGGTAATTCACCTAAAGCAATTACTATCAATACAGGAACCAACAAATTAATGGCATTATTGACTTGATGTGCCACTTCAGTGAAGTCTAAGATTTAATCTAAGAAATACAGATTAAAATAGCTAAACTTATTTCGTGTCTTTTATTCTTATCAAGACAAGAGAAAATGGAGAAATATCTTCTATAATTCTAAACTGAAGTCATTAGAAAAATGATCTCTGCTATCTTTGTATCCAGTTACTCCACTTGTGAAAGGGAGTTCACTTTTGCCCTTTCTGATTTCTCAAGGCAAGCTAGGAACATAAAGATCCCTGGATGAGAGGGATGAATGTTACAAAATAATTATCAGCTTATAGAAAACAAACAAACAAACAAACAAACATCTAAATGAGAGTTCAAAACTTCATGCAGAAGGCAGCCACGCAGAACCACTTAAAAGATCAGAACAAACCACTGAACAGCTTCATCTAGTGTGACTTCTCTGTTTTGAGAGCTGGACTGCTGCATATTAGAGCAAGGAGAAAAGCAAAGATAGTGACTGAGGAGAGTAGAGGTTAGAAACAATATTACTTTCATGAAAGCATATTTATAATTTTACTTTTTACTTACTAACAGCAACAATGAAATCTTTGTGCAGCTTGAAAGTCATCAGTGGTTCTGAAAGACACCTGGTTGTAAAAAAACCCACACATTTTAAATTCAAAACAGACTCAAAATACAAGTTTTATGAGTGTGATTATGATAGCCCTCAACATCTGCACTATGTTCTACTGGTCCTAGGAAATCCAATTCAATGATGACTGATTACAAGTACAGTCGTACACTGAAAATCAACTTGAGTGGAATCTGGTGTCACCATGTAAGTTAATAAGGAAAATGTTACTTCAGCACAGAGTCTCAATTTTCCATATTGTAGGACAGGAATAAATACAGCTGCAGACATGGTACAGTGGGCTGCAGAAGCAACCTTTTGCCCAAGAAAGGCAAAAATATGATGAAATTTGGGACTGAAGTTCTGATCTGAGACATTTTAAAAGAGTCATCCCCTGAAAGGCAGACTGAGAGCTGCCTTACAGACACAAACACACAGCTACTGCTTGCTCCCTCATGTCCTAATTTCACAAATACAGTAGCTACAGTGACTTGTGCTTCTGAAGATGTATTATAAATTTCGTTCAACCAAAGCCAGTCTTTTCAATGAAATGTACATGAGCATTCTGCTATAAATCATAGATATGTTTTCCAGGTTAATAGGGATTTCTGATGCTGCCCTTTGTTAGGTGACTTGTTTAGGAAATCTAGATTTGTAGAAGGCATAGAACACCCACTGTTTGCATTGGATACTTTTAATTATGTCTCTATTGAACATTATATATTGAGATCCAAAAGAGTTATCTCAGAAGTACCACAATTTCTGAATATTCTGTATCTTATCAGCAAAAATGACAGAAGGGATACTTTATTTGTGAAGATAATAAAAGCATAAGATAAAACCCTATGCTTTCACTGGGATTTTCATTCAACCATAATGTAATGAAATTTTATGGTACACAACTTAAGGGATTCACAAAGAGAAGACTAAGCACAACATGCTTTGTGGTTATCATAAAAAAATTAAATAAAAACATATTTAGGGCTGTATAAGGGAGGATTATCTTAAAAAGACTGAAGGTGTGTATTATTATACATAATCACAGGAATATTAAGCAGAACAATAAAATACTCATTTATTACCATAGCAATGGATATAAGAAATGTTACATGATATTAACAAGCCAAAGATTAATGGGCCAGAAAAGGAATACTGTAACTGTGTGGGATCATACTTACCTGAGGTAGTTTTTTAGTCCACTTGTTATTGTTTTATTGTCCCAAATTTCCATATCAATATCCATATCAGGAGGCGATTTAGGGGCTGGTAGAAATTTGAATTACGATTTTGTTACAGTTTGAATGACACATTAACTAAAAAAGTAGCAAAACAGAAGCTACTGGATCAGCCACTTAGCTCAACTAATTATTTATTAGCTAGACTAATCACCAATCTGATCAATTCAAATATTTTCATCTTTGCCAAATTATCAATAAAAAACCAATTCAGTGCTCATAGCTAGTAACCATAAACAATAACTTTATGCACTGTATCAAAGTGTTAAGTAAGCCCAAGACCACAGAGAATTACTAATTTATTTGTCTTAGACATGCAAACACAAGCATCAGAGAGATCAATTAGCAAGAAAAGTGAAAGACATGACCAAGTGTCTATTAAGGTGAGCCATAATCTGTCATGGAACTAAGCTTTGGAGAACTTGTGGAACAAGCCAAATATATATCAATAAATGGAACTTTAAAGCTAGAAGAAGAAAAGCACTGTCATTAGTAATTTGCTCATGTGCAACATGCAGAAGTGAATTCTAATGCACGCAATAAACTACAGATGAATCATTCATTTTAAGAGAACAAACTCAATTTAATGGCAGTAAGTGCATATACAAAATTGTGAATATTATGACACACTCTTCTAAGCACTGCAGTTAAGGCAAAAGGGACCACAGCACACACACTGCACACTGACAAAAGCTCACTTCAGATACTTACAAAATATGGTATTCATCAGCTTTTGCACCTTGGAATTTACACCACCTATTCTGTACAGCCCCAGGATTGTAATACCTGCATTGGGAAAACAAGTAAATGAAAATAATTAAAATAATGAAAATATGGTTATTTCAATATATGCTGATGATTCTTGGTGTATGTTTTCAAAACATCTAGATATATTTATGGAAAACTGTACCATTACATTCTTAAGAACTGCTTTATCCTACTGCAATCTCTTGTGGGATATTAACAAATCCATTCCACTGAGTCCACATCATAATACACCCTAAGCATAATTTTACATTAATAGAACCCTTCTGCATAGAAATGACCCATATTAGCAAACAACAAGGTGATGGCTAGGAAAAGTAAAAATTAAGACCCAAAAGCAGTCTTAAAACACATTACACATCAGCAAGTTTATATTGCCTAGATGTTAGTGGAATTACTATGCATCTATGTTTGCTTACACCATCATCTCTTTCAAATAAGAAGTGACTGACATTTACAGAAAACAAAAAGATATACTGTATACTGTAGTAACACATCTGTTGAGAATTAATGTTGTCAGTTAAAATTTCCAGGCCTTTTTAATAGCACAGGTAAACAAACAATGTTTAAAGAGTGACATTCAGAATACAGTATTTGATTAATTCAGCCATGACTATTTTATTATTTTTAACTGCCTTTTAAAATCAGCAGGGTTTAAATGTCTTCCATTCTCTCCACTTCAAGCCTTAACATTTAAAAATTGTCTACTTTTCCTTTGAAAACAACATTCCTAAATCTGATCTCACTTAGATAACCTAGGTATTTTGTTTTGAAACCCTCTTTTACCTTCTCTGCCCAAGAAAATAATGCAAGTTCTGAGTCAGCAGTGACTCAACTATAACATTGCCAGCTGAGAAGCTGAATTCAAGCTGAGCTCAAAGTTGCACAGAGAGACCACATTTGGATTAGAAGAGATCTGCACACTAAGAGCTCATGAAAAGGCTCTCTCATTTTATAGGAGATGATACAGCCATAACTCTCCATTTCAAACTTACTCTGAGTTGTTAGATACCACCTCATCAGCAGAGTGATTACTACTTCTATTTTTACATTCCCACTAACAAAAATGAGTGCGGCTAAACATTAAATAAACCCCAACAATGTACAACATTAGTGAATAACATGATAGCAGTAATACTCTGCAAAAAATCAGATATAACAGCAGAGAATGTTGATGTCACTTTAGGGTATTCAGATTTCACACCTGAAATCAAAGTTGGGAGCTGAGACTCCCTATAGTTGTATCACAAGAAAAGTCAAGTCAGTGCACACAAATGAAAGACTAAAGATGGGTGCAATTGTATATTAAGCCATGTGATCAACAAGAAATTACAGAAAAGTTTAAAATTCTCACTTAAATGGTATTTAAAGAATTATTGTTGGAAGTGAAGACAACAATTAGGAGTGTAAACCACCCAGAGAAAATACGAGAAGTTCAAGCCAAATAACGGATGCACTTGAAAGCACAGATGTAAAACATGCAGAATTAAAAATGCTGGATTTTAGAAAAAAAGTCACAACAATCTAATATTTGTTGTTTAATACACACCTCTTGTTTCTACAGCATGAATACATTTCCTCACGAAGTTGAAACCTGCTTCATTTAAGAACACTATAAAAAAAAAAGAGTAATTACTTTCCAGCATCAATATGCAAAATCTTCTGTTTAGCCACACTCACACACTAGTCAAGGAGGCCTAATACGTGGTTATCCATAACATTGTAATACTTGTTCTATAATAGGGTCTCTGTAGATACATCCATAGCATTCACAACCCAACTTTGTAGTCATTCTGCACCATTAGAAACCACTGTCTTTCTCAGAAGTCAGAAGCCTCTCTAAAGATACAGCTGAAAGCGGCTGAGCAAAATGCTTTTAAGAGTCAGGGAACTACATTATGACCAGAATATACTCAATGTTTTTAATACAACAATATTTTTTGTTCCTTGCATATGCACATAATGACACAAAATGGTAACACAGCAGAACAATCCTTATTACTGAATTTAATTAGCCATCTTATTTCAAGTGACGGGATTTCTCATTAATGTTGCATCTTCAATACCCACTG
The DNA here is from genome assembly GCA_025584955.1 of Alethe diademata. Classification (NCBI taxonomy): domain Eukaryota; kingdom Metazoa; phylum Chordata; class Aves; order Passeriformes; family Muscicapidae; genus Alethe; species Alethe diademata. The sequence goes on along the minus strand of JANRMJ010000054.1, from coordinate 38,201,454 downwards.
CTCTAACTACCTAAATAAAGATCTTAAATCAGCATATTTGTAACCATTAAAATAAATACCATCATACAAAAGAACAGATAGTGGCTAAAATTTCAGAATTTCAGAGTCTCAAATATACCTCCAATAAAGATATATGTCCAAATTTTACAAATCTCTTTCTCTGAGATATATTATTTAACTAATTTTTACATATTTTTGTTAATATAATATGAAAATAACAAATGTGTTAATACAGTGTTAATACAATTATGAACACAAATCTCATAGTACCTTTAAACACACTCATTTTTTTACTCAGTGTATATCTAATAGGTGTATATACACCTAAACATACACCTAACATACACCTAAAACTAAACAGATGTGATGGACAAAGGCCAAGTGCCCAGTCCTGCACCAGGGTCACAGCAACCCCGTGCAGTACTACAGGATGGGGGCAGTGGCTGGAAAGCTGCCTGGCAGAAAAGGCCCTGGGGGTGCTGGCAAACAGCAGCTGAACATGATCCAGGGTGTGCCCAGGTGGC
>JANRMJ010000054.1:38175254-38191861 GCA_025584955.1 Alethe diademata | reverse complement strand
GAAACACAATAAAGAATAATACTCTTCACTGCTAGAAGCTTAGGAATAACAAAGTAATGAAGAATTCAACTTATGCATGCAAATATAAGGAAAACATAGCTGAGAAGAGCATCACTCCTCTTTCTGCAGGTCACTAACCACAGACAGGAGGTCATTTCATATCTTTAGGTATGCTTACACAGTATTTTGCAGACATATACAGGCTTTCTCTCTGTGCACTATGGGATTCTCAGACAGATGCCTGGCTAAACTAGAAGCTACTGACAACTCAGCCCTAAAACTGAAGTAGCAAGACCCCCCTGAAGCACTTTAAGTACAGTGCAGAAAACACTCGTTTGGGTTAAAGCCAGGCTAATGAGTCAGGACAGCTGCAGTTTCTACACACATGGAAGAGACAAATTTTCTGTGTATCCATATCTGCAGTGATTCCACGTGTGCTGCTGCTCCAGAATAGTTAGGTTAATGGCACTGTCATGAAAAAGTTTTGACTTGGCAAATATCACAGATCAGTATAAAAAAAATGGGAGGTAAGAAACAGCTCATAAGTAGCAGAACTATGCCAAAAACATGGAAGAAGCATGTCTGTCCTAAATATCATGTGTGTAACCAGGCATGTAACAAAGTAAATAATTATGGTACTAAGTTGGGTTTTCAGTATTTTCTTATATCTATATGTATATAAATGGCTACTTTTTCTAGTGAATTCAGTGAGGCTAGGGTTTCCCTCCATGCACCTAGCATGGGATAGCAGAAGAGAATTATTCTGAGATGTCAGAGCTTTGATTGATTAAATATCAGATATTGAACAGTCTGTTCCTGTAGGTCAAATAAAAGAATGAAGGTTTTTGTCATGTTTCTACAGAGTCATCTATGGACTTGAATCTTCACTAGTCAGAAGGATACTCTCAGGTTTTATACACCAGTGAAAACTTCCCCTTTTTCATAGGCCATTTGTGTAGTTGCACAATAGTATAAGAGTATACATGTTTAATCTTGATCTTGAAGACAAGCACTATTATTAGAGAGGGAGGTAAAACTCAAATCTGAATTTTTCAGATTACATATTTCAGAAGTATCAGTTCAGACCAAATTTAAGAGAGGTCATTTTAAGACCTTCAAGAAGGACATGGCATTGAAGGAATGTCCCCACTTTAAGAACTTGTCTCCATCTATTAAGTTTTAAATTGCTACTCATAAGCAGCCAGGTCTTTGAATCAAATCACAGAAACCAAAGCTAAATGAACACACAAAGTATGTCACAGGCCAGCTGAGGCAGTTAAAGTGACAACAGGCCATGTTAGAACATGGTGACCTGTTAAGAGCTGTTGGTCTGCTTCTACTCTTCTACAGTTGTTAGTGTTCCGGCTCTAATCTGTAGGACATTTTTAAGAACAGAAACAGCAGTTTAGGTCAACTATTCTTCAAGAACAATGCAACGGAGAGGAGTACTTTTGACAGCTACAGACAGGTTGAATGCACTTCTCCCTGACCTCAGTTTGTCTTTAGCTACATAAATAATTTCACTTCAAACTGATTTTGGGGCATGCTCTGAATGACAAGTACGTAGAGAACTAAGCTGGCTGTGTTAAGCTGTGGATCTAGATCTGGAGCCAGAACTTACACTGCTGTGTAGCACAAGTGAGTGATATACTGATCCCCACTGTACCTTCATATGCATAAGTTTACTGATATATAATTTTAAAATAATAATAATAATACATTGATCCTTCTGCCTAACTTCACTTCTCCCTCTGCCTCTGTAATCCATTTATGACTTCAAGGTGTGCTGATACAATATTTAGAAAACATTAAATTTAACTATTTCTTAATTAACATTGAAATTGAAAAAAAAAAAGCTTTAATAATTTTGCTTCTGTAGAGACATGCACAGAAGAAACATATGATTACTTAGAATGCCAGATTTAGTCTGTGTTGTGAGCTTCTGCTTCTCTCAACACTTGCCATATTAAAATAAGTAATTCTCTGGACTAAAGCAGGCTTTTCATGTTTTCAGTGAAACTGCTGTGCAACACTGACCCCTTGTGTCTTTATCTGAAAGTGTCTTAGCAGTAGCAGTAGCAAACAATGTAGAAAACACAAAATTTGAAAGGACAAGCGATTGGAATGCTCTACAGACCCACACCATTTGCATTTTGATCCAAAAGGAAAAGGTTAATCATGTAGTAAGTTTAGCTTTATTTCCTCAAGCAGCATTTAAAATGGGATGTATATATATATGGACAAGAGATGTAAAAGGGAAGATGGAGTTACAAAAATTTGATGGATGTGCCTCTTTTCTTGAAAGAATGAAATAGACTTTCGTAAAAATTTTGTTCTGGACTTTGATGTTACTTGCCAGGAAATACGTGGGGCTTCTCCAATATTGACATGTTGTAAAAGCAAAGTGTGTAAGCTTTGCTTAGAATCAAAGTCTGTATACATATTTTGTACCTACTTATTTGTATATATTGGAAGTGTAATATCTGAATTACACAGTGAAACAAATATACACCTGTACAGAGCAGTTATGATGAGTGGAAAAGCATGTTGATTAAATGCATTATAATTATCTCTGATAGCTATGAATTTTTTTGGGTAATTTGTGCCCAAAATGGGATCTTGTATGGCTCTGACTACCAAATCCAGACCAATCTTCAGCAAAAGATCCATCTGCTCAGTTGTGTGTAACTGTACACAAAAAAGTGATTCTCTCTTCTGGTGAAACTTAATGCTCATGAGAGCTGCTCACCATGGAGGAAGGTCTGTGCAATTCTTTAACAATATTGAGAACAGCCAGAGAATGGCTTCCCAAGTATGCTTTATACAGTGGGAAGTCAGCAGAGAGCAGGACAAACTGCATCATTCTGTACCAGCTGGAGCATTTTTGACACCTCCACTTAGTCCAGAAGACAGGCCTCATTCTCAAGAAAGCTTTTATACAAGTTTAAATCTATCTGGATCACTGTGTTTTCTAATTACCAAATTAAAAAAATTAAATTACATAAATACAAATAATCCTTACATTCTGCAAATTGAACTGCAGTTGCTGCTTGTATGGTGCAAACTCCTGAGCCAGTTCATATCCTTCATGGTAAAATGTAAATAATCCTTGAAGAAAGGCCAAGAGCTGAAAAGGTAAAATTGAGAAGCATTATACATTTTTAACTCCTGGAACGCTCTGTGCTTTTACACTCAAAAGCAAAGTTTTGCTGAGAAAGAAGCCATGATGAGACCTTAAGAAAGATAAATGTTACACAAGCTTTTGTGTCATGAAATTGTAATTTCCATAATAATTTAATTCATTGTCCTAGTCATTTTATCCAGTATTTCAGCTGGAGTCTTTGCTGCTGGTGTGCATTTTCCAAGTTTAAAACTTCAGAGTTAAAGTGTTTTTTCTTCAAAATATTTTTTCACTTTCTTCACTTTCTATTTGCTTGGGCTATGACCTATTTTCCACAAATGAGACTCTAGAAAGTATGTTTTGGATAGGTTAGTACAACACAAAAAACCCAGACTATTTCTTCCTCCACTGAGCAAAATGCAAACTCTATCTGGTATGTCTGTGATTGACTCCAACAGAACCACTGCAGTCTGCATATATCCAGTTGAAAAATCCTTTTAAAGTATGCTTTAAAAATATTCAAGTAGTAAAAGGTGCAACTAGATTTTAGCTCTTGGATTAATGCATTCCTGACATCTCTTAAAAGCCTTCTAACTTATTCTGCCTTAAATTTTAGAAGTGTTTTGAAACTGTTGTAAGTCACCCTATCTGCTGTTAAATAACAAGCATTTAATTTCTTATCATGGACTGCTTTCTTCATATATATAATTTAGCTTACAAAAAAAAGTGAAGAAAACAGAAAAAAATAGGGAAATTAATTTGGATTTACAATAACAGAAGTTTTAACAATAAAAATGATTTGCCTTAGTATATTATACCATTATCATCTGGGCTAAGTAACTGGCTGTCCAGGCTGTCTTCTGACTCAGTAAAGAACCACAGGTAGGTATTCCAGAGCATAATTATTTTCTGTTTTTCAGACCTCTCTCAGGATGGGATGAATGATCCAATGGAAACACTTATCGCTCTTCACTGACTACTGAAGTAGTCTAGACTTAGGCAACAAAAATGCCATCATTCATATTTAATGTGCTTGCTTTGTGTTACCAGTACCATAGATTACTGTAAGTGGAATGGCGTTTTTATACTGTGCTCATATTTTCTTTAAATTTACTCTCAGCCCTATTTGAAGAATTGTAGCTAAATTGCTCTGCCTCCTCTCCCCCATTACTCTCTGTGAGACTACAGAGAGCCCGTTTACCTGCCTGCTCTTTTGCTGCATGAGTAAGTTAAAGCAGTTGGAGGTGAGAAGACCATCAGTGCGGGCACAAATACAAGGAATGTCTGGGAGAAGGACTCTGCCCTTGGTTTTTACTGGTATTGCAGGATCAGATGAAACCTTGGCCTCAGGCAGAGACGGTGCAAGCCCACAGCTGCCCAGTAAGCCAGTCACAGAGCCTGAAGAACTGAGAAGATCCCTGGACATAAAAGTAAGTTATTGTGGGGGCCTCTACAGTGGATGTGAATTCCTGAACCATATTCCATCATCAAACAATGAAGGCAATGCAGTGTCAAGTGGAGGGATCCACATCTTGTATAAATCAATCTCAGCTTAACATGATTCATCATTTCAGCCCAGCTGAAATCAATACCTCAGCTAAAAACTGGACCCTGAAATTATTATTATTATTCAACTGATTATTCAAGTGTTTCTGAGGAAGGTCCAAATACAACAGTTTATCTTAAAAACCTCCAATACTGCAAACAGATAGAAAGAGTTCTATAATTTTCTGTCATTCTAGACTATAATTCTAATTCTGGAAATAGCTACTTAAAGGAAAAGAAAGAAAATTAATCTTCCTTGTTATGAATAAAGTACAAACTACGCAAATTATAACTAAAGCTCTGCTTTGGCTCCAGTCATGTGAAGCCACTTCTCACACTCTAGATTCAGTTATTCATCAGTGTCCCCAACTAAGCTCCTTCAGATCCTGCAGCACAGTTACTCCTGTGCTTACTTTGACTTGGTCCAGTTAAAAGAATGTGTGGATTAACATAATCTGCAAGCAGGAGCCTGCTGCTACACTCAGCCCTTTCAGCTGAAGACATAGTGCAGGAGTAACACTCAGCAAAACTGCAGCCAGATCACCACACTAATGCACACCAAAATGACAATAAAGAACTAGTGGGACAAAGTTTCAATATGTCAGCTTATGCCTGACTTTTAAAGATCAGTTTAAAGAGCATTTCGGGATAATAAACTGTATAAATTTCATCTTCAATGCTTGAAGAAAAACATTTTACATCATACAAAATGCTTTTACAGAGTCCACTGAAAAATACCAAGGAAAATATTTAACACAAGATGGCAGCAAAGCTGAATTTATCAGAAAGCAAAAATACAACAGCAGCAAAGAAAAAAAAAAACAACCAAAAACCAAACCAAAACAAAACAAAAGAACAAAAACCCAAAAAAACCAAAAACCCCAAAAACCCCCAAACAAATGAGAAAAATCTGAATTCATTTCAGTTAAAGTACTTCTCAGGTATTCTGGCAGTTGTGCATTGCAGAGGATCCGGCCTTGAGGCTTTCCTGGTTAAAAATCGTCTGTGCACTCAGAAAAAAAGGAATTAAAAAAAAAGTATCATGCAAATCCTAGATCAGCATATTTAAGCTCTATGCTGATATGTGACACTGAGGATGGTATTCACTTCAATGTACATGTCCCTAGCAATGGAGAAACTGGAATCAGCAAATGCCCTGTGCCCAATGGGCCTGTGCTACTAAGGCATCTCCAGAATCACTTCCATTAGAACAGGTACAGCCGTAGCATTGCATGGAGGAGATTTAAAAGCCAAGGTCTTTTGCCCTAGGCTTATGCTTATAGTGGGGTTTTCTTTTTGCTGGCATCAGAAGTAGCACTGCTGCTAAAAGCAGGCTTAAAATTTTAAAGAAGTAAGTAGTAAATAGTACAAAAAACCATTAAAAACAAGGATAGAAAATCGGCGCCTTTTCCTTTCAAAGAAAATTTTCAGAATGCAATTTGAGGTGGCATTCACAAATAAAGAGGTAGTTTATTTCATTAAACATCACAAATAATGCCTGATGCTTTCATATCAACAATTTTTCATTTAAGTAAGTGTCTTATAGTTACCTCATTCTGAGTATTAACCAGTCACATCAGTAAAGACTGAGGTCTGATCTCCATAATACAGAGCTACTCAGCACACCAGAGCCATGAGGATTTCAATACAGAACCCGAAACAAAATCCAACTACTTCTTGAGACTTTATTTATTTTTATGTAGAGCTGCTGACCTCAAGACTGCCTGGTCGTTTCATTCTCACAGGAAGAAGACTGTACTTAGGTTTCGGATAGGGGAGGAATTTAACCTTTGGCCTGCAGCACATCAGCCAGAAGTCCCTGTCTCCTTGTTTTCATTTTATTTATAAGAGGATAGCGCTTATTCTTCAGATTAAAGTGAACATAGTTAATAATGTAGAAAATGCAAGAAAGGGAAATTCAAATTTAATGTCCAATGTGAAGTCTCATGGAAATGCATGCAATTACAGGCAGTGTTTTTCAGTTGGTTGTTCTTTTCTTCTCTCTTTAAATAAACATTTAATCGACCACCCCTCACATTTCAGATAGTTTACTGCTTATGAACTTTGTGCCCTGATTTCTACAGGACAAGGAAGTCCTGGCATCACCAAAGGACAAAGCAGAACTTTAGGAAGATGTTTGCATTGTTTTAGCAGGCATAACACCCTCAGAAAGCACTGTTGGCTAGGACTAGCTTCTTCAGGATCGTAAGAGAAAAACTAGCAAGACAGATTATTGTCACTTATTTTGCTTTATTGTTTATCCAGCTGTAAATCTGAACACTAATTTGTCATTCAGAAAAAGTTTAAATTCATTATCTGTACAAAAACCTGAGGGTTTTTTCTCAGAAAAAATCAAGATCTGCAAATAGGAGTATGTCAGTTACTCACACTACTACACATTAGCAACCACTTTGATCAAGATGCAGAGAACAAAGAGAAACCCAGGGTCTGAGGAGCAGCTGCAAAAGTCTACTCTAAATATTATAATCTTCTATTCGCTGTATCAGTCATTAGCATCTGTACCTTAAAATCTTTCCTGAGTCTCCTCCAGGAGGGAACACACACAGCTGTTACTGACTTCCACTGTCCTAGCTGTAACCCACCTGGCAATTTTTGCTAGGTTACTTCTCCCACTCTGGTTCTCAGATTGTCTTTATCCTTTGGCATAGAAAAACTGAAGGTCTTCAAAGGATGTTTAACAGATCATTTGCTTTCCAAATTCTATTCCCATGCCACAAACTTATCCTTCTTTTGCATGGGCATCATAGTTTCCTCCTTCACTGCACTAACAGATTTATTTTGTTAAACTTTCCTTCAGTGAGTCTGTTAGCAAGATGTCAGACTGAGAATTAATCAAAGATGTGACACTGTGCTGATAAATCAGAGGCACAGGCAGCACACACACTAGAATGACCCACAACCATCAGAGCTCCAGAGAAGGAATGTCCACAAAGACACACCACCAGGCATCTTCTACCATATGCACAATCATAGAGCAAACAGAGGAAAATTAATAATATGACAATTCTTTTGATATCAAATTTTAATGTGTCAGGCTTTGTCCTTATCTAGACCTTTCATCTGGGAACACATGCGCATACTTAAAACATTACATACATAAACATGAATTTTAGCCTATTTTTAAGTATTTGGGGTTTTTTGGTTTGTTTAGTTTGGTTTATTTTAAATCTCATGTTATTGCTGATTTGTATTTTAATTTACTTTTTCATACAAGGCGTATTTTGCCTTCTGAGTTTTAGCGAATGCTCTTATTTCAGCATGTTGTATGCAACAGACTACAAACAAAAATTAAGAGTTTTGAAGATTCAAAATTTTATAACTGATCTTATAATTTAAACTCCATCTATATCCAGATTGATTATAGATAAACTCACACCCAAAGTCAGAAGTAATTAACTGCAAGGCCTATCATTACTCAGTCACCAGAGTATTTCCTGCACCTTCCCTAGAACATCAAGTACGTCATACTGGTTTAGAAGGCCTACTGATCTGAGACAGTATGGAAATGGATACACTTAAAAGTAAATTTTACCTGTTTTAACCATGTGCAGTTGCACAATATTTTCCAATGTACAAGGTCTTTTCAATACAGTAAGTTTCTATTACATTAAAGGAGCATAAAGCCTTCTATACTAGGGTCAGAGCTAGGTCAAGATTGCTGGATTTTTCCAGGATGTGAGTTTTGCAGAAGGAGACAGAGAGACACACTCTGGATTAATCTGTGACAGGTAGAAAAATGTTCTTATTTAGGAATCTGAGGAAAGTTTGAGTCTCTAAGATTTGGCAGCTGTATGCCATAAAGATAGGATTTCTGTAAGTACTGCTTGCTGAATCCAGGTTCATTAGTTTGCATCAATGTCAAACATTCACAATACAATATGCTGTCATCTCATGGAAAGAAGGCAATGGAGAAGCTCTTCTTGGTGACATGGGGTGTTAGAGATGTAATTCAACCCATTTCACAGTCAGGAGTGCTGCTTCAGTAGTTACAAGGGAGCTGGAAGATGGTGTGGAGAGAAAACTACACTCGTGCTCTTTGACAACCGTGCTCTGCTGTGCTCCGTGTGCTTAATGGGAAGGGACACATGGCACTGGAAGCTCTCTGTCAAGGGCTATACGTAGTAACTACATCAGGGAACTGGCAAGCTAGGCCTGCCTGTGTGACATGAACAGTAGTAACATGGCTACTAGGCCACAAAAATATGCTAGTATATCATGCCAAAGCTGCTTTTGGTACTGACTGACACAGAAGAGAGTTAGGGGTAGGGCATGGAAACGCAGTCCAGAAGGAAATCCCAGACTTAAACATGGACATTGTGACACAAATTTATCTTACTCTTTAGTGGCATGTCAACATATGCTTTCCTTCATGTGCAAAGTAAACTAAAGGCAAGTGACTCCACCAACAAAAAAGACAAACTTACCTATCCTACAGAAAAATAGATTTTTTCACTTTATTTCATGTGTAACTCAGAACAATGTCTATGTATACTGCCTACTCAACATACTAAACTTTAAAAACCTGGCTCAAAATTTAAGCTATTTATTCATGGTATTAGGAAACATCATTTATGTGTTGCACAGACACAACATTACATGATGTCCCATTAAAATGTTACACACACTTCAAGTCATCAGACATTTCACTTCACAGTAGATACTAAACTCTTACATAATCCTTCAATAAACATGGAAAGTGCCCAAGCCAAGATCTTAATGTCTGTCTATATACAAAGAACCTGCACTCAAAACTTAAAAAGCGAGCAAAAAATTTCATATTTTAAATTCAATTTTCAGCTTTAAATGCATGCATTCTAAAGAAAACAAAACATAAAACTTACAGGTTCTACAAATTCAAATTTCTTTTTCTCTTGTACTTCTTGGATTTTAAAAACATATTCTAATGATGCTTCATAAAAGTTCTGATGTTCTCTGTCAATCTGTGTATCTGCCTAAAAGACAAAATTAAATACAGACATTAGTTTAGCCTCTTATTCCTTTAAAAACACGTTATGTCACTTAACAAACAGATCTTCTATAAGATTACCTTAAAAGTTTCACAGAGTTCAGTTTTCTTTCTGAAAATTAGAATACCTGCTTAAAAAACCTAAATGTAAATTTAAGAAGCTAACATTACACATTTCAGCCTATGCCTTTTACTTGCTTTTTTTTGGTTTCTTCTTTGTTTTTGCTCTTTAATATTCTAGTTTTTAGGAGAGCCTGGAGGGAAAGAAAGGTGGCAGCAGGTACTTGGTATATGAACGTTAAGAATAGGAAATAGGAGCAGCGTAGGAATCAAGGAGGGACAAAAAGATAATTATTTCTATTGAAATATTTAAGTATCATATGCACTGAAATTATATCTATTTCTCAGGTTCAAATACCTTCCCAAAAACATATTTTCTTTCTTAAAAAGGCTGTCTTTAGCAATGACATCTTACAACTTATTATTTTAAAGTATGAGTCATATGTTCTTGGAATGTAAACATATTTAAGTCCCTAACCTCATTAATCAAATATATTTCAAGTTTTAATTTTCAAGCAACAGAACTACAAGGCAATACTTGTCAGAAATGCCTGACTGATACCACCCAACATGGAGATCCACTATCAGAACTGTGTCTTCTGCCTAAATAGCTAAAGAATTAACTCTTATCAGCTGATAAATAGTAATAGGCTTTTATCCTCAATTTAAACAAGCCACAGGAGAGGGAACTAACAGACAAGCAGTGTAGCACGTAGATAATGTTTAAAGAAGACATGCAGATTCCATTTTAATTAATCCTTCTTTGTAACAAATCATTTTCTCGAGCAAATCCCTTTTGGTTTATTTAAGTTAGATTTTGCTCTTTGGTCAAAATATTATCAAACATTAACAACATGAATAAGATTACTTATTTTTGATGCACGTTAGTTAAAATGTAGAAGGATACTTCTGCATATTCTCTAGTAATTCTGGCATTAAAAATAACAAATGCTGGGAAATTGGGAAAGCTTGATGTTGTCTTCCCCTGACAACAAACTATAAACCAGCAAACACATCATAAAATAGATTTAGTACTTTTAACAGTACAAAAGCAAAAAGTCAGTGTTTTCCTTCAGGCAGGATTTGGCCATCAATAGCACCATATATAATTAAGATTGCTTCTCTACTCAAGGACAAGCTACTATTGTGATTTGGCTGTACAGGCTCTTAACAATATTGATTCACCTCCCTAGCCTGGTGTTCTAACATTACTTCAACACATAGGCCTCAAGGATACCCTTCAAATCATTCACTACCAGCATTTCCTTCCCATGTCTATTAAAAAAAATAAAGAACAGTAAACAAATAATATGAAGCTGAAATCAAGCACTCAAAATTCCAATAATGAAGTGCTCTACCTCAAAATTAACTCTGCCATTTGCCATTCATATAGTGTGTCTGGCTACTGTTTTCCCTGATAGTCTCTTCATAGTTTTATTTCACAAAAATAGTCTATCACAAAGATAGCTGAACAGAAGCAGTTGTCACTACTTTAGGATGTGATCCAGCAATACCTTGCTCACACAAATGCCATCAATAAGCATTTGAAACAGATCTCAGCTCTCTCATTTAATTGTATGTAAATAATGAAACATAGTTTTAGAAATTGTCTCTTTTAGGCTTTGCCTCAGAAAAAGTATTTGAACATCTAATTAAATCCATCCCTACTCTGAACAGCATTTAAGCAGGTTGCAGTTGTAATGACAACAACCAAGTTCCATCTCAAATATGTTTTAAGGCCATAATCACCATCAGTAAACAGGGACTAACTCAGAATTCCCCAAATAGATATTTTGTAGAAGCTCATGAATTTGTGTTGACACCAAAGGATTAAGATTTTTAAGAATCACTTTGATCTTAAAGTTTCAAAAGCTGAAAATATTTCCATGTTTTTCTGTGATTTCAAACTGCATGTAAAAAATAAAGAGATCTGATGTATACGATTTTGAGTCTCTACCTGTATGACATATAGTTATAGTGAGTAGTCTTTTCATTGATGAAATTGATTTTGATGAGGCTATCACCTCAATATATATACCAGGACTTCACATAAGCTTAGAGATTGATTCTGGAACAGATTTCAGGGAAATGAAATCAGAAGTTTATTACATTTCTCACATTACTCAATTCTGCCCATTTTCTTCACTGTAGGCCCCTGTAGGCAGTGAAAAGGTACTACTATGAAGTTTGTTTTTGATGCTAAAGGAAAAAAGCCAGTCACCTGTGTAAACTACACCAGTAGTCTTGCAGGCTCTTAAAATATCCAAGATATTTCAGTTAGGTGAATATATGCAAACTACTCTCTACAGAATATGTTTCAACCATCAAACTTCAGACGCGTAATTAAGGTAGTCTCAATTGCACTCAAGTGAGATATGTAAAAGAACCCAACAGAGTACAAGATCTTTGCTCATCCCAATACTCTTTAACCCACATAATGTGATGAGGTATCAAGAAACCTCATCAATTCAAGGAAACCATGTTTTTCCCACATAGCAGTCAACAAATGCTATTTCCACCTCCCTGAATGCATGAGGTTGGCTTGAGGCATGGACTTCCCATCTCCTGCCCTGGGCACCAAAGCCCCAGCTGCCAGCACCACTTGGTTCTTTGCTCGTGCCCTCCTCTGCTGTGGGCTGCTCCAGCAAACTCCATCCTGGACACATGGGCTGTAAATGGGACTCACCCAAACCACTCGGGATGCAAGTCAACAGCTATCCTGGATTTCAGTCAGGAATGCAGCTTGGCCTCCTTTTACTTACAATATAGACACAGGCCAGAAGTCTCCCAGGCTAACAGATTTGGTACTGATTTGCTATTGTACCTTCTACTTTACGGTGGGTCTATGTTGCTGATTCAGCACATCTACAGCTGTAGAAGACTGGGGAACACAGAATTGCCAAGGTATGCCTTTTATCCTTTACAAGGGAGGCATCTAGAAATCAGAAAACCTCAGCCTCAGTTACAAGATTTTAAATCCAGATATGTCACTTAAGGACACACTGGAAAAAATTATTCTGGTTTTCCATTAGTTTATAGATGTGAGCCAAACCCATTGTTATTCTACCATAGTTTATTAGATTCACAGTTGTTACTTTGCACTTCAGTTGCTACTTTTAGACTGTAATTATTCTCATGCCTCAAGAGTAAAATATTTTATTTATTTTATTTTGCTTGTATTATAGAACAAATTAGTGTTTAAGTTCGCTTTTCCACAATTTGGTAAGAATTTATTTTTTTTTTAAGCTCGGGCTTAGCCTCTAACTGTATCTTCATCAATACATAAGATAACTGGGAAACGTGAAAGCTCTGACATACAAGTGGATCAATGTCCATTCTAAACTGATTATCATATAGACAGCAATAGCACTTCAAGCATATAGACATTATTAAAATTTAATTTCTAGGCCTTATTTTATTTGAATTATAATATTCAAATATGTATTTGAATGTTTCTTATTGGTAAACATGAAAAAAAAATCCTACAACATGATTGAGTGATTGTCACACCTTTGGTGAAAATTCTATCTGCAAAGTAACCCCCATAATTTAAGAGCCACCATGACAACAGCAATCCCATCAAAATGATTTTTAAATACTTTTGGCACAATACCCAAAGTGTCATTGATATCATATTGTTTGGTTTATTGTAATTTGCTTCAAAGACAAGCCATATTCATTTCTACCAGCACACTGAAAACCCCATGAATTCTCCTGTAAAACTAGAAATCTAAATGTTTGGGTTTTTTTTAAAACGGAATTAGCCGTACAGACTCTTCAAAGCTGAAGTTATAGATACAATTTCAGGGCAATTTCAGGTGCCACAATCTCAGAGTAAGATGAAAAAGAGGAAAAACAATAAAAAAGGAGCATCATTAAAGTAATCTCAGTTCAGTCTTCTGGAATAGAATTTATGTGAAATAGAAGTGCAATTTCGTCAGTTAATATATTAAATGAAAAACATAAAACAATTAATTGTCTTTCTAACATTTCACATATAAAACTCTAACTTTTATTGTACTACTATAATTCCATTGTTGCAACCAATAAACATTAGCTGTACTTGAAATACATGAAGTTACAAACACTGAATATTGCTTTGTTCCAATATTTAACTCCTATTTGGGTCTTATTCAGCCCAGTCAAGAGTTTATAGTCATGACAAGCATAACTACCAGAAACCATCACAATTTCACATCAATAAAATACAGTATGTCTTGAAGAACAATGGTTTGTTATCATGATTTCTATGCAAATGTGAAATTACATAAGTGTGTTCAGTTCTTACATCTTGCAAATGAGATTCTTTCTTCTTGGCTGACAAATTTAAGTGCTTCTCTAAGATGGAATAATATTTCTCACTTTCCTTGTCAAACTTCTTCTTTCCATCCTGAAAAACAAAACATTCCCAAATAAAGTATTTGACTAAATACCACAGCTAACTTGAAAGAAATAACAGGTGCCAAAATATGCCTCATTATAAACCACTTTTGTTGGTTCCAGTATTTTTAGGGTTTAATTCTGAATTGGACCTAAAGATAGTAGGAGAACTGCTTCAATTAGTAAAAGCAAAAGTAAATAGAATTTTTCCCATAAATAACAAACCCATACAACAGACTTGAATAGTTTCCCACAGCAAATATACATGAGATTTTATGTAAGTGGTATCTTTTTAAGCAGACACTTAATACAAAATAATCTTCCCCAAGTTTTTGAAGTGTACCTAACTGCCGCACTGTTTTTACAAAAAAAAAAAACAAGAAACAAAAAACAACAAAAAAAAAACCACCAAAAAACAAACCCTCAAACAACCAAAAAACCAGGAACACAAAAAAACTCAAACAAACAACAAAACACCCCACTCCCTCTCCAAACAAGCGACTTTCCTCTCCACAAATAAAAAAAAACAAAACCCCAACCAAATAAAAAAATAAAATCCACCAAAAAAACCCTCTCACTGTGGAGGACATAGGTGAGTAAAAAAATGCGATAAAGATATAGGCCTATTCTTTGCATTTAAGAGTAATACATTTTATTTTCCACCCACACTCCTAAAATATGAGGATGACGGAAAAGCATATGTGTGGTTGCAAAAGGAAATTGGTCCAAAAGTCTGTTTCAAATAATATTTCGATGTGTCTGAATATTTAAGATTGTCTCATTTAAAAGTTATCCTGCCTTTTTCCTTTCCCACTCCTCTTTGTTTTTCCCATCATGTGCAGCCAATCCTCACATTTCTACCGTAAAACTATTTTGATACATAATACAAAAGAAAGCTACTACTTTGAGTAAATTAAGAAACATCTTATTTTCTGCAAAAACAAATCCAGAATTCATACTCCATAACTTTTAAAACCTACTGTTCTGAAATTTAAAGCTGAAATTTAAGAAAAAGATAGGTTTCTCAAAAGCTTTTCTATCTTTCAAGGAGTGTCAAATTTCAAGAAATAGGAAAACTGATTGAAGTTGATATTACTAATGATAAATCTATAACTTTTAATTCTAAACTTATATATTCCCTAAATAAAAGCAACTTCCTGCCAGTTATTTTTATAATCTTAGTTAAGTCCTAATGATTAATAAGTTGAATATTTTGAGAAAACAAAAAAAACCCTTCAAGACAGGCACTCCTACTTACACATGTGCAAAAGCTATTAATGATAGAAAAACTAATTACTGGACATCGTGCAGTAACATCAGGTCATTTTAAGAACTGTAATGATTCTCTTCCTGACCCCTTTCTCCCTAGAAATTTTTACATACAAAAACAAATAACTAGCTTGCATTGTAGCACCACCCTGTTTTCCTTAGTCCTATCATGGGAAAGTCAGGTCAGTCAGAGAAATAAGAAATAGGAGGAAGATTTTAATGACATGAATTAAAACTTATCAACCAGCTGCAACAACAAACCTCTTACTGATTAGCTCCAGTGACTAAAGCTTACAAGAGTAATTATACTACATTGTAAAACACATCATATACTTTCTATCCGGCAAAAAGTTCAAATATATTTAGTATGAAAAATATGTACAATTTAATGTTCTCACTACTTCTCAACAGAGATATCTTCAAAAGACACCAGAAGGAAAAGAAGGCACTTGACAAAACTTAAGTAACAATACAGAATAACTACTAATGCCTCCTATATTTATTTACAGATAAGCAGGTACCAGGACAAAGAGGTAAAAAAGGAAAAGACTGTATCTTGTTTAGCAAGAGAGAAGAAGCTCTAAGAATGATCGTACAAAATCTTTCCCAAACACATTCTTAAAAGAGAGAAGGCAGAAGGCCAGACTTGTGGCAAATAACTTGTAAGTCAACAAATCAACTTCTGTGGGACTGAAATCATAGGTGAGTTCCACAGCCACAGTTTTGCTGGAGAATACTCAAGTGCCAGGTCTTCATGATGAAGCAAGAGCAACCTGTGTATCTCAACAGCACCTTTAGTCACAAACAGAAATTCAGTTCAGCTGATCACTGAATAAAAGGTACAGTTAGTTACATACTGTCTTATCTTCTGAGACAATGATGTTATGTGCTGGACTAGAAATTTTTCCCTGTGTAATTGTAAGGTGGGAAAGGAGTCTGCCTGATTGCAGTATTTTAGCCTTTGGTCACAAGCTACTGGAGTTCAGTGGTGGATACCCTGTCCACTAGACCACCTACCTCAGAAGGTAACGTGACATAGCCTTTGACAGTGAGGCCTGGGTGCTGAGAGCACATATTGCACTTTTGGAATTGATATTGTGCTTGCCTCTGCTGTCTCAGACGTCAGACCAAAGGAATGAGCCAAGGAGCCACAGGCAAAGCTCCCACAGGATTAGCTATTTCAGAGTGGGACCCTTCCTTCCTTCCTTCCTTCCTTCCTTCCTTCCTTCCTTCCTTCCTTCCTTC
>JANRMJ010000054.1:38157159-38174986 GCA_025584955.1 Alethe diademata | reverse complement strand
CTTCCCTCCTTCCCTCCTTCCCTCCTTCCCTCCTTCCCTCCCTAACAGATTTATGATATGAACAGTAGGTATTCCTCTTGCCTTGTGAACTATTTGTCTCAGAACCAAGGTGATTGATACGTAATGAATAACTCAAACTCTGGTTAGCCACCTGAGCTTATGCTGACACTAACGTAACTTTTACTAACAAGAGCTGGAAAAGAACCTGAAATCTCAGCTACCTGGCAAGAGTCACAGAAAAGGGTGTGACAACAGGACTTTGCCATCTGAAATACCTACACACAGCACATCAAATACATGTCAATGCCAAGAGGGGACCATTGATTCAACTAATGTGGCTCCTATTGCACTGAACCCAATTGCTTTTATTTTCTCCTATGATCTATAACAAAACCCATGAAATACCTATCACATCCTCTCTTTATATCTAAAAAGGAAAAAAAACCCTAAATTATCACATCTAAAGAGATAAGCCCCTCCTGCCTGCCAAGAACAAGAAAAAGACAAGTTCAAACAAACTAACTGTGGTTTTAAGATGCATCTCATGTGAAGCTTCATAAAGATCTCCATGGCACCATCCATAAGGAAGTATGGAATTTGAAGGCTCTCATGGTCTTCTGTCAGTTCTCTCCCAGACTGCACCTGTACACTGCCACACATCTGCTCAGCCACTGCCTCCATAATTTTCTGTATCAGTTACATTAGAGAGAGAACTACAAATTGGAGCTTGCCTGTCCCCAGACAACTTCTGGGCCAAGGGCAGTGTTTTTAGAGACAGCACATCTGATCAACTTCTTCCTCCTTTTCCAGATTATAACTTAAAAAGACCTTCTTCCTTCAAAGGTAGAGGTTGATAAAGTAAAAAGACTAACAAAAGTAAACTGGGAATAAAGATCTCTTGGCAATTTGGACTGCATTTGTGTCTATACGCAGTGATACTGCTGGGAATAAGTTCGCAGCAGGACAGTGTCCCTGGCATGGCCCTGATTACTCAGGCATGTTTCTGAGAAAAGTATAAAAGATCCTGGCCCCAACAGGTGAGTGAGTTTCCTTTGCTTGGAAGGTCCTACACTGTGCCAGTAAAAACCACGTATTTGGATGTATTGAAGCCTCTGAAATCTGTTTACTTAATAAAAATTAACAACACCAGAAAAAAAGATATACACTCAGAAGCAGGTGATTCATGTTCTGGATGAGAAGAAACACTTCTGTTTATGCCAAAACAGCTCATCTCACACACTCACTCAGTGACTCACAGCACACAAGCGCATCCTAAATGGAGTTATAGACTCCTTCCAGCTTTAGCCTGTTCTTCTGCAGCCCTCAAAACACTCTCACACACAGCCATTGCCCAAATGAATTATCTGAATCCTGGTCCCAGCAATCTGCGCCCATAAGACTAAGAAATCTGCTTTTCCACATACTAGGAGGATTTCAAAGAAAGTTTCCATGCAAAACCATCTCCTCAAAGTTTAGGAGACAGATGATTGCTTTTGCCTAGATTCCACATTGGATCAAACCCCAAGGAGAAGAGATGTGGGTGGATAAGAAAGCTTGTGCTGCACTGTTACCAGAACAGACTGCACCAGCCATGACACAAAGCTTAATGCACATGGCAATAAGGAAAATACTAATTCCTGACCTCTGTACTGTCTCTTATTGCCTTCAGACTCCCAGCTTTCTTTCATCCTCACACATCTTTCCAGCAAATAAATCTCATCCTTTCTCTTTGCCCTGGCAAAGTATCAACCGTTTATTTCAAAATATCAGCTAGAATGTATAAAAAAAAACTCCCACTCAAAATCCATGTGAGATAATTAGGCGGGTGCAATAAAATGCAAGCACAGAAAAAGGGAAGTTACATCATATTAATTCTTGGTGTGTTTTATGCTGATGTATAAGTCATCAACACCTTTTGTCTAGACTAAATCCTGCAGACTCTAAATACTGTAAATGTCTCTGTATAGTTGTTTAACCATTCTCAGGTGTGTCAAGCCTTAAATCAGCTCAAAAATATTTACAGTTTGAAATGCTTCAAATTTCTAGGAACCCCATTAGGAAAGCCCTTAACCACACACTCAGCTTACGGATTTTAATGGAGCCTTACGAACTGCCAGTATCCTCTTGAGAGACTTAGGTCATGTAATACTGGATCCAGGTTTAATTCCTGGTTTTATTCTCTCTGCTTAGATTTCCTACATAGTTTTATTTCAAAACTGATTAGACAACCTCCAAAAAAATTACCTTTACAGAAGTAAATTTTGCTTGAGATACTTCTAATTATAGGCATGCCAGCTAGAAGTTTAACTCAAAAGGTATTCCTCTTGTTTTACAAATATTTATGGCTGTGAAAAGTCTAGACATCAATTGCTGAGAAGTTCATTAAAAAGTTGACTCAGTCAATAGAAAGTGAGTCAGTTTTTTCTCCTGTTCAGAAAGATTTTGATTCCATGCTGTAACTAGTCATATACATGCTACAAATCACTGGCATGATTTCTACAAAATTTACCCACTAGCTGTATTTTTAGATATAAAGCAGAAATAGTTGTTATATTTTGAAGCTGACTTTCCTTTTCCAGAGGAAGCATCAAGAAATCTGGCATTTTTATAATGGTCTACCACTACTTTGTGTGCAGTATTTAATGTCAGAATTGTTACATATATCTTCAGAATTATTACATAAATTATTCCTCTTTATTTTTCCAAAAAGAACCTCTGCCATCCTTCTCATTCACTTCCCTTTTTTTAGTTGCAATAGCTTTTGGTGTTATATTTATCTATTAACTACATCTTGTATCTGGCCACATAGAAATTTTTTAACTCTTTGTTTGTAGCAAAATTAGTATTTTTTACAGTTTAACACCTAATCCTTCAAAAACTCCACCAAAACATTATTCCAGTTGAAACCATAAAATAAACATGTTTTGCAAGAAATTATTTTAAAAGGATCAAGAAAGGAAATTAAACCAAAAATCGTTGCAAAGAACTATTTGGAAAAAAGACATCAATACCTTGAAAAGAGGAGAATA
Source organism: Alethe diademata (assembly GCA_025584955.1). NCBI lineage: Eukaryota > Metazoa > Chordata > Aves > Passeriformes > Muscicapidae > Alethe > Alethe diademata. The sequence goes on along the minus strand of JANRMJ010000054.1, from coordinate 38,171,957 downwards.
CCTTAGTTAGAAAGCAAGTGAACATTGTGAAACATGGCCATGATGATTTCTTTCTTCCCCTTACCCAGAATTAGCGCATTTTTTTTTCACCAACTCCAACTGAGGTACAGAAACTGGCACAGAAATGCAACAGTAAGACTTGAATACAGACTAAGTCAGACGATTTGTCAGTTGAAGAACATGAAGGCAACAGTGAACTCTGCAGAGATCAATAAAGCCACATCCCTCTCCTTTCTCTTTGACAACAACTGCAAAAACATTGATTTTTGCAACAACAGACTGGAGATGGTTCATTGCTAGAATGTTAGACCTCAAATATATCTTTCAAGCCATCTTTTTCATTACCTTCCAAACAAAAATTCAAACTGTATTTCTACAAAGTTAGTGGGATTTTTTTTTTTGAGTTGTAAGTTTGGGGACCATGTCTTACTAAGTAGCAGGACAAACAAAAGTAGAACTGTAGTCTAGAAAATAAACTAAGCTTAGTTTTGGAAAGACTGATTTGAGCTAAGATCCTACGGACTTCTTGGAAAATGTAAAATCTCAGTCTCACAACTCCTTTGAGGAGAAAAAAAGTAAATTCACCTTCCATTTTATGTTGCCTGAGGTTTTGTTGAGCATTCTCATGGAAGTAGTTGGTGAGTTGCTGGGTTTTGGTTGGTTTTAATAATATTGAAATTGTCACTGGCAAATGCACCATAGGGTGCATTTTGATAGATGTCTGGATGGGAAGAATTTCTTTCTGGTAGAAATTTTGATTTGTTATGTAAACACTAAGGGTTCAAGATAAGGTTGAAAGAAGTCACAAGCTTTTTTTTTTCCAGAAGAAAAAGTGAAAAGGTAATATAAAAGTCCTTCCCTCTTCTTCTTCCTCCAAAACAGAATTCAATGTATTTTTAGGCTATAGGGTTTCCTCAAATCCCTAAGAAAGTCAGAAAGGTTAAAGGACATGGTTTATGTATGGTTAGCAAATAACATGAAGTGAAGCAAATTTGTACCATAGTTCATAAAGAAATCCTTGTTGATCGACATAAAACAGTGTTAATATAGTCATAAATTATGTCTTATGTTCCTCATAACTGCTAGTGAAAACACTTCCAAATTGAAGCAGAATGCATCATGTAGAAAATTAAATGTCCAAATGACTATAAATCTTAAAACCAATTCTTTACTAAAAAAGAACAACCATATGCAAACCATGATGATCCAGAAAACAATATAGTGTAAGACACAAATAATTATAATAAAAAGAACATATTGCAACTATGAAGTATAATAAGGCAATAAACTGGGAATACAAGACTGTTTAGCAGCATTAAAGCTATGAAGACAGATATTAGAAACTGGCAGTTTAAAAAATAACCTCAATTAAAATCAGGTAAGGAATACATAAAACTGAAATATACCTGAAACAACCCAAAACTAATTTAAGTTTAACTGGAGTTCACATCTGTGTAAAATACAGAATAACCTTGCAAGAGATAATTTACTTTCAGGTTCATAAACTTCTGAAGAAAATTTTCTTTTCCCTCTGTAATGCCCTTAGAGATCCAAGTATCAGGTACTTTCAAAAGTGTATCCTGGAAGAGGAGAATTCTACAGACATTTCCTAATAATTCCCTATGTAATTCCATCAGATGTTTTCAAATTAAAAAGCAGATACTGTTAAATGAGAAAATGTGTTTGTAAGATGTCATTTGTTTTTCTTCAAAAAATTTCCTCTTGAAATGGAAACAAAAATATTAGAAGTTCCCAGCATTGATGTGAAAGGACGTGCAAACCTGCCAGTACAGTCAGGTCACAAAGTAGGACATATTAGACTCCCTGTTATTCAGCTGCAAAGCTGTCTCGAGTTTATTTGGCATTTGCTGATTCCAGGAGTAGCTGCTCCGTGTCTGGGAATCTGCTAAATCCCTGCCCAAACAGCAGGACTGGTAAGTCTACACACGCAATCTAGTTTTATTGCTTTACTGTCTACTAAATATGAAGTATTTTTGCTGGAATAGCTTACTTCGGATATTATCAAGCTACTTCTTAAATAATATGGAGAAGCCCCCTAGAACATCAGAAACTGACTTACTTTTCTCTGCATCAGGTTTAGGATAGCTTTCTTAAGTTTAAAATATTGTATCATAACAGGAAGAGTTCTGTTCTTTCTGACAAAAGCTTGTGACTTTAAATGATTTCAAAAAGAAAGTTAGTCATGCTCTTTAGGAACTCATGAAGAGGCCATTTCATCTGCACAGTTAGCAACATCTTTGCTTTGTGCACTTAGAGCAAAGATAAAAAAGCTGCAAAGAACATAATGTCATTCAAATAAAGCAATTCCAACAGACCAGATTAAAACTTCACATATTCACTGCTTTATTTTAAAAGCTGCAGATAAAAATATCTCTTTCTTAACTAGTAATTTCTTTTTTTGAACACTCTTTGGGAATCTCCCATCTATGCCAACCAATCAGCCAACATCACTGATTTCAGCATGCCAGCAGCACATTCAGCACTGCTCATGGTCCCAGGGCACTTCCGACGTCATCGCAACAGGACTGCGATGCTGACCTGAGGAAGAACTTGAGGCGTGCTATGAGAAATTTTTTAGATTAATACACACAACTGGAAACTGTTGTTTACAGATATTTTGGGGAAAAAAAAGGAAACAGTCTGAGGTCAGTGTCAGAAGTGATTTTGTTTCGTTTTTTTTTTTGAAAGCATCTATTTTCAGAGTCCCTTTTACAACACCGATAGAAGAACACAAACTATCGCTTTAGGGTGAAAAGTTATGCCTCCCCAGTGGCGTTGTTAAGGTCACCCAGTGCTCTCAGATTACTTCTTGGGGGTGGGTGTTTAATCTTCTCATCAAGACAAGAATCTGAGACCATCCCTTCTTGGCAAACTCCACAGGAACAAATGGTTCTGTGGTAGCTACTATAACTGACAGGTCCTGAAATAACAAAACTGCTTTATTTGGTGGAAAGATGGATCTCTTGATGCTCCCATATCTACTAAGACACAATAAAGTTTCAAGCAATGATGTCCATTTTTGTTACAGTACAGAAGGGATACTTCCCAGATATTATCACCCACTTTGGAATAGAGCTGTTTCAGAGCTTGCTTTATCAAAAGCAAAGTTGCTATATTGGTAGGAGATTCAAATTTGTTTATTCCCAGGCCCCTGCAGAATCTGCTGCATAGACAGAACAAGATACTGGGCAAAGGGAAACCTACGGCGATACAACTGATCAAATGATTTTCTGTTTAGAATGGAAAAAGACAACCCCACCATAGTATGGAATAGAGACCCACAAACCCCACATCATCTGAGAAATGTACAAACAATGCCCAAACTGTAACTAAAACTGTAACTATTTTTTTGTTGTTAACTACACCAGGAAACAAAGGGAAGAAAAGCAGAAAGAGATCTTAATTTCCCCCCAAACTGCTGAAGAAAACCCCAACACATAACAGAATAAGATTAACAGATGAATTCATACCCATGTAAAAAACCTCATGATTTAAGCATTAAGTGTTCAGTACAGCTGTAGCACTATATAACACCCACAAGCACAATTCTGAAGTAATCCCTGTAGGGTAAGAGAACGCAGCTGCCTTTGTCAACACATAATGAATTTGGTTTGGTAAAGGATGCTAAAACTCAGGATGGAGTCTAATTCTGAAGAAAGGGAGGAAGAGCAGGGTACTAGGTGCCTTTGAGCTGATGAATGAAGATTGACACCTTGTGCAGAGAGCAGAATACCAAACTCTCTGCTTCCTTAAGTCCTGTCCCACTCTGTGCCTAAGCAATTGGGCACTTTCTGTATTTCTCTTAAATCCTTCTTGAGATTTTTAAACTCTTATCAACAACTTGAGGCCTGTTTTTCAGGTGTGGAATATGATCCTGCCCACGCTGTGGCCAAGAGCAAGGCTAGAAAGAATACAACAGGTGAGTAGAGTTACTGCACTCTGCCAAATCCTTCTGCCCTCAAACACTCCCTAAGAAGTTTAGTTCCCCTGTGAGCTGGAAATAAAGTTTGAATGTCAGTGTCTTTGTTCATACTTTTGATCACAGCTCAGGAGTCCAGTAGGATTCTAGAAGCTGTGCAGGGTCAGGATGCAACCTTCCTGAGTTCTTCCCATGACACACACCACAACAGGCTGCAGCAGATTAGCAAGAAAAAAGCCTTATTTTAATTAGATGATGTCCAAATTTTCTTGCATTTTTATGTTCTTTTGTCCTTTTCCAGTAAAAAGGCTGATACTAAGTTTTTAATTTTTTTTGTTTTACTAGATGTAGATTTTTAAAAAATAAATGGTTCTTTTTGCCAAGAAAGTTACACTTGGCATGCCCACTTAAACAATTCCACCAATTTACACATTTATTCTAAGCCTTAATTCTTAAATGTTATGGCAGAATAGTAAATTATTTTCCAATTTACTACAGGAGACTAATTTATTTATTCTTAATTTATATCTGCTTTCTTTATGATGCAAATTAGAATCTTATTAAACTGCAGAAAAAACACAGCTTCAGAAACTGGTTTTAGTCAGTGAGCCAGTTAATCACACTCACTTATAACAGAGAGGCTGCATTTAAGAGAATTTATTAAAACTGGTTATGCACATAACATTAACTGTTTTCCTCACAAACACCTGTAGTTAAGAGACTGAACCTACAGTTTTTAATCACTGTGTCCACAGTCTTTTAGCTAAGAGATTTGAGTTTTCACTTTCATTTTTTAAAAGAATACACTAAAAGTGAAATAAGCTTTTAGGATTGTTGTTTTTTTTTTGTTTTTTTTTGTTTTTTTTTGTTTTTGTTTGTTTTTTTTTTCCTGGTAACTTCCTAAAAGTTTATCAACTTTGAATGAAACAGTAATTGAACTGAAGCGAACTGCAATAAGAAAATAATTTTGTTTCATCCGCATAACAGCAAGAGCTGTCCCAAGAAAAGCAGTGGCTTAAAAAAAAAACCTCTGGGTCCAGGTGCTCAGCCAGTGTTATCTCCAAATTTAATGGTTTGGCTCTGCACAGGAGAAAGTAAAACTTTCTTAGATGAAATGTATGCATGCTGGGCTCTTCACTGCTGTTTCTGAAACTTTCCAAGTATTTCACATACACAAGTGTAGAAGAAGCAATGGCTAATCATAGTGGCATTACAATTATTTTGTTCATGGTAAAAAAAGATCTTTCACTGCTTGGTATTTCCCAACATTTATTTGAATAAATAAGGGAAAATACATTTGATTTATCTTAAAAATAATTTTATACTATAAATTTTCATTAAATGCAAGTTCTGATTTCTCGGTTCTTCCATTTGTTAATACTAGTTTAATTAAATATCAAATTAGTCAACATACATGGGATTATTTCTCCAATAAAAGTGTTCTAGGACCAAAAATTGAGGCTTTATGTAAATAAAAGAAAAGCTAAAGACAATTTGTACTTCTCTATTTACCAGAAAGAGATGCCTGTTAACCTATAATACCTTAAGAGATTGCCACAAGTTATTTATTAGTACAGCAGATTTTTTGGTATGCAGCTGTCTCATGACCATTGAGTTGCCTCAGTTCCTCATGCTCAGTTATTTCATCTTACACCTTATTCCCAGTCCTCCAGTCCTCCTCTTCTATCTCAGCAACCTATGGCAATACCACCAGATTTTTTTACTTGGTCATTACCAAAAATAAAACAACATACTGATCTCAAATTGGTGACTTCTAACTAGTGACTTCTACCTAACCAGACCACCTTTCCTATAAACAAAACTCACTGCCCTTTTCCCATGAGCTAGTTTCTCTGACAGACTGAGTTTCTCATACTAAGCCCCATCTAAACTACATTACAATGGCTCATGTAGAGTGTTATAAAAGCCTGGCTGAAATAGAAACAGGTTTGATCCCTGGCATTTCCTTGCCTACAGAGAAAGCTATCAAAAAAGATATCAGGTAACCATTTTTGAGAAACTGTTGCAATTTAACTCCAAACATTTGGCCAACAATAATTCTCCTTGTCTGCCCTCTCTTTGCACTTCCTTCTCCTGGCCCACTCCCTCCATGGTTCAGACTCACACTAAAACACACCAAATCTAGTGGATGCAAATACCAAACCCTGAGTGACAGACCTACTTGTAATGAAACACCTCCTGCCGTACCCACTACAGCAAGGTCACTCATTTTTCTCAGTTAAAGGGTAACAAGTGCTATGATGTGATCAGATACTGAGGAAACTGGCATCAACCAAATGGGCAAATGGGCAATTTGGTATTTCTAACTATCTTAGACATCTATCTAAAACTCTGCTTTGACAGCTTTCTGACAGACCTTTAAAAATGGGGAGTTTTGTTTGTTTCACGCTCCTCAATTTCCAGACAATCCAAATTAAACGCAGAGAGAACGTGCTACCTCCTGCATGCCTACATGTGAAGATGGATGTGAGCAAAGATGCGGGAAAATTAATCCCAGCAGTGAATATGGATTTGTTTCCCAAGTAGAAAGGAATTCACAGCTTTGAATAAATGAATGAAATTAAATAATGATAAAAACTAATCCTCCTGGCCAAAATAAATTATTTTGTGAAACAAACAGATGGAATTGTAAGGAGGAAACAAAACTCTTCTTTCAAGTCTTAAAATCAAAATTGCTTCTGTTGTCTTTGATCTAAGTTGTATTAAAGGTCAATGAACATTGGAACAAATATTGCTAAACACTGTACTCAATGGATAGAAAGCAAGAGGAAGGTTTGGCTTTATTGTCCATAACACATCACACAATGAGCTCACCAGAGTTACCAGCTGGGGCCTCGCAAACCACATTGACCAAATAAGGCAAAAGGCTTCGTGCCTGGAATCCTTTCCCAGTTACCTCACCCGGCTTCTGCTCGCCTTGCTACAATAATTGGAGAGGTCATTTTTTTAAACTCAGATGGAGTAAATCAACAGGCTGTCCAATGCAAAGCTGGGTTTGTGTAGTCTCTGGAGAGAACTCAGTTTTATTTAAACTGAGTGTGTACAGAAAAGGAATAACTGAAATATGTGCAGTAAAAACAGAAGAGCAAATAGTATAAATCAAGAAGAGCAAATGATGTAGGTTTTTGTATATTGCTAGTTAGATTACAAACACTAATGTTTTATGGGGAATGCTTCTCAAATTTGTTGGGTTTCTTCAAGTTTTTGAAGTGCATGTGAAGAATTGGTCTTTAATGTTATTCTTGTGATGTTCCAAAAACACTTGAACTTTGGACTCTGAGCTTATACTGTCCTTGTATTTAAAATGCAGCTTTGTAACATCAACAATATATATTTTATCTTCTATATTCTTTTGATTTCTGTGACCATATTTTTGCCTAAACTCATTACTGTTTCAAAGAAAAAATTAAATATTCTCATTCTCTATATTAAAAACATCTATAGGATATTCATCATGGTAGCAAAGACCTTGTGAACTTATTTATTACTAAAATAAAATGGTGATTCTCATAATTTATAACATTTTCCCCTTTTTTGTCTTGGAGGGTGGGGTTTGCTTGCATTTATCTGCAACTGAATTATTTCTGGTATAAAGAAAGAAAAAAGCCCAGAAATCACTTTTAAGTGCTCTCTCACATAATCTTCTCCCCAGCAAAAATTGACAGTAGTACCTAATGTAAGTATTTGTTTTGTATGTTGGTAACACAACTGTCTAATAATATTTTTCTTCCACAAAATTTGGAAACACAGCTTAACAGGATACTAAAATTTGTAATGTCAAAGTCCAATTAGAAGACAAAGTCCAATACCCAACAACTGCTTGGATTTCTAGTTACTGCTAACACTGCCAATGCTAAAGGCATATCAATCTAGTGCTTGTTTATACAATCTCTTTAAATGTTTGTCCATAAGATATTATGATGCAAATTAATTGCAAAATGGCAGTTCTAGAAATGTGACATTACTATCAGCTATCCTGTGGAGTTTGCACCATCCACAGAATCCCAGAATATGCTAAGTTGAAAGAGACCCATAAGGATCATCAAGTCCAACTCCTGGCCCTATGCAAGACCATCCCTAAGAGTCACACCATTGCCCAAGAGCATTTTCCAAACACTTCCTGAACTCTGTCAGGCTGGTGCTGTGACCACGGCCCTGGGGAGCCTGTTCCAGTGCTCAACCACCATCTAGTGAAACCTTTTGTAAATATCCAACTTAAACCTCCCCTTACTCAGCTTCAGACCATTCCCTTGGGTCCTGTCACTGGTCACCACAGAGAAGAGATCGGTGCCTGCCCCTCCTCTTCCCCTCACAAGGAAGCTGCAGACTGCAATGAGGTCTCTCATCAGTCTCCTCCAGGCTGAACAGAGCAAGCGATACCAGTGTCTCCTTGCATAGCTTCCTCTCCAGACCCATTACCATCATCATTGTCCTCCTTTGGACACTCTCCAATAGTTCAATGTCTTTTTTCTATTGTGGCACCCAAAGAAGCCCCCAGCACTCAAGGTGAGGCCGCCCCAGCTCAGAGCAGAGCAGAGCAGAGAGCAGAGCTCTGCCCTTGCCCAGCTGGCCATGCTGTGCCTGATGCCCCCCCAGGACAGGGTTGGCCCCTCCTGGCTGCCAGGGCACTGCTGGCTCATGTCCAACTTGCCATTGATCACGACCCCCAGGTCCCTCTCTGCAGCACTAGTCCCCAGCATCTCATTCCCCAGTCTGTCCATACATCCAGGGTTGAACCTAACCAGGTGCAGAATCCAGCACTTTTCCTTGTTGAATTTCATTCATGATTGGTGACTGCAGAGTCCTCTAATCTGCCAAGGTCTCTCTGCAGGCCTTCCCTGCCTTTGAGGGAGTCAACAGCTCCTCCCAGTTTTGGATCATCTGCAAACTTGGTCAGTGACCCTTCCAGACCTGTGTCCAAGTCATATATGAAGATGCTGAAGAGCACAGGGCAGAGGATGGAGCCCTGTGGAACTCCATTAGTGAAAAGTCACCAGTCTGATGCCACCCCACTCATTAAAATCCTTTGTGCCTGACCTGTGAGCCAATTCTCATCCACAGCATGATGTGTTTATTCAGCTGAATGCTGGACATTTTATCCAGAAGGATCCTGTGACAGCATGGGAAGATCAGATCAGCTGACTTCCCTTGATCAGCTAGGTAGATTAGCTTGTCATTAAAGCAAATCAGGTTTGATACGCAGGACTTCTCCCTCATGAAGCCATACTGGCTGTCACCAATGACTGCATTGTCTTTCAGGTGTTTTTCAATACTTCTCAGAATAATCTCCATAACTTTACCAGGCACTGAAGTCAGACTAACAGGCCTGCGTTTCTAGGGTCCTCCTTCTTGCTCTTCTTGAGAACTGGGACAACTTTCACCAGTCAGCTGGGACATCTCCAGTTTCTCTTCAGATAGGAACATGTACACAGAAATGTTTTTGGGTTTTGGGCAGGAGAGGGATGACAGAGAAATAGAAACAAGTTTGGATTTGCTATCAATACCATTCTACTGTTGTAGACTAAGACTACAGAGAAAAAAAACAGCTCACACCTGCTGTGGACTTGGTAAGGTCCACTCAACTGATGTGTCTAGAAAAGATCACAAATAAAAAGTGACATTCTCAGTCTTCTATGGAACTTGCTGCTAAAATCCAAACAACAAGAAAACATCTATATCTTTCATTTGACTATCAGCACAGATCATCCCAGAGGAGCTCAAAAAGCCAAATCCCTGTGCAAACCTTCATTAACTGGAGATAAATAACCAGCAAGCTCAACTCATTCTATATTTATAAGAGCTCACAAATGCTCAAGGGCTAATCCCAGTGAACCGAAGTAGGGGTAAGCAATCTGATCATGTTCTCCACTTTACCAATAATGGGTTTCACAAAGCCCAGATTTCTACTCTATTTCATATGGGTCTCATTATTCATAGATCATACGATGCTATTTTGTAATTACTAGAAAAACAATACTGAATGCAATTAAGCTCTGACTTGTTTGTGTTGATACCATTTAGTTAAAGGTCAACTGTAATTGCTTCCACTGATAAAAATCAATTCAAAGGCAAATGTATCACACTTGGTTATGACAGTGTTCTGAATCTCTCATTTCTGAGTTTGGCAGTTGAACTCCATGTGTAGTGCAAGAAAATGTGTTTGACATTTTATGAAACAAAGACCTGTGAGAGCTCTCTTTAGGGTATCCATGTGTCAAGCCAAGTATCCTGGACTCTCCAAAACACACAGCACTGCATAATAAAGTGCATCAGACACTGGAATAAGAGTTAGCTGAGCTAGGTTCCCTCCTGAACTCATTCTGTACACTATAGTGCAACCACAGACAAGTCAAAACAACAAATCTAAGAGGAGCAGATGACCATATTTTACATGGAAGAGATATGGAAAAGAAATCAGACATTGCGATATATCAGAGAGGACTCAACCTGTCCTGTAGTGCCCTGCCTTTAATATTCTCGATGATACAAAAAACAAAGGAGTCATCTTCAATTAGATCATTATGTAAGTGTTGACATCTACTGAGTGATATATTCAAAGGAAACCTGAGTGTCTTACAGACTTCTACAGAGAGTCCTATGAACCACCTATGGATTGTCTCTGCCATGCAGCAAGACAATCAGTAATATGGTGGGCTGAGCTTTCAAATAGGGTGCTCTGAAGAATGATATCCCTTAAACTATGAGAATACGAAATTAAACAGTACTACAAAGAACTGGATGTCACTATTAAAATCTGCTGAAAACTAAAAATAATTTTGTGCTGGGATTAAATTCTGATTTGTGCAGCATGGTAAATAAACTCGCAGTCCTGCATCTCACCGCAGCATAGGGGCGGGACAAGAAAAAAATGTAGTTATACACAAAAACATATCAAGTGAAAGGGTAAAGAACACCCACTTCAGAGAAATCTGACCTCAAGTTCGCAGTAAGAATTCTTCACAAACATCTACTTAGTTCCTGTGTGGAAGCAGTCCCATGTGTTTGCTACACATTCACAATAGCAGTAAAAGAAGTAGAAACCTTTGGTGTCTCTTTCCAATAGCTCTGTTCTTCTTCTGAGCTTCTTTGAGTACAGCACAAGCACAACCTCACCTGCAACATCAGAGAGCTTTTTCTTGTACTCCTTTAACCTTACAAATGGAAGGTTTCCCAGAAATTTTTATAAGCACTAACGTAAGATGAAAAATGTTTCAGAACTAGCGTACTTATGCAGACAGAAGGAATGGTTACTAATCATAACCTCTAACTGATTACCACAGCCTCCATCCGGAGACTGTGATCAAAGCAGTCACTGATAGGTACTCAAAAATTCAGGATCAGACTGAAAACAGCTCTTCTAGACTAACAGTTAATTCCAACATATTTTCCCCCAATATATCTGATTTCCTGAGCTGACTACTGAACCCTGGTACAGACAACCTGCATTGTCTCTCTCACACAGATATAACACTTAGCACCAAAGAACCGGATAAAATTACCAGCTGGAGCACTTCCACCATGGGAAAATCACTGGTGAATATTAAGATAAATACTCTGGCAAAATGAACATGAGCCACAGCACTGCATCAGCCATGTAAAGAGGAGAGGGAAAGCAGAGGCACACATTATGCTGAAACTGTCTTCTGTCTTTATACAATGTCCTCTTGAGGGACTCAGAGCAGTTGTTTGAATTCTCCCTGTGGTTCTGGGTTAACCCAAGATGCAGCATAATGTAAATGCAGACATCAGAAGATGAACACAATGCCAGATGGCAGGAATGTGCAACAGTAGCAAGAGATGTGCTCTATGCATATCATCAGTCTTTAAGCTCCATTTCTAAATTGTCTCCTCCTCTGAAGCAAAGAATTTAGTATCATTTACTAACATATTACTGAGGACAGCATCAAGTCTGTTTGACTCAATCAATCAAGTCTGTTTAGCATCAACGCCTGTTTTCAGTCCAGCCTTCGAAACACACTGATAAACTCAAATAAACATGAAATGAAAAACAACCCCAGCCACTTACTTTTGCTGCTCCTATTTGCTCTTTTCGAAACTTCTCCAGTGGTGCTATTAGCACATCATTAGCATTCTGGATCTGCAAAGTTAAACATAAAAGATATCTTCTTAATACAGAGTATTTGCAGAAAGTGCAGTCACTATAACTCTGCCAATGTGCAAGACTGAAAAATGCGTGTCCAAAACATTCTGGTAAGAGCAGAAGGCAAGTAATTGTTTTCTTTACACAAATCATACAACACACACATGCATAAGTCTACTAGAGAACGTTTTTAGGAATAACTAAAACAATTGTAACGGAAGATGCAGTAATTTTCTCTCCAATATGCAGAAGGTTTCCTGGTGCTTAACTTCCATTTCCTGCATCTTGCTTAAAACCAGAATAGAAAACAAAAACTTTGAGGAATATGTTTTGGCAAAACAAAGAAGACAAACACGTGAATATTGACAGAACTGAATAAAAAAGTCAGTGTTTATGGAATCTGAAACTTTGATAGCTGAATCTTTTTGGCTATCCCTTTGGATTATAGACATAGGTCTATAGGTACACTGGACAGAAGAGAATGTGGCAGAGAACTCTAAAAAGATAAGTGGGCACTTAAAAAAATACTCTAGATTGTGTTCCTTTACTTTTCTAGTTTTTAAACTAATTTGAGATGTCCCACAGCTATTTTTATCCCTTTAACCTAAACCAGAGTCCTTAATGAAACACAGTCTTCCCTTCATGGCCTCTGTTTATTTAGTATAAATCCAGTCCTGGGAACTCCTCCCTGAAACCCATTCCCAGCAGAAATCACCCAAAGCAGTTTGTAGTCATTTGGGACTGGAAACACACATGCAGCAGAATATAAATGGCAGCCAAGCCATCACGCCACTCACCAAGGAAAGGTGGCATAATTTCCCCATGTGCCTTTTAGGGACACGAAGAATAACCAGTTAAATTGACTTTGCTGATGAAAATCAGACAAACTAAAAAGTATCAACATATCAGAAACAAATAACAATAAAACCCATTATAATATTATATCATACTGACTGCAGGCAAAACTCAGGGTTTTCTGCACAAATAGCTTTTTTTCTCCTCACCAGTACAGTCTTTACCAATACTCATCATTTGGGCTTTGGCAGATATAGTGGTCTGGGCAAAGCTAACATGTATCTAAGCCAAATGTGTTCCTTCCATAACAGTAATTGATAAGTTACATTGTCAGTTGAGCACAAAAACCTCCCAAAATGCTGTAATAAAAACCATATAGAATAAATCTATTGAAATACAAACACTCTTTCTTTCTTCCCAAACCTAACATTACAATTGGAAAGACCACAGAATTATCACATCTCTTAGCAGGGCAAAGTTTTACAAGAAGCTGAAACCCTCTTTGACACCCTTATGAAGTGAAGTCCGAGACAGCAATGGCAACACCAAAATGCTCAGTGACACCATGATCAAAATGTGCTACATTTAAAAACAAAAATCAGGCACAGAGGATGAGGAGGAATGTTTTCATTGCATTCAAGATCCTCCATCAGTTCCACTGGACCAGACTACTTCCACTACTCCAAGTGGATACTTCCCAATAGTATAGAGATTTTTAGCCATCATCCAGCAATCTAACTGGGACTCAACACCTGTTACAAGGTAAAGTGCACAAGCTTAGCAAAAGACAATTTCAATACCAAGGATCACTAAAGCAGATTAACAACAGTGCAAAACTTAAATGACTTGCCTACCACCAAGCAAAATTGCAGTGCATATGCCTGGAAGCAGCAGCTGGAAGTTTTGATAGCTGACAGAGCATGTACATGGCTTTTAGCAACACACAAAGAAATCACTAATGATTCCTGGAGTCACTGGTATGGAAATGTGGATGCAGGTTTTTTTTTTCCACATCCCAACATAAGTTTCTTTCTTCCCTTTAGATTCATTGCTAAATATGTCACAGTTCAATTAAGGAAGACATATGTATATTATTAAGTAGTTACTTCAGATACCAGCACTCACTACTAGTCCCGTTGCTAGTCATTTATAGTCAAACAAACCCCACGTGGAGCCCAATGGCCCCTCCCTCGACTCAATGCTACCATGGTCATGCAGCCTCCATGCCACATGAGACCTAACTGCATATATTGTCCCTTTGGCAGCGTTAAAGTGACTGAAACACAACTCCAGCTCATCTCACCCAAAGCTGCTGCAAAGCAAATGAAGTATCTGGGGAAACAAGCATCCTGCGTCAAACACCATGGAAGAACATACACACAGGAAACACATGGAACTGAGGGGATTCATCTGAGAAGTAAGTGGCTTTGCTGGGCTGAAGCACAATGCTGTTACTGCCACAGTTATACATGAAGTGGAAAGGGACAGCAGCCACTGCCAGGGTTTTATCTAGACGGGGTCTGTGCCTCTGAATAGATCTGCTAAGCCACATGAACAGAACACATTGCAAACTCACCCCTGGGCTGAAAGGTTCTACTAGCAAGAGCCCTGTTGTGAAAATTCATCTCCCAGCAAAATTAGGAGCTAGGCAAGAAATAGGCTTTGGTTTTGAGGAGGGAGAATGTGGCAGCAAAGGACTTAAGAAATTCCCAGGAGATGCATATCAACAGCCAGTATTACAAAATACAGAATGTCTCACTATGTAAAGACTTCCATCAATTTTCACCAGGTTGTGCCTAGCTTTTGGAAAAAGACAATTATAGAGAAAGAAGAAATTTTGCCTTACATGTTCACTTATTAATTTCCTTTCTTTGTCAATTGCTATCACTGCAACTACCCTTCAGTTTCCTTCTTAAGGGTTACAAATCAGCATACAGCCCC
>JANRMJ010000054.1:38134564-38157059 GCA_025584955.1 Alethe diademata | reverse complement strand
TTTCCTTTGCCACCACTGCAATTTTTTAGTCTTTTTCCACAAATATGGCTAGAATTTTCAGAAAGCATCTGGTTTCCTTTTACTTCTGAAATTGTAAAAATTGGCTGAAGCGTATAACTTAGTACTATTTCTAGCATATTATTATATTTTTCTAAATGATATTCAACCAAAACATTTCTATACAATGACAGTTTTGCAGATATGCTTATTTTCATCCTGCATGCTTTTTGACCAAGATCCACTGTAAAGGCTTGAAATATTCCAACACTTCTTCTGTCTTGGAGAAAAATAAATCTTAGAAAACAGGCGTATTTCCCTGCCTTTTTTTCCATTCTTAAATAATTGAATATCATTACCAACTCATCTGCACTCTCAGTATTTTCCCTGTCTGTTGATAAACTACTCCACAGTCCTCTATCAGGAAGGTCTCAAAGATTCCTAAATCTTCATCCCTGCAAACGTGCTTTGACCATCAACATACTTTCTCTTGCTCCTTCTGGGGATTTCAAATGCTCTTTCATGTTCTTCCACATCCTTCCACCACCCCATGGATGTTTATTTCCCAGAACAGTGTCAGACTTTTCCAGGGAGTTGGGTTCACATTCCAGTATTCTCCCCCCAAACTCTTCCAATGAAACATGGTTTATCAGGCATGCTACGACATTTCTCACTCCCTGGCACATCCCAGGGACACTGAGCAGGCAGAGAAGCACCACAAAAAAGAGGACAAAGAAACTAAGAGCAGATGCTGCCAGAGGTTGAAAAAGCAGAGTGATTTCCTGTCTGTCAGCTAGGGACTTGCCAGAAAAAACATGGGAATTCCCAGATTTCTAGTGCAATGTAAGGTATTGGTGCATCAAGTAATCTTACAGTAGTACTTGATGAGGCATTTTTCTCTGTTTGTTCTTAATCTTACCATGCACTCAAAGAAATTTAAAAAAATACATGTGCCTATTTGCAGACAAAGAAATATACAATATAATATCAGAATATAATTAAAGCCTATGCTGCAACACATTCTTAAGCAGCCAGAGTTCTGACCACCTGACCAAGATCAGCTCTTCCAGTTCAGTGATGTGCACATGTAGAATGAGATGCAATGTCCCCATTACTACCCCTACTTGAATATCTATCCAGAGGAAAAAATAAAAAATAAGATTATTTCTGGTATGAACAGGGAGCTCTAAGAAGCTGCTTCTTTGCAACCAAGAATAAATCACTGCAACAATTATCATGCAGATCCTCAGCTGTAAAAAAAAATCTGCAATATATCTTTCAATGCTTTTATGTTCCATGATTTTTACATGAAATAGATTCTCCTGTTATGTGAAGAGAGCTGCTCAAAGGAGGATCAGTCCCACTGGCCTGGGCTGGATGGCGGGGGAGGGATGAAAGGAATGAAAGCAGTTATCAAGGCATTTGTAAGTAGTGAGCTCTTGGAACAACATTAGAGTTGAGGGTCATGGGAAACAGAAGCATTGCTCACCCTTCTTCCTGGCAAAGTTTTCTGCACTTGGGCAACAAAGTAAAACGTGTTGTAAGACCAGAAGGAGGAGGAGAGAGGAAAAAATTAAAATGTGTATATTTAGCTTATTTAAAAAAGAAGAAAATACTACCACTTGGCTTTAAAGGAAATGAAACACTTTCCATATGAATTTTTTTTTGGCTGTTAAAGCTCAGGAATACAATGCTTGATTAGATCCTTTTGATCAGACAAGTAATATCACAGTCACATGTACCTCAGTACTTCACTTAACAGGGGTGGGGGTGTGAGAGTTCTAACATACATACACAAACAGATGTAACATTTGTTTAGAGAGTCAGATATGGACTTCCACATATGGAGGGCAGAACTGAGACTCCTAATCAAGCAGGGTTTTGCTCAGTGATGTTAAATGTCACTAAATGTCTTGACCAAATTTGGTCTAAAGGCAGTTTTTTTCCGTTCAGTCTACCATATAGCCAGAGCACTACTACACACTGCTACACTTCTCACTACTTAGACAGAATGGATACTAAACACATCAGTTTCATACAGCAAACAAGCTTAACATGCCAGTTTAAACTGTCCTCTACCTTTAAAATATGAAAGCAATTCACAAAATGAAGAGATGAGAGCCATGAAAGCACTTAAAAGCTTTTTAAAGATACATTTTTTAGGGTTTAAATTAAATCACTTGCATTATCATAAATTCAAAAATTGTTACCAAAATTACTGTTTATTCAAAAATACTGTTACCTATATTCTAATAATGGGGGAAAATACATCAGCCAAATGAAATATGTTTCATTAACCAATGAAATGCACAACTACAAGTCAGTTTCACCAGGTGAGCTCCTGCTTAAACAAGTCAGAATTAAGCGTTCCCAAGGAGTTTGGGGTTAACTCCAACTTGCATGAGACTATTTCCTTAACACTTACAGTTTTTGCATTTTACTTTCCAGATTTACTGCATTCAGCCAGAGAGAATAAGAAATGATCCCTGTAAAAACCAGTATTCATATGATTCTTTCTATGTATAAAGCTATTTCAAAGAAGAGAATCTTTGTTAAAAAAAAAAGGAGAAAGAAATATCCCTCATATTCATTTTGCTGGATTTTTTACTTCTCAGACAAAAATAAGGAATTTGAGTGACGTTCAGGAGAAGTCTGTCTAGTTTTTTTCTAAGTCAACTAACTTGAAAGAAGGACTGACTAGCCTTCTACATAATTCATGTACCATTTTTTTCAAATTTTAACTCTCTGGAATTTTGTTCTGCTTTCCTGTCACACAAAGATTTAGGAACATATGAAGACATCCTCTTGTTATCTTCCTGGCAGAGTGATATCCTTTGATTAATAATCTCACCATCCATTAGTACCAGTAGTGTTTATATTATGGCATGTGTAATGAGTTCTGAACTAACTACTATCACGAACAAATGAGAACTTGTCATTAAAATAGATATATAATAACTGGGTTGGTTTATTACTCTACACTCAGGCATGGTCAAGAAACATATTAAAAACTAGTAATTATTTGAAACTGGAGGAAAAGAGAAACATCATTAATGCCACTCCATCAAGCCATGAGAGACCTGCACTTAAAAACTACACACAGATTTTGTCTCACGCCTTAACACTGTCTGTTGATATCAAAGGTACAGGGAATTGAGGCAAAGATAAATGGTAAGCAAACAGCAAGAATATCTTGTTTAAAGAAATGCACACACAGCAATCTGCCTGAAAGGGGTAACTGGGGAGTCACCACAGTTCTACAAAATGACAAGCAGTAAGGAAATGATGGCTGTTTCCCAAGTGAAAACAAAAAGCTATCTAACAGAGCAAGAAGCAAGCTCAAAACAAAGCAAGAAGATGCTTTTTCTTAACATTTGTACTTAAATAATAATCTCACAATAACTGGATACTTTGGATATTAAAAATTTATGTGGGCTCAAAAAAGGCCTAGACAAGTTCACAGAAGAAAAATCCACTGAGAGCTATTAAAACATAACTAACCCCTTGCTCAGGAAATCTTCAAGCCTCAAACCACTGGAGGCAGTGGAAACTTTACTACATTCTGCCTGCTGTTTTTCCCTGCCTTAGACAGTCAGTGCCATGCGTGAGAGAAAAACAGAACCCACAACACAGCACTCACCCGTATCTAGAGACAGGATGTAACAACAGATAAGCTTCATGTCCAACCCTGCACAGTTATGCTTATGCTCCTTGTAGGAAGATTTGGACACATATATTGTAATTGCTTCAATGCCTCAAGACAGCATTGGCTGATCAGCACCACCTGCTAGTAGGAGGTTATCTCATGGATGAGCTGATGCAGCAGCAGGGGTAAGCCCTCTTCAGCCACCTATCCAGGGTCATCTGTTTGAGCAACAGGCAACAACAGGAGAAGGAGCTGAGTGCACACGGAAAAAGTAAGGACCATGAAAATGTTCTGTCTTCCCAGCAAAAATTTTCCTAACTTATTCTTAGCATGAGGGCAGCCACTATCTGGACAACTATTACATGATTCTTTTCTTTTCCTCAGGGTTCAGTATTGCTCTTTCCTCCTCCCATTATTACTCACTGCCTAGCATCCAGGTCCAGTAATAAACACAGAATTATCTCAGCTTTCAAGCAATCCAAGTCTAGAAAAAATAAAAGTACATTTTTATGTCCTATCCAGCTCCATTACCCTATTTACAGATGGAAATGCTGAAAGCAAGACTGCCTAAGGCCACACACCCCAAACTGGTGATTAGGCAGGCCCTTGTAGTTGCCTAGGCCTTGCCCATTATTCCAGATGCCATTCTGTCAGCCCAGATGTTAACCAGAGCTGCAAACAATGCAACTTCTCACACTTCCCTGTCACCACAAAATCTGCAACTTCTTTCTTCCAATGGGGCACAATTTTGAAAAATAATTTTACGTAAAAAGGAGCAAAGAAAATCCTAATTTCATTAAAATAATAATAATAGAAAAACAAATAAGCAGCACAACATTGATTTGATCCATTTAATGCAGCCCCTACAGAAGGCCTGGCTACTCCAGCTACTGCAGTTCGTGCCTCTCTGTTTCAACTCAGTCTCTATGAAAATGAAGAACACCCAACATACAAATATGCCTACTTGTTTAACAGTCATTTACTAAACTTTAGTTCAAGCATCTTTAAAAAAAAAAAAAAGAAAAAAAAAAAAAAACACCAACAAAATTACAAAATTTGACAGAAGTATTAAAGTTTGCACAATTGAACTGTGATGTTTCCAAATCAGAAGATTTCATGTTTAAGTTTAATATAGGATTTCTGCACACACATTTCCATCAGTTTTCAGGTGCTGCAGGATGTTATTTCTCTTTCTCAAAAAACACATAAATTTCCACCAACTAAAATTATTTTCAACTAAGATTTTAATCTAACTTCATCACAGCTCCATCTCAAGAATCAGTATCTGAAGGACTACTGAAGAGCCAAGAAAGAAAGTGTTTCTTTCCACAAAAGTTCTAGAAAAAAACCTATACAGGTTTTCACTATGAGAAATGGGAAAATATTCCTTCCTTAAAGATACAAACCTACCCTGAAACAGCTGGTAACAAAGCTTTTGGAAAATACCTATCCATCTTATTTCCATACACAATGGAAAAGTCAATAACAAGTAAATCAGTCAATAATTCACTGAGAGAAGGAAGAAAAAAAAATAGAAACACTTTGAGCCTGAATCAGTTATTTTATATTATTCATAAAGGAAAATTTGGTGTTTAATCCTAGAACTGTATTTTTATCCAGACTGACTGCAGAATGTCCCTGACCTCACCATAATATTATTTTCCCTCAAGTATGCTGCAAGAAGTTGCACTTGGAGGACCACCTTTGTATGCTTCACAGTTTGTTGTCTAGCTGGATTTTCATTCCATCACAGCCTCCTCCTCTCCCTTTTCTTAATGAAAAGTGGCTTAAAGGAGTTGTAGACTTATTTCAAAATTGTAGACTTAATATATGGCTTCCTTAGACTCAATTTAATATAAGTGGGAACTTTTCAACGAAAGTATACTTTTGAAAAACCATGGGAATTTTTAGCAAGCTTAAAACCAAGCAAGTTCTGTTGCTGGACATAATTCTGAAATCACCGATTCCTTTTAAAATGGAACTGGAAATCTCTGTAAATTGAGAAGTTTCAGTCTAGACAACATCTGCTATTTACAATGAGCAATATAAACCAAACAGAGCACAAACACGGTAGTTTGGATTTTGGACACTGCCTACCAAATGCAGAATATTTTTTTCTTTCTGTGAGCATGTAAATTGCTTAACTGCAATGGATGGTCCTTTCAGAGCTCCATGTCTGTTGACTGTAATCCTTATTCATCTGCAGTTGAACACATACATAAACATATATCAGTGAAGAGACTGAACTACTCAAGAGAATTAATTTAACAGCCATGCAAAACACCTTCTTCGCCAAACATTCATGTTAGCTTCCTTGACATAAGCAAACAGAGCACATTAAAATATTGGCTACAAGCGGAGGAAAACATGGCACTAACTAGCTGAGGGAGAAGGATGGTGTTTGTTATTTTTAATTATTTAAAATTACAGACACCAATAAGCAGATGGTTTTGCAGGTATCTTTAGGTCTAATATGCAGGGCAATACATAGTTTCTCCAAAGTCAATTCTGTTTTGAGAATTGTATCTGAATTAAGCACGCTCAATCTATACATTGTGAAGAGAAATCATAATGACTCCTGTTGGCTCAGTAGCTCAGCTATTAAGGATCCTGATCCTCTGGATCCTAAACATACAATAGCATCTCTTATCAAGCCAATTATTCACAAAGACAGGCTTGCTAAATCCTTTTACAAACACCTTCCAACACAAAACAATACTCCTGGGATCCACTCTGCACAGACAAGAGCCCAGAACACTGATATAATCAGAGCTACCTCTATGCTAGTTGGTCACACTGATTACTTAGTGGCCAAAGAGCTAGGAAATTTAACTTTGATATCATACCCTCAAGCTAAATATATAAATTAATCCTGTGTATTCTGCTGTTAATACCCATAATGACTGAAAATAAAATTTTAAAGAATCACTGTGGAATATTAATTATAAACTGGGTAAAGACAAGTAAAGACTGCTCTCAAAATTACTGTGGGAAACAGTAACTATAAGTATGTTTGAGAGAACCAACACAAAGTTTGACATAAATAGCCTCATTGAGAATTATTTACCTATTGGATTTGGAGGTTACCAAAATATGCACACAGTTACTTAGAAATAGAACACCAACTAAGTCAAACAAAAACGAGGACTTACAGTGCCAGTTTTTCAGTAATGACACTCAAGGTGCCTATTTTTATTATTTTTTGTGCTAATCCTTCCTCCTGCTGTTTCTAACATGAAAAATGAAACTTCTCTTCCTTCAAAGAAAAACAAAATCCAATAATAACCCTCAAAAGTTCAGTCTTAGCAAGAAAATTTAGTAAAGGTTTCAGCTCAAGAAGTCTCCTTGAACTGAATTACCCAGGTGGCTAAGAGTATGCAGCTGCTAACTTCAGTAGCTGGTATAAAGCTTCCCAATAAATATACCTGAAAAATGACTTTATAATTCGTGGGTTTGTCCTACTGCATGAAAAAACAGAACATGTTTCTGTATGTGCATAATAGTCAGATTCTGTTTTTTATCATCTCTCCACAGACAAGTAACACCTCGAGGTGCTTGCACAACAACTTTTTGAGTGAAGAGAGATGTATTTCTGAAAAAATCACATTCCATTGAGAACTCAAGAGCTCTTAGCTCTTGTTCTTTTATACTTCTGAAAATATCATTAGCAACCTACATAATCCTCATAATATTTTACAGTCCGAACAAATATTTTCATTTAAAGATTGAGGTAGGGCAGTAGAAGAGCTGTAAGGAAGGTAGCAGAAGACTCTTCTTTTAGCTTCAGTTTGCTAAGTACTGAACTCAGCAAAGTGCATATTCCAGCTGTGTAAAGTATTTATCTTGAAAGAAACACAAGAGGATGTGGGCTTTAAGCCAGTAAAATACTCAGTCATCTGGAATATCACAGGATAGACCAACCAAACTGGTTTCACAACTGCCAGGGCATGAAGGCAGCAACACGTACTTAACTCAGTTGCCGCAGCTTCTTATAACGGAATCAAACTTCAGTAGATTTTTTTGTATTAACACTTATTTTAGCTGCCAAATAATTCCTTTCTGAATCTCCAAGGAGTCTCACTATTTATCAGAGCCACCATAAAATCTGGAGATCAAATTGGAAAAAGGGTGTTAACACTGAGCAACATATTTTGCTGCTGATACGTGTATTCATAATCAGCTTTCATTTTTTCCTGTCTTGAAAAGCAGTAGAAGGATGTCAAAATCTTAAATGCCAAGGAGGTAAGGTGATATAGGAAAATTATATTTAGGAAGCACACGCTAATGCATATAGAAAAAAAAAATATCCACATAGTGATGCTATTTACATTAGCCTTAATACTTGAAAGATCTTGGGAGCCACTGCAGGCGGTTATTTTATGATATCAACTCAGCAACAGTCACAAATATTAACACCTAGTAGGGAAAGAAGAAAAAAAAGCAGAAACTATCACTATTTGATGCATTCTTGTCTTGAATATTCCATGAAGTTTCTTGCATTCTAACTCAGAATGGGCATAGTTACCATAAAGAAGGTACAAAGGACAACCAGAGGACAGATTTGCTAACTTAAAAGCAGAAACTAACTAGACTGGAACTTCTCAAAGCAGCTGGGGAACAAAACCTGAAAGAATGAAGAAAGAAAAGAAAGACCTTAAAAAAACCCCAGCAAATCCAAACCCATATGAACAGGGCAGGCAATGTATACAGATGACAATTACTATTTCTCATAGAACAAAAACTGCCATTGTCAGATAAAATAATCAAGCAGCAGGCATACAACAAAGGAAACATTTTTGCTCCTGCAGTGCACACTTCAATCATGAAACTCCTCGCCTGCTGTCACAGACTGGTGTGGAGCCTAACAGTACACCTGGATTTCAACGCAGGTAAAATAAATCCCTTTCTGAAAAGGGATTATTTGAGGACACTTGGGGAAACTTTAGTGGAAGGCTATGCAATTTGGAGGTTCTCCTTGTCTGACTTACAGAAGCTCAGTACTCCTGTGAGGGTCACCAACTGGCCAGTTTTATTCTGGAGCTCTGAACGCACAGAGCACAGCTCTGCTGAGACTGCACAGATGCCAACGTAACTCTAAACCTAAGCACTCTCACAATACCTGAAACTTGTTTCAGTAATAACAGGACTTAATTACTGACTACATTAAATTTGTTTCATGGGGAAACAATCAGGTTTTGCAGAAGTGTTATCAATTTATGGGGTTTTATTTGTTTAAAAAAACAACCAAACTTTCCATATACTTGGCATCCTTTTAGAAGCAGAGGCAAACTTCCGAGAGACCAAATTCCATGTTGAAGATCTAGATCTCACCATAAATCCTCCCTCCTAAATTTCTCTGAGAGGTACAAATACAATCCTTGGAATGAATGAGGAGTTGCAGAAGTATAAGACTTCATATTTAAAGAGCCAACATATTTTAAGGAAGTTTAACAAAACAGTATGACAAAATTTCTGCTGGCAGTATGACATAAAGCAGCATAAAAAATTCTACTGCACTGACAGTAGGGATTACCTGAACAATCTGTTTAGATTCAGAAAAAAATGAATGCCAATGCTATTATAATAAAATATACTAATCAACTATTTTAAGATCCCACTCCAACTGCCTGTACCCAAATTAAACAAATTCAAATAGTAATTCAAATGTTAAAAATGGTATTTAATGCTTTTATGGATAATAACTTCTTTTTTTAATATAATTTCAACCCAAAGGCATATGTAGAAACTGAGATGGAAGCAAAATGCCCCCATAACACTTCACAGACATTAAAATTACTCAACACCTGTTTCTACTCAACACAGCAGAAAACAAAGTACGAGTTATAGAAAGATATACAAATTAAAGATAAATATCTCCAAATCACAGGGTTTATTTTACTGTGGAACAACTGTGGCAAGGAAAAAGGCAGGAACTTGGCATACAACTGGTTTAACTTTGATATCTGCCAAGAATCCAGATGTGGGATTGATACCCACAAACTCCACCTCCCATTGGTGCAGAACCTCAGTCTCTGCCCATCTTCACTGCACTCAGCCCCTCCTGCATACCCACAAAGGGGCAGGGGGATCAAGATTTACATCACTTAATATGCTTTAAAAAGAAGAACCAGACCAATCAACCAACGAAGAAAATAACAAGTCACTAAAGCATCATCCCCCCAACCCATTCACTAGTATGAGTAACACTGCTGTCTTGTGTTTTATTACATCTGTACAAATGCATTGTTGTTCAAGTGCCATTCTGATTTACAGAAGGACAAGAGAAGCGTTTGTCAAAATATCATGAGTTCCTTTAGGAACATTAAATGTTCCAGAAAACACTGCAAAATTGACACTTGACACAGCAACACAGTACTCAGAGCTCCATAATGACTCCTCAAGAGAAGTGACAAAAGTAGGCATGCAAGTGAGTTTTTCCCGTAAAACAGTCTGGAAGTCTCAAGGTGCACTGACAACTCTAGCTTCTCATAGAGAGCATCAGAGGGGCTCTGGAGTATCAGTGAGGAGGAGTTGTGACAGCATAATGCATATTTCACTGACAAATGATTTGGAAGCTGTCAGGAAGCTGGTGGAGAAAAAAACAAAACAAAAAAACCCACGTGATCTGCAATGCCATTTTAGTAAATTTAAGATGATTATCTTTCCCAGGGAGATTTGGGATATGCTCCATTAAGAGACAAGAGTAAAACTAAATGAATCAACAAAATAAATAGCTTCATTGCTGCTGTGCTGTAGCAATGCAGAGTAAGAATAAAGACACTTTAACCTGCTGTACTTCAACTACATAGAGAAGGCACTAAACAGAAAAGGTAGCACTATGTACAGCTATCAATATTGTATAAGAATATAAAAACTGAAGTTCTTAGGTTATATAGAAATCAGTAGATCCTGTGAATTTGTGGGTTTAATTTACTTAGACAAGCGACCAATGTGTCTCTTGGATTACAGAGGAAAAACAATGGCAAAAAAACTGTACTTTTACAAAACTTGTAATTTTTCACTTTTCAGTTAGACCTGAAAAAATAAATGCTAAACAAGTTTCTTCAACGTGGCCTTAACAATTTCATCTTTCATCCTGCAATCTGAGGATAAACAAAAGATGTTAAGACTTAGATGAACATCTCACCAGGGCACAGGAAAATCAGTTGTGTCATGCTGGCTAGGGTATAGATGATGGCATCTTCAACCAGCTAAGAAACAGAAGCTTAAAGGGCAAACTTAAAAATTCTGTATGAGTGTATCAGGAAATCTCTCAGCATACAAAGAAGATTTGGCTATGTAAACAGGAAATGTCTTGCTGTGCCTAAACGCCTCTTCATGAAATGAAATATTTTGGATTTCTCATTTGACCTTAGGCTCCCATACAGCATGAAGATGCAGCAGCTCTAAGCTCACGTAGCAAAAAAGCCAACCATACTGACTATCTTTGTGAGACAACTTCATTAAGTCTATTGCCAAGCTTGCATTTATACCTACAAGAATCTGATTAGACACACCTCTGTGTTCTTATGTCAGTTTCCAGTTAAAACAGTCGTGGTAGTAGATGACAAGACAAACACCTATATACAAGAACTACGAGAATTTTAAGTTTTTGAAGTAGTTCAGACTATCTCTATCTCAGCAGGATAACAAAGCTAAGCTATTAAACCCAGTTTACTGACATTAAGGATCTTCAAAAAATGTTGATTTGCTATCTTTACATACCTGTAAGACAGCAACTTGAACTGAACATATTTATTTAGTGTCTGTATATATGAAAAGAAACAGTATTACCATCTTAAACTATTTGGTTTTGTTTTAATGCATATTTCCACAGGCATATAGATACACTAAAATAATACAGTCTAGTGTTTAAAATTAAGAAAGGGAAAAGGAAAAAAAACCAACAAAACAATAAAACCAGCCACCAAAAACATCCTCCCAAGACAGTTACTACGGCATAGCACCTCCATTTTGAATCACAATGCTGATACCAAATTAAGGCATACCAGTAGGAATCGTTTGAGGCCTTACTGGCAAGTACTTTAAACATGAAAAACATTAAATGGTAAAATGTCTTTGGGATGTATTCTTCACAGATTTCCAAGTTTCACTCACATATGTACATTCAAGGAATGTAACTTCACGACCTGTAAGTAGACTTAGATTTCTTTTTAAGGCAAGAAAAAAACAATGTGATCAACAAGCCCTGCTGCCCTGAACAGGAGTTTCAGGATTTAATACTTCAAGTCCAACAGGTATAAGTGAACAAGACTGCAACTTAGGGGGAAAAAAATCCAAACAATTTAAGATTTTCCAGCAATGAAAGTCCATTACAACCTTAAGGAAGTATCTTACTAGCTTGGCATTTGCAGGTTTATAATCTTAATTTGTATAGCTTCTGCCAAAACATGGATCTTCCTACACCTTGGTCTCTTAGAGAAACCTCCCATCAAGAATTTTTCCTTTGATATAAAAGGATCTTTAACTTTCAGAGTAAGTAATGACAAAAAACATAAGCTACATGGTGTTCATGGTCTTTCAAGAAGCTGAGGCATGTTTATATGCTCTTCAAATGTCCAAAAGGGTCTTTGTGTCTTCACAGTCTTCCAGCATTCTCCAGAAAATGAGCAGCAGGACCAGACTCAACATCCATAAATGCAACAACTATCCATAAAACCCTTTAACTGATACTTGCAGACATACTTCTGGCATCTGTCAGTCTGTGAGCCCATGTTCACCCTATTAAATGTACTCATCTTTCCCTCCACCACTTTCCACAGTCAGTGTTAGCTGCCTTGTAGACACGCCACATTTGATGTTTCTTGACTTGCTCAAAATGTCCCCAAACAGATTATGCAAGGACAAAAAGAGTGATTTGCTGCAATTCTAACAATTTTCAACTCTCAAAAAAGAAAAACATGTTTTCCAACACAGAAGTCTCACCACACTTTTAAAAAAGAAAAAGCAAGGGAATTTCCTCTAAAAACCAGAGTGAAGCACTGGCCATTATTAAGAATAAAATATGTTGAGAAGCTACAGTGCATTCATTTCCTTGCTACTTCAGTTGAACTGACTTACATTGATAAATTTATCAAATTAAGGTAACAAGTTCTCATATTCAGTCTGTACAAAAATAACCAGTCAGCTGTCCCTAGACAAAGACCTATTAGTCAAAAAACATGTCATCAGGCATTCATGACTATTTTTCCTTAGTTTTAAACATCAGGTTTCGTCAATAACATGCTGAAACTGGGAGAGGAAAAAAAAAGCCAGGAGCGGGGAAGAATCAGTACTAGCCATATTACACTTCAGTATCTGCACATAGTTAATCAAAAATTCATATTCCCATAGATAATTTTAACCCCACCTACTTTGTTGTGGTTTAAACCAACTCCTGTTTAACCAGATCTGATAGCAACTGAAAGCAGCAATTCTTTCCCTGTTTTGTACTACTGGACCTCTACCTGGTCCCTACTTTCTGGCTCTTCAACGCACAACTCAGATGGAGAAACCAACCCATTAAACGCTGAGAATGCAAAGCCCAACTCTTGATGGCACTGACTTTTATGCAAATAACACATACCATGAGATGAGATTCACAAGAGCATCTCTGAGTACACAGAGCAAACTAAAATTTTTATTATAAGCTATTACTTTTCATTAAGAAGTCATTAGTTCACTTTTCTTTTTATGTACTACAACAGATAATTCATAGAAGTATGCAAGTTAGTACAGCTTCACAGACTGTCCTGGAAGGTAAGTGACATGGCTCCATAGTTTCCCGGGTATGCAGGCTAACTGGTAAATCACAAGAGGAGCATGGCAAGGTATTTAATTTTTTTCTTGACGTATCATTATACAGCTTGTTTTAATGGCAGTGGTAGTTCTAGGCATGAAAAGGTTCAAAAAGGGAACAATTTTTTTAATTGATAACCTCAGGTTCAGAGCAATCTTTTTCAAAGCATCAAGTTTCTTCTGCATGCTCCCTGAAACTTATAAGTAATTTTAGGCTAAGAGGAAAATCACCTCTCTAAATTATTCATGGATTTAAAGTAACAGTTTATGCAAATCGTAAATTCCACAGAAGATGAGTTCTTGTGTTCTTTCAACTTCTACCTCTCTCAACTCCTCCTCATCCTTTGTAAACAAAGGTTAAAGGTAAATAAGACAGAAAAGAGTGAGAAGATGCAAGGAATGGACTTACAGAGTAATGTAACTTTCTGAACAGCATGGTCCCAGAGCTCCAAAGGCCTTGACAATACTGATGATCTAGGAAGGCTTTTGAACATCAACATGTACCACCACAACATTGCAAATATCTCTGCTCTTCCATTTAAATATGACCCGCCCTTTTAAGAACTGTGCCTTTTAAGAACTGATCTCCACATATTTACACTGACACTTGGCCACTTCTTGAAATGGATCTAATTATTACAGCAGAAGAAAAAAAGTTTAAATAAATCCAGTTATTCCTTCTTGTGCACTTTCAATTAGCAAACAAAGAACTCAACTCAAATAACTTTTTATTATAAAACCCTACCCTCTGCATTGGTTGTTTTACCAAGGATTTGCGGGGCTTTTCCATGCATGGTGTTGAGACAGTGGCAAGGGTGAGGACTTGGGAAAGCAGAACAAAGATGGGTTTTATATTTGATAATTTTCTAGAAGCAACCAGGTTTTTGTCCACAGATTTTTGTGCAGAAAGAACCAGGAAGAGGTCACTATAAAAAAAAAATATCTTTAACAGAAGTCTAAACAGGTCAGAATGAATGAGCATCTTATCTAAGATTTACTGTAAAAGAACTGAAAGCCTTTGCAGCTTTTTAATAATTCATTCCCCAATTCTTTTCCTAAGTTCACCTGTCCCCATAAACAACAACAAAACAATTCTCAGTCATCAAATTCCTAGACAGCAGCTGCTTGTTAAAAGAGGAACCAAAATGTTTCTCTTCCAAAGACAGAAGCACTGAAAATACTTGGAGAAGAGCCTTACTGGATTTACATGGCAAGGTAGAGGTGGAGGAGGGCTGCATTGGCAGCTTCTGCGAGAAGACACCAGAAGCTGATCCCACGTCAGACAGATGGTTCTACAGGACCAAATCACAGAATCATAGAATACCAGGCTGGAAGGGACCTCAAGAGTCATCTGGTCCAACCTCTTGGTAAAATCACAAATTGATTCTTCTTATTGTTACCTGTTTTGTTTTTCATTATGTTTACTTTATTTAAAGGTTTTTATAGTAGAAAATTAATCCTAATGGTGATACCAACTTTATTTACATAGTATCTTTCCAAGACCAAGACTACCTTTGTAAACAGACACTATAACTCACATCTGGCATGCAAACCTCTCTTTAATCAACTTGCAAATCAACTAACATCAGCAGAAGAACAAACTATATGACCAAGGCATTGCAGCACCTTGTATCCTGCTTTTAATATTGAGCTAAAAGAAGACAAGACTTCTTAAGGCATACAACATTTCCATACTGTTTTGCCATGTCTGAACGATATTAAGCAAACCACCAGAGTGCAGTAACATGTTTAAGCTTTTGTGTCCCATGAAATACAAGTTTGCATAATTCAGGAGAGGGAAGTGATTTAAATTGATAACTTCTAACTAATCTGAAAAACTACACTGTAACATAGACTGGAGTTTTTAACATGCTGTGAAATATATCTTGCTAATGAAAGCTATTTGCATTTCACAGGGTGCCAATGGGAGGTCACATTACTGCCCAACAGTACTTCAATTCCATATTAATATGGAAGAAGGTCAAGTTATTTTTCTTCAGTTTAAATATATACTTAATTGCTACTGTCTATAAGATCCTGTCTATAAGAACCTTTAATCATACACTTGAGGAATCCACAGCACCACATAGTCAAAAGAAGACCATAAGCACTGATTTGATCTGATGATTGATGTTCTCACAGAATATGGAAAGATAAAACTTATGAAGAATATTATACAGTTTTATTTTCCCTATTTTTAGAGCTCTTGAAAACTTAAAAGTGAATTTTAAAATGCATCAAAAAGAGCTACTTAAATGACCAAGAAACTTCTTAGAAGAGAGGATGGGAACAGCTTGTTCAGTCCAGCAAAAGGATGTGATTATTCGCCAAGAAAATCCAAGTAAACAATAGTGCAGAAATGTTGAGTGAAAGGAAAATTAGCATAAACAAGTTTGAATTTCCAAATTAAATTTATTTTTCATGAGTTATCCAACTCCCAGAGTAATGAGGTTCTAGCACAGCCTTCTAGCAGAAACAGAAAGGATAAAGATTGTTTTTAAAATGGAGCTTGACAAGTAGGGATTACATTATGTAATATTAGCAGAAGACTGGATTTAATGAAGTAAATTTATGGTACCAAATTTCCCTATATTCCAGATTTATTTATAATTACAGTCTTATAGGGAAAAACAGAAAGGCAAAGATACAGCACTGGCTTACTTATTATTCAGTAGAATGAAGGACTGTATTGTCCTCTGTATTTTTTTTCTTTTTCAGAGGATGGATACGAAGTTATTTACTATTACAGGAAACTGCAAATTGCTGTAGCACTTCTGCCCACAAAAACCCAAGAGATCTGGACAAGTTCAGTGACCACAGCATCATATTTTCCATTGTAGTAAAGACAATATTCCTGAAGCAGCTGGTCTCTTATTAATAGAATTCATTTATCTTATTCATAGCAAATGAAGCACACAGTAGACTACAAGCCAACTGGCCCATTAAGAAACAGATTAAATTTGACCTTTTAAAGAAATCAGTTTAAAAAACCTAATTAAAAAAAAATCCACAATGTTTTCTTCAAGCACATCATTTCATGCAGCATTTGAAACTCAAAACTGCTCCTTTGGTAGCCTGACATAATCCAATTACCAAGTTTCTCGAAAGAATACCAGTTTCAACAGTAAGACTTAAGAACACCCATGTTGAGTCATTCAAGGTCTTGGTTAAAACGTAATCATTACTGACAGTATGGATATTCACATGCAGGTACTACTGGTTCAAAAGGAAACATCATGTGATGGCCAGAAAATAATGCACTCTGCAACAGTCCACTACATCCTGGTATTTGTTTTCTTCACTAATATTTGGCTAAAGATAATATGATACAGACTGCAGCTGCTTTAAGCACTAGAGGAAGCAATTAAGATCCTTCTCCAGCCACCAACCAGCTTACTGCTGGTATCTCTGCATAAAAGACAGAACACTGTTAGAAATGTTTTTGAAAGTTACATCCATAATCCATAGATAATGCAGACACCAAGAAAAATTGCTCAGGACCCTACAAATGCCTATCAGAAGTAACAGTGATGCCTTAGGTTTTAGCTTTTATATTTTTCAGATTCTCTGCTGCTTGATGTGTAACTCTGAAACTTCATATTAGGTGTTAGTAAGTTCTCTTCACAGGGTAGTTAGACAAAACAATCCCTTCCCAGCTAGAAAATCAAGGACAACCATTACCCAAAAAACATAAACAATGGTGAAGGGAAGGGGGCAAGCCAGGGGGCTGAAACTTCATAGCCTGGGGCTGTGGTTGGATAATTGACCCCAATATGTAGATGAATCAAAACCTCATGACTGGGATCTATCTTGGATTCGATTTGGGTGTACCCCTGGACTCTTGCACTGCCCTTTTTTATCCTTTTCAATAAATACCTATTTGGTCCATTTAGCTCTGTCTAGTTTCTGTTCCAGATCAGCTTTTCTAGGCATCAAGAGGACAGCAATGAAACAGGTAACTTAAAAAAAAAAAAAAACCCGAAATCCTAATGGCAATGAGTAAGTTTCAATTTCCTTTTAGTAGGAAAAAATAAATTGTAGTCTCTCACTATAAATACAAGTTGTAGGACAGGGCTGAAGTAGGCATGATGACCACAAGTGTGCTCCATGAAGCTGCTGTTGACTATTGTGAATGCTTACTTACTAAGTAAGTGTGACTTAGGGAATATCCCAGAGCAACACAGACCATATGGTCTAGTTTAGTTAGCATCACATCTTTATGTATGGCCATACTAAGAGGGAATCTTTCTTTTTTATTTTACTTGGGAATAATATACTTAGGGATTAATAAATGTAATCTACAGCTACATAAATTATAGGAGAATGACTGCTATCAAACTTCAGCAGTTAGTATTCAATGAACTCAGTCTTGCTTCACTTACAATCTGGAAAAGACATTGCAGACAATTGTATGAAAATATGTAAAGTGAAGATATCTGGGAAAATGCATCCCTCTGGAAAAACACAAAGGTTTTGTTTTTAACATGGAAAAAAAAAAAGAATCCCCAAGGAGATAAAAAGATTGTAAGTTCTAATGCTGTAATTTTGTCTTTTTTTTTTTTTTTTTTTTTTTTTTCCAGGGGGCTAATCCCCAAAATTTCCCTATGTATAAACAGGTTCATCACTGTATTTTTATAATTAGGTTTAGTAGAGAAATGAATCATCCCTGAAAACCCTGAAATATGACAAGCAACTTGACAGTCTTGTGTGAAAGTTCTATAAAACCCTGGTAAGGAACACCCCCTTGCAAAAGACAGTATGTCCATCTTGTTTCTCTGTTTCTCCTTGTGTCAGGTAGCAAAATAAAATTACTGCTACTAAATTACAAAATCCTAAAGATATCTGCTAAATCTTATTTATATTACATGTATATATAATAACACCACAGCTCTGCATTACTATTTGCATCACACTAAGACACTTGAAAAAATATAGTATTACTTAAAACAGCTGTAGACATACTGAACTTTCAACCACAACCCAAAACTTAGGTAGTTCTCATCTTTGACTAGGTGAATTTGATAGGACTTAAGATGGAGAAGGCCTCAAAAATCAGAGGCAGAAACAGAAGGCTTCTGCACACAGTGAGCTGCAAGATGACCTGCACAAGATGAATGCCACTTTTCTGGATTGTTAAATACAATATTTATTAACTTTAGCAACTCAGTAGGCCTATTATGGAAATTAAAAGCATACAAGTAATTCCATAATGGAATTTCCTGTATAATCTATAGGACAACACCCTGGACTAAGCTGCTTTTTCAGACGACAACTACAAAGAAATTTTGAAGTACATACTGGCAAAAACTACAGGGAAAAACAGACAGTGTTTTAATTGAAAACAACCTAGAATGAACAAGAAGGAAAAATATCACTTCTGCCTTAGGAGTCATTCTACAGCTGGACCTCACAATGTGAAACATTTAGGCATATGAACTTTCAACATGCACCTGAAAGATCTATTAAATTTGGCGACTGAAGAAATTATAAAATCAACAGTTACCTAATAATCAAGGTCAGTCGTAACAGGAAGCCAATTTTTCTAAAAAGTTTTTTATCCTCTTAATTCCTAAGTTAACAGAAAAAGCCCTCTTCTGAGTGCACTAAAAAACTACATGTTTCAACTTAAATGTGCCTATACTCAGGGCTAAATCTCTGTCAAATGATAAATTTTTAATACGATAGGTCTCTTCCATGCATAAACTAAATCTTTCAAGAGACAGTAATGCATTTAGTACCTCTGCTGATTTGAAAAAGGAAGTGTAGTCTGTCTGTATACATACTAACTGTAGGACAAGGCTGAAGTAGGCATAATGGCCATGCAGATGGGATGCTAAATTCTAGCTAAACTGAAACATATAATCTGTGTTGTTCTGGCCTACTCACAGACTCCTGCTTATTTAGAAAGACAATGAAACAATGCAAAAAAATGCTAGGAAAAAGCTGCTGAGGATTTTACATCAATTCTGGCTTTATCAGTTCCCACTGCATTCACAATAGGCAACTGCTGCTTCATGGAACACATTACAGCTCTGCATGCCACCTTGGAAAGCAGCACTGTCCTGAATTAAGGTAGCAAAACCACATTAAAATAAAGTCTGACTCATTTTGAGACCATTCCAAATAAAATGCAAAATATTTGCATACTACATTGACCATATTTATTCTATCTTCAATTCATGTGGAATCTGCCAAGTATTTATAAACATTGCATTGCCACAGTAACTTGAATGCTTGATCGTGAAAACATTAAAATTTTGTAACATCTGTAATAGAGAAGTTTAATTTTACCTTCAAAACCATGGACATGCTGTCATTTCATATAATAAAACTTACATTTAGCAACCTTTAAAACATTACTGTGCTTTCTAACAGTTTCACTGTCTCATCTCTAAGCATGGTCAGGGATGAGAGGTTCCAAAACCCATTTCCATTGCACAGTCCAGATTCTTTTACCCCATTAGATCTCATCCTACAAAATGGTGTGTAAATAAAAATCCTAGATCACCTAGAGATAAAACTTGGTAAATAATGCCTGTTTTGTTTCCAGGCTTGTAGGTTATTAAATATTCAAAAATCAAATAATCAAGTTATTATCACTACTTCACAATTTGATTTTCAAACACCTTTTCAGAAATTTGAAAAAAAATAAAAGGCCTGCATAAGAATTTTCCACTTCACTGATTTTAAAGTTGAGTAGGAGTAGCTACTTTGCTTAAACAAGTCAAATTTCTGTGCTCCAGAAATATACAATAGTGCTACTTGCTCTAACAGGTACATTGTTCTTGCAGCATCTACAACTGAGTCTTCAGAGCATAAGTCCAGGATTTCTAATTTGTTGAGAAAAATCCAGACATTTCCTCAGCAGCCCTAACACAGGAATTAAGGCAATATTCTACAGAAGAATGACATAGTCATGAAATAAAGGGATTTGAAATTAACAAAAGGATAAAGATCTCTTACTATACCAAAACAAACTTTATTTTTCTAAGGCTAAAAGACACACAACATTCTAGATCTGTATATAGGATACAATAGGCATTGTGTCAAATAGAATAACATTTGAACTAAAAGATTTTAAAAATCACAAGAACTTACAAATGAAGTAGTCATTACTTCAGATAGAATTATTGTTCTAAATCTTGCAAAGACTCATAAGTGTTCTCCCCAAAACTAATGGGATTACTCACTTCAGAATCAGGGTTCAATTTACTTCTCAAATACAGTATTTATTCTACTGCAATCTGTCTTGGACAATTATAAAATGGCTTGTGATGGAAGGGACCTTAAAGACCACCAAGCTCCAAACTCCCTCCCATTGGAGGGACACCTCCCACTAGACTGCTCCACCACCAGGTTGCTCAAGGCCCACCCAACCTGGCCTTGAACTTTCCTGCAAAGGGGGCATCCACAGTTTCTCTGGGCAACCTGCTACAGTCTCACTACCCTCACAGTGAAGAATTTCTTCCTAATATCCTATTTTAACCTACCCACTACATTAGCCCGTGGTGATTCACCGCATATCCTTGTAAAAAGTCCCTCTCCAGCTCTTGTATGCCTCTCTTTAGTTACTGGAGAGCTGAAGGAAAGTTTTCCCAGAGCTGTCTCTTCTCCAGGCATAACAGCCTCAACCTTTCAGCCTGTCTTCAGATAGTCTAAGAAGAAAGTTGTGTTTGTGCATATTTGATCTGGAACCAAAAGCAGACAGTTCTCAGTGCTAGTCCAGGTCAAAAAAGTACTCATGTGGTATCCTAATCTGCCATTACTATTTTATAGGATCAGGTTTGTTACAGTAAGTTTTTACTACTTAAAACCAGCTCAGACTTTCTGTTACACAGATAAAGGTTTTAGCAACAAGAGAGGCTTAAAGTACAAACAAACTTTTTTGCCTGTAAAGAAAGCTGTACCAATGAGATTTTAGAGATACAGATAGACTGATACACACACACACATGCATATACATATATACACACACAAGCACTATATTTGTGTAATTGGTCATCTTACATCCTGTGGACATGGGTTCAGGATTTTACTAAATTTAATACAAATTCACATAAGATGTTAGCTACCCAGCTACTCACTAAAACACAGGTGTGTCGAGACATACCTTTATATGAAAAAAACCCTGAAAAAGCTCAATAGCTCTCAATAGCTGCTTTATGTAAATGCAATGCTGTAAATAGACAGTTGATGCATAAAAAATACAGTTCAATCCTACTGTTGGGCAAATAAAATCCTCACAACTTTAACCTCCTAGGTAAGGACACAAACTTTGTGTTTAGACTCTGGGTTAGAAATAGTTCTTAAGAGCTACAGAGCTCAGAGCAACACCTGTTCCCTGCCCATAGAAAATGCAGTACTGCTACCCCTAACCCTATCAAAACCAGCATACCATGTCAATGTAGCAGATACTTTTAAGGATTAAAGCGGTTCTTTCCTTTGACTGTCTCAAAAGTGATGCTTTAAGTTACATCTCTGCTCTCTGTGAAGGAAAACTTTGGGCAACAGGTGAGAGATCCAAAGTGACTTTTAGACAAGTAAGTGGCAAGGTTTACAGGACGGGAGTCTAGTGACGCTCCTGGGCAATTTGTAGCTTTCACTTTATGATCTTCAGCGCGTGACTGCCGTTTTCATGCCCCAGAAAACTGTCACTGCTCAACTCAGACCTTTAAAAGCACTACACTGTTCGTGTTTATCTCTGCTTTCAGAACCTTTCAAAACACATAGAAGTTCATCTACCATATGAAGACGCGAGAGTATGGGGGAAAGGTATAAACTCTCTCTGTAAATCCACTTCATTATCTCGCTTTGCCCACTTATTATGAACATCGTTATCTTAAGACACGCATTAGCAGCCAGCGTGCCAAAACCAGACCTAGCCGCAACATCTGAGGCCAGGTCCGCACCGCACAGCGACCTACACGGCGGCGTTCCGCCGCTGCCCCGAGCCCGGGCTCTGCCCGCATCCCCAGGCGGGACCGCCGGGCCGGTCCGCGCCCCCGCGCTGCCCGCGCTCCCGGCGGGGAGGGCGCGGCCGGGTCCCCGGGCCGG
>JANRMJ010000054.1:38120656-38134135 GCA_025584955.1 Alethe diademata | reverse complement strand
AATACTCCCACAACCATTTCAATTGAAATGTGATTGCTTTAGATTATCTGGAATTTTCACTGTGTGGTCCTAATAGACTAACTTTTTTCCTGCCAAGACGATGATCCCTCTCCTACTCAGTTATTGTCCTAGGTTGAAATCAGGGACACTGGGAACAGGCAAACAATGTCAAAAAGACTGTAACAGTTTTTGTAAACAGCAACTTCAGAAATCTATATTGTGTTTAAAATATGGATCTTAACCCTCCCAAGCTTATTCAGGCTAGTCACACCTTTAGAGAAGTTATATTCTCTTGATCTAACAGTTACTGGATGTCACAGAGTTCCAGTGCTCAGCATAGTTAATATGTGGCAGTCAATTAAATTACGTGATTGTTTCTCTGGTTTGGCAAAAGCAATGGTCTTTCTCCAGAAAAAGAAAAGAATAACACAATTTTAATTTACTGACAGTTCATCAGTCTTTTTTAAATTAAGATGCTAGACAAGTATTAGCAGACATAATACAAGAATATTACTTTGATATTTGAGAGAGCTATATTAGATACAGTAATAAAGAAACAGATTTTTCTAAACTAAAAAACTTTTTCAGATTTTTATCATTGGTATATATAGTTCCACTTAGTTATAGTTATCTCTACTTGTTGATAAAAGCATCGTTGAAATATGTATCACTAAAACCACCCAAAAGTTGTAAAATATATTAGAAAAAGAAGCATTTAAAAATTCAAAATACTTTTTCTAAGACAGTTTGGACAACTTATGAGGTTGCTAATTGTTTACATAACTGTAACATTTCAGTACACTCTGACAGCCTTTGAGACAACATGGTGAAGCCACTTAAGTTGTCTTTTCTGACTCATAATCATCCACTTTTCCAACTTACCCTTCTTCCCTACAGAAGTTAGCTGTGAAATTGAATTTATGCACCAATACTGAGATTAAACTGTGGTTTTTGCACATCACAGAGAAACTCCACATCTATACTTGAAGACATTTTGGGCTAGCAATTTTTTAAACTTTTCTTTTTTTACTAAAACTTTCAATCATTAGAATGAAGAACATTAAGAGAATCGTAATTGTTATATAGTGTTAGAAAAGGGAAGAATACATTTTTTGCAAACATATTTGAACATTTCCCTTTCTAGATTTTCCTAAAATTCAAGTCGATATTTTTTGAATGAGTTTTCTAATTAGTTTTCTGATTTTTCTGAATTTGGGAGAGCAAATTATATACAACCTGTATATGCAGCATTCTTCTTTAACTGAAAGAGGGTAGATAAAGATTTACATGGAAAGAGGATAGGTTTAGATTAACTATTAGAATGAAATCCTTTATTGTGAGGGTGTTGAGACACCAGCACAGGTTGCCCAGAGAAGAAACTGTGGATGCTCCATCCCTGGAAGTGTGCAAGGCCAGGCTGGATGGAGCTCTGAGCAACTTGGTCTAGTGGAAGGTATCCCTGCTCATGGTAGAGAGTTGGAGTTGGATGATATTTAAGGATGATACTGCCTTTCCAGCCTAAGGCAATCTATAATTCTACTTTGGTAGAACCAGAGGATATAAATCAAATTTTACCTAAAAACATCAATGCAGCTGCTAATTAATTTTTAAATACTAACAATGCAGACAGAAATTCTAAGCCCTGAATTGTTTTATAGACTTTTATCTTCACCTCAGTATCTACAGAGTTGAACCGCAGTAAAAAGAACAGTCAATACCTTTTGAGCTTTGTAGTTTCATTTGTAGGGATAAGGACTAGGTAGGTCACAGTAAGAACTGAGTTAACAAATTTACTAATTGCAAGAAGAAGACAGCAAAAACTTAAGTGAGGCATATTTGCAGTAACAGAATCAGGAATTATATTAAACTTACCTGAATGATAGCAAAACAGTTTAACCATAAAAAACTTTTGGGTTTATATGTGTACCTTGGAAAAACATTTTTTATTCCAAAATCTGCTGTGACTACTTTTCATGGCAACACAGAATGACCACACTAGCACATGGTAAATAGAATTCATTTCCCTGAAATATTGAATGACTCACAAATTCTGAATGCTGAAAAATACAAATTTTTTTCATGTCAGTATAAGACTTCTAGAAAACACAAATTCATTCAAAGGGGGCAACAAATCTCATAGCTGATATATGCACAGTAATGCATTTCTAGTTTAGAAAAATATTTCTCTACTAGACAAAAAGACATCATTTAATTTTAAATCTTAAGTTTCTAAGAATTCCTAACATCTGATCAAAATATCTCTTCTTTCAGTCTTGAGGCCTGTATCAACAGCTCCTAATCAATACAACTTCAAATACAACAGTTGAGACCAAACACAGACAACCAGACTTTTGTATAACTTACGTATTAAATTTCATGCTACAAAGAATATAAACACGCCATGATAAAACACTAGTCATGTATTTAAGTGCACAGTTTCTGTTTTAGAAGTTAAAAAGTGTAAATATTACACAAAGTTAATATTGTGGATTTCAATGCCTGTAGCTACTTGACCTTAGCAAGACAAATATTTTTACAGCTTTGTACAGAAAACTCTACACAGACAAATCACATACTTAAAAACAAATAATATACTTGAAGTTTATCTCAATACCTTTCACCTTAAAAAAAAAAAAAAACAGAAAAAAGAAAAAAGATGAGCTTGGATACTGTTTGATGTCGTGTTAATTTCCTAAAAATATCGCTAGCACTGCCACTTAAGGTAAAGCTGACATTAAAGGTGATTGAGAAGACCATGAAGTTTTTACTACAGATGACTAATAACACAGGCTGGACACTTCCATGTACAATGTGTAATGCAACATTCAGTTTCTTACCAAAAATCAAGAACAAACAGTCCCACTTAAGCTAATATGTCTGCAAAACACATCATAAAAACAAGAAAACCACGCAGAGAATACTGTGAATATGTTTGTGATCATTGACTAGATGCAACTTCATCTTGGAAGATGGGAAGAATATCAAATACCAGGAGGTCCTCTCAGGCTCTCTCTCTCTGTCCCATTTGGTAGTTTCCTTTGTTCCTCAAAAGTATCAGCCAAGGAAGAGGATAGTTATATTTTGTAAGCAATATATTTTGGGATCTCATTGGCAGGAATGAGTGAGTTGACATTGTTTTAGAAATATTCCCTTACACCACCTGCTTTATTTTTTTTCTGTTTTTCAACTACCCACTATCCTACTAAATAGAGTATGTAATTAAAAAGAATTAAGTTTAAAATGCTTCCATTACATCAGCACATGAATTAAGTGTTTATACAAGCCGCATTTCATTAACTTTATAGCCCAGCAGTCTCAAAGTTGAGGCGCTGTTTCCACAAGTTCCTAAAGAGGATTATGATGACCTCTGCTATCTTAGATGAGGGTACAACATAGCAAGTACCTACTAAATACAGCCCAATCATCCTCAAGCATCTCACCTTTTTTTGTGGTAGCTCAATCTTTATGGCAAAAGACAATATTTATGGTACTTTAGCATTCAGAGATCCCAAGGTCTGGTACAACCTTTCATTAAAACAATAACTTGATTCTCTTGGAAGGAGGCACCAATATTCTTCGTGTCTGCAATGGCTGTGGAGCAGAAGTTCTATTCTTCCTCCAAGGAAGTCAAGCCTTACGAATGACCCTGAAAGCCTGGGCCTTTAAGATCATGCTGTACTAACAGTGGTTAAATTGCTTTAGGGTCAAGGAACAACAGAGAAGTATTAACTCTAATTATTGGCATTAAGACAATAGAGAAAGAGAAAATGTATTGTGGAGTTCAAGTAACAGCTACCACACAAAATCTGGAACTTCAGGTGTCCCCTAATAAATCAGTTCATGCACTGCCAACAGCAAGAGCTGACAGATGACATTATCATCTCAAGTAACAACACCAACACAGAGAGTCTCAAGGACTTACTGGGCAATTAACTCAGTCACTCAACATTAGATATCCATGGTCTCTGCACTTGATGCAGCCACATAAGCTTTCCTTCCCAGTCAATGGGGAGAAAAAAGCACAGGATGCCTGTGATCCATTCAGACAAGATACATGGCATTATGAAATTGTGAGGTTGTCTGCAATCAAACTCAAGTTTGCTAATCTGCTTACAAGAAGGTAATTCTGTGTAGATGTATGAAGGCTTAATACAACAGTATTTAGAAGTTTTCAGAAGAAAGCAAATGATCACCTGGGCCACTGGGCTTGAAGTCTGCTTTCCCTCAAAGATACTGCAAACCCATTTAAAGTTTTCTGTGATAAATCAAAGAAAACTGGGACTGGGCAAGATTTGCTTTTCATTCAGCAGAAGGCAGCTGAACTCAACAAAGACAGCAAAAACATTACAGACATTACAGGACTTGGTAAAGGTTACCATCACATTAATTTCACAGTCTAAAGTTACACTTACAAAGTGTAAGTGTACACTCCCAAATAGATGAGGAATAAATTAACAAAGCACTGTAACCAATGAAATTGTGCAACAAATCACTTGCTTCAGAATTAAAAGAAAAAATAGTCAAATTTTAACTCTATCATCATGCTAAATAGGGATCACAAGTTAGATTTTATTATATTAAATCATACAAAATACGGCTTAGTCTAATCCCAATACGAAGGAATATTTTTATACCTCTGATTTCCTTTTATTGAATTAATTTCTAGCATAATTATTACATTTATCACCAACTGATTATATGTGCAGTGCTGAAACAGGTACGTGAGCAGAACTTCTCATCTGATCTAGGCTATTTTTTCTGTCAAACTCCAAACAGCTCATTGCGTATCACTTTCTCTTTGAGAGGGGACATCACTCAGCCTCAGAAAAAAACATTCTGCCCTCCATCCCCTGGCGGCATGCTGCCTCCACTACTCACACTTTCTGTCATTCACAGATGTAAGGACACCAGATTCACCAGCTGACTCCGGAATGTGACAGCTTATTGGTGTCTGACAGAGACAGGGCTCACACAGGGAGCTCACCGATGCTGAGCACGGAAACCAACAGAAAAAACTGGATCACCAGAAACCAAAAGTTTCTACCATCTGACTCTAGTCACTCAGTGCTGCTCCAGAACCATTTTATGCTACTCTTATAAAAACACACCAGAAATTCCCAAGGGAACAAATATTTAATGGAACTATACAAGATGCAGCATGTCTTACAAATGACTTCAAGCACTTTACAATTCTTTTTCTTAGTTTGTTCATCTCTTCATGAACTGTGACCATAAGAAACAATTCTCAATGACTGCAAGACTAGACTCTGTAGATATTGCTCAGTGAGTGACAAGGCATGTAAGGAAGGGTAAAAACGAACTTCGATGAAAATACTTGCACCATGAATTTACAGCAGCAAGTTTCAAATGTGTCTCAATAGTTCTTGTTTTGCATAATAAAGTAGGTTATTTATGACTGAACTGATCATTGCAGGAAAAAGAAAGTAAAGGTTGCAACAAGATTTCCATACATTTAAAGTTTTTAAAGATGCAAAAATGGTGTTTGGCATGTTTAGATAAAGTATATTATCAATACCTACATTTAATACTGCTTTTTAATGCTACTTCCTTTTAATTATCTTGTTCACCTAGCGTATTCATTATCTGTGATTTCTCTGGAGGGAAAAGATAAATATTCATTCCATCTGTTTTAAATTCCCCATTTGAGAATTTGCAGTAAGCTTAATACATCTTTCTTGCCTTATGAAGAGAAAATATAATTTTATTTAAACTCCCAGAACTGTTGTTATTTTACAGCAGTTAAGTTTTAATGTTTGTATGCTAATCTGTTTTGGTCATAAACACAAGATTCTTGGGCATTGTTGGACCA
Organism: Alethe diademata; assembly: GCA_025584955.1. Lineage (NCBI taxonomy): Eukaryota > Metazoa > Chordata > Aves > Passeriformes > Muscicapidae > Alethe > Alethe diademata. The sequence continues at coordinate 38,128,305 of JANRMJ010000054.1, read as the reverse complement.
CTAATGCTTCAAACATACTTTAAACAGCACCAAGAAGAAGCTACTCAATTCCTACCATTTGTATGTGGACAGATATTGCATTCATAATCATCCCCCACTAAGCAGTTTGGTTTGGCAAACCAAATTTCCTTTACATTTTAAATGCTGATGCTCAAATTTTCCTGCTGAGTTAAGAAAGTGCAGCAGACCTATATTATCAATCACTCCAAGCAGGAGTAAAGTCAGAGGCTACAAACCTGCCACATGCCCAGTGAAAAAACTACCTCTGATAACACATAGAGGCAATGAGATGTCTAATACATTTTATGGACAGCCTTAAAAATTATTGACAGCCTATAGTACAATGGCATCTGCCTTCAGAAAGCAGATTTGTTTGAGCAGGAATATTAGATGCCTTTCAAGCATTGGGAACTGCTGAAGTGAAATTGCTACACAGACCTTTATGTTAATTCTGGTTTACATCTTCAAGATGCACATAACAAAGGCTTAAGAAAAAACAGGATTACTGAAAACAGCCATGTTCCACATATATGCTTCCATGTAAAAAGTCAGATATTCTCTTTTCTCATAATTCTTTGTTTTAATACAAAAGATTGCTATATTTAATTTTCTTTAGGTAGGTGAATGAAGAAACAAGTTGAATACCTCAATTATTTGACCCAAAAAAGACCAAACGGTATCCTTTCCTACTATCATCATATTTAACAGACTTTTATAAACTTACATTATGATAGGAAAACCATGTGATGGTTACCTTCAAAATGTCTTAAAATTTTTACCAGATCTTTAAAATATATTCTTTTTTAAATAAAATAATCACTCCAAAAATTTACATTTATAGCACCTTTTAAAATAAGAGATTGCATAAAAAAATTGCAATACTTCTAGATGCTATGATCCACACATAATACCAATGTAAATGCAAACAGCCTTCTGGAAAAGCAACACAAGGTATTCACAAGACAAACATGGAAACAGAGAAATGAAAAACAGCAGTTGATAAGAGAAAAAAGAAAATGTGCTAGTATTTCATAATAGTCTCAAGAAATTGAATGCCAGAGGTCAGTATCAAGACAAAAAAAATCAGCTGAATTATTAAGGGGGGAGGCTAGTTTTATGACCTTTAATAAACACACACTAGTTGCATGTATTAAATCAAAGGAAATCAGATCTTAGATTTTAAAGCATTCAAAGCAAGCACATAACTTGTCTGTCATCTCTCACTCACAGCATACAAAATGGCAAAGGAGTCCTGTGTTTATTGAAACATTGGACAGTCCCCAGATGAAACATCTATGTACAAAAGGGGCCCAAACAGACTCTGAAAAGTTATTCTTTATAACATAGCTGACATGGTAAGGGTAAAAATTCAAACGTTAATATCATATGAAAATTATTAATTTAAAATTTTAACTTCTGCCCTTCCCTTTGGTAGCCTGAATAAAACAACAGAAGTAATTCCACAGCTCTTCTCATATATCAAGACTCTATTCCAAATGTCAAACTCTGTATTAAGTATTACAAGTACTGAATAAAGATGTAAATGCTGGCATGTTGTAAATTAGGCTTCATGGGGAAATTAAGATGCAAAGAATAGTACCAAGGGAATTGTCCAGACATGGGTTTAACAATGCAGCTTCTGCCCTCCCACAGTAACTTTTAACAAAATTGATTTCATTCCTCTCACAATGTACCTTGCCAAGAAATGGATTTGAATAAAGGGCCCTCATTAGCAATAAAAGTTTGGAGGGAAGTGCTGCTTGAAATTTATTTTGCTGAAGTGCATGCAAGGAAAAGTACTTTGCTGAATTACTAACAGTGTCTGCACAAGCCAGTCCCAGCCTGCTGGTCCTACTGCTGCTCCTGGTACTTCAACAGCAACACAGGAATAAACTAGTAGCATCCATGCATGTATCATCCTGATAACAAAGGGCAGGATGTCATACTTCTCTAGCAACTAACTGTGGAGCTCACAGTGAGTACTCAGACCTACTCAACTCCCAGCAAGGCTCTGAAATGTGCTCTGCAAGATGGTATGTGAAAGCTGACAGAATTATGCAAGGAGTATTACTGCTCAAATCCTTTTTTACCCTGTTAGCTTCTGAGCAAAATTTAAGGTGTTGATGGTTCTTAAATGTAGTGGTTATGTGCAGGAAAGTATCAGAATTATCCAGGGTTGCTCAGAAAACTCCGCTAGTATTGAGAGGATTACTACCTTAGTGACAGCATAAAATATTTAAGTTTTACTACTGAGAGCATACAATATTTAAATTTTACTACTGATAGCACCACTGAACCAATCTGAAAACAGATAATGTCATACCTCAAACAACTTGATCAACAGAATTATAAACTACATTCCTGTAACATTACCTTTATCAAGAAATCTTTCATTCAGGTTTTCAGGCCACAGCTGCACATCTAAAATAGGGTGCCTAGATAAATTTTAAGAAATTTTCATTATAGCACAGTTCTAAACACTGAGTTTTGAACAAACATGACAAGCTACAATCCTAGCTCCATGATTTAATAATCTTTAACAGCTGGAGGGTTCATACAGCATGAACTGCCTTTCTTATAAATAACATGGCTCCCACTGTGTGCTAAAGGCAAAAAGCAGAAGTCAAGATTCCTAGCATTCAAAACTAATACCAAAACTGGGACACCTGAATTCATGACGAAAATACCAAATGTGCCTGAGCAGCGCCTACTGAAGCACTTGTCATCACTCCTTCAGCTCAGCTACAAAGAGTCAGTGTCAAAAACTTGAAGGGCAAGATGTTTAAACCTGATCAATTGGGAGCACAGACTCCAATACGATTACATTTAATACACAGAAGAAAGAGATCACTTGAAAAATGGAAAAACCTGGCCAACCTGAAGGTAAAATACATTTACAATCAGACTCTAAGATGTTTTGATCCACTAGAAAACTCTCACATGAATGTATTTTTAAAAATTCCTGTTCCAGGAATTAACAATTGAAGTCCTAAGACGATGTCATAAGAAGTGCCTCATCTTTAGTATGCTCAGAAATTAGAAGCCAAAAGGCTTCTAAGGCTAACTGGTTCTTCTTCACTCACTTCCTTCATGTGTGGGTTTAAGTAGACTGACTTACTCTAATGCAATGTTAGCCATTACCAAACACACTTTCCTGAGCAGGCACCAAGCACAATGATACCCAGCAACTCCCCAAAAGAGCAGGAGCAGTGGGTAGATGGCACAGAGAACCTGGTTGCTTATGAGTACCCACATACTACATGCCTTGACCACTGTAAGGCAAAATTCAAATGCAGAAGCACTGTATGTCAAAGCTTGGCTCCAGTATTTTTCATTTATGTGAAAAAGTACTCACATCTTGCCCCTACAAGAGATTTTAATGGATTAAGAGGAAACAGTGGCCAGTAAGTTAAAAAGGAAAGTGACCTTTATACCTTGTAATTTATTGTAAAAGCCTGCTAGAAAAGAATATATTGGGACAAATTCACAGTAGCATGGCTCCATTTTTGTATCTCCTCCTGTGCTTTCATTTCTTTTGAGGCTATGCCAGCACTTTCTTTTCCCTCAAAATCCTTTCACATAACAAAGACCATGCATGCCACCTACTCTTTCATTGCACAAGGACACACTTCAAAGACTTGATTTCTCTGTGTCCCATATTCCTGTTTTTCCTTCAGCGGGCAAGAGCTCAGTGGGGTTTCTGTCGCTATTGGCCCTACCAACTTGAGCTGGAAACTGTTATGTGCCCCTTCTGCCTCCTCTCACTCATAGCCTCTCCCGTCTCTTAGACTTGCTGCTAAGTTGCATCAGCAAATTTCCTACATAGATGGCAACATTTTAAAAAATGTTAAAGAATGCATTTACCTTTTTCTGATATATGCACAATTACAAAGATGACTGAAGCTCGAGGTTTCCTCCTTTTGGAGGAAAAAAACCTACCTGGTGATAAATGAAAGGGAAAAAAATCCCCCAAATAACCAAGAACGAACAAACAAAAACCCACAAAAACAAATCAAAGCAATAACTTGGGTTTTTTGCCCCTTTTTTCTTTAGCAACCCCCTGAAAATATTTAGAAGACATAAATCAGCAGTGGATATGGTCATGGTAGGTAGCTAATCATCCAGGAAGAGATACACTTCATTTTACAGCTTACTTCATGGACTGTAACTCAACAAAAACTGTAAAAGATAAAGCATCCACAAACATAGCCACACTGAAGGAAAAACAGTTCAGTAGTGTACTTGCAACTCTGGGCATTTATCTTTTTATCACTACCATTAATACAAACAGTGCGTGTCTCTTGACTAGGCTGAGAGTTCAAATCACACTGAAAGGAAAAGAGCTTGAGTATGCAGCTTCAGATAGGCAGCAGAAGAAAATTTTTCTGGTTTTATCCCCCTTTATGGCTTTCCAAACAAACCAAAAAATTTCTCAGCTTGAACGTTTACATTACATATTATCAAGTGGGAAATGGCTACATAAACACAGGAAACAGCATAATTGGAACAGAAATAATTAAGACAAAAACTGATCCAGATTTCAAGTATGCCACACTTCACAACATTTTTAATATTCTGTTGAGTACTCTGGTAAATGTGGTGTTTTAGGATATTACAAGTATCCTTACCTTTTTAAACGTTTATCACATGGAATAATTTTTCCCATGAAGAATGAGTAAACAGAACAAAACCAAATCTTCTTCTATAGAGGGGAATCTTCAATTTATGAAGTGCAGAAGTGAAGGAATCTCTGCTTTTGTGGAGAGCTGTGTAGCTTTTTTAATTTTCTTGTTTAAAGCATTGACAATTACAGAAATTACCTGATTAAGATAAATCCTAGCAAACAAGCAAAAAGCTTTACTCTACAAAAATCTTAATTTAAACCTTCCAAGACATTTTAACTGTTAGACCTAGTTAACAGTTACTCCAAATCAGTTCCGTGTGTTTATTACCTTGTCTCTTTGCTTTTCCAAATCCTGATCTGTTAATTTTGTGGCCAGGCCTGTTTCCTCACTGTGCAGATGTCAACAAAACCTCTCCAGAGTAGAGTGAATGTACCCTGAACAGGCCTCCTTGTGAGGTCTATCAGGATGTGAAGGGAAAGTTGGAAATCAATAAAAGAATAAATAAACATTTAACTAATCAAAGTAAGAACTTTCTAACTTTCCATGAAAAGTAAAACCAATGTTATTTAATTAGTGCAGATTATTCCTTAAGGGATGTTGAGCTGCCAGACTCATCACAACAATTATTTTGAAAAGCTTAATTTGTCAGAATTCGTGAAACTGCCTTTAAATATTCTTTCCTTTAAGAAACAAAGTCAGAGTGCAGGTTCCTTCTTCCTAGACCGAAGTTGGACACATTAAAGCAGATAGACAAGCTGCTCTTTAGCAGAAGACTTCTTACTTCTTAAGAGATCAAGAGTTTGATTGCCTGGATGTCATAAGCAACAACTTCTGGGTCAGCAGCAAGAACAAACACATCAAAATTTGAAGTTTGAAGCAAAACAAATAAGCAAAATGGAGGTTCAGCAGTGAGACATAAATACAAGCAAATGGGTAACTCAACAAGGAAGCCAAGATGTTGGCAGGAATGTTTACTGAAGCCAGGATTCTCTTTTAAATTTTTCATACTGCAGAATCTGTCAGAGAATATCAATAATTTTTTCAAATTGCCATACATGGTTATATTTGACATAGTGTAGTGGCTCTGATTTTCTTCAAATAAACAAGCAATAAAAATGGCCAGCTACAAAACTCTCCACAGAAATTTAGGCTCCTAAATACTGAAATCAATATATTTAGAGCCTCGCACAAAATGCTCTTAGGACAAATGTCATGGGTGAGGATGTTACTCTTAAATTCAACCAGAAAAGCAGATTTGTCAGATGTTGTCCAACTTTTGCCTATTTCCCATTTCCTCCATAATCCCTACCATGAAAAAGAGTGTGGAAAGTCTTTTTGAGAAATACAGCTTACTCTTAGCCCATAATCATGATGGGCACCCTTGAAATAACTTACTGAATGATATTTAATGACAGTCTGATTAACCATGCTCCAGGATAAGACAGATGCATGGTCACTGAGCAATATAAAATACTTACTCTGTTTCTATATTACAGTTTTCAACACTTGGCCTAATCTCAGTTTGTGCCTTAGACTTTTTCTTTCTTTGGCAAAGTCTATTTTCTTTGGCAAAGTATTTCACAATGCAGCTCATCATGAGGAAGTTTTTCCTGACATTCAGCCTAAATTCTCTCCCAAATTCTTCCTGTCAGATGATTGTCTCTTCTTAGCTAGATGATGTAAGTCACACTTCCCAGACAAAGAAAAGTTTCAAATCAGAGTGAGAGCTTGAGAAGGTGAGCAGTTCAAACTGAAAGGGGAGTTAAGTATTGATCTACTTACTCTTTCAGCAATCAATGCAATCACTTCTGTGTGAAGCAAAAATGCCTTATCTGTGGCTTAGTGGTGGCTGTGGGGACTACCTGCCTGTGTAAGCAGTCACATAATACCTGTCTGCTGCTCTTAGTGAAGGTGAGAACTCAAACGGCCAGGCCAAGTTGTGCTGGTTTACAGCTGGCCTTGCACTATTTGTGACCATCATGTGCTGCCTTCCAGTATGAAAACTAATTTGCACCTTCAGACACTGTAGGTCTTCATGGGTCAATGACATTAACTGCATAAGTGCGGTTAATAGGTCTAGTATCTGTTACTATTAGGAATCACTTTGCATTACATTGCACAGCTGCTGTGAGATAAAACACTGAGGAAGGCAGTCTGACAGTCCAATGCTTTGCCTCTGTGACATGTTCTTGATAGTCTGGATACTGGCATGGTTCTATCTACTATTTGTTACCTCTTCAATACCAACAAAACCAAACCCCAAAAAGCACTGTTAAAAAAATAACAGGAAGAAGTTGGTACTGAGGAAATTAGGTATTCAAAGAGATTAATGTAATTAGAAGTAGTATTTTGCTTTAACAACTACTTTGTGAATGGACACATCCAGGCATAAAGCCAAAATCAGCTTAGCTGTTTGTAATGGTACTATGCCCAGGAACTGTTAATGTTGAAACTGGAAGTATGTATCCTTTCAGGAAGCAAAAGCACGTGTATGAACACTTAAGATATCTGAAGAAACATAAGTTAGCCACAGATGCAAACTACTCAGAGGTAAGGGAACCATTAGAGATATAGGATCCATAGAAAACCTTTCCATTCCTCCATGCTATTGGCATACAAAGTTTTACTGGTAGCTGACACACTGAAGAATGTTCAGATGTTATTTAAGACTCAAATGCTGAATAATTATAAATTAGAAGGTTCTGACAGTTGTCAGTGGTGAAAATTCAAAATGACTATGATTGCAACAGAAGAGAGAATTAAGAAAGGAACACAGGATATGGCATGACACATCCCATGACAAGACATTTAGAGCAAAAGGTATAAGATTCAGATTTTTAAGCCTTTTTTTCTGCTCTCACACAAACACAACTAATAAAATAAGTCAATTTAGAAAGCTCTCATCTAGCTTGTGAAAGGGTCTCATTATAGTGTAAGAGGCAGCTTAGGGAAGAGAAAGGGCTAGCCTGGTGTCCTGGGATGACTTTGTCATGTTGAATTGTACCCCCATTTGTCTATTTAGCC
>JANRMJ010000054.1:38087593-38120556 GCA_025584955.1 Alethe diademata | reverse complement strand
CTTTTTCTTTTTCTTTTTCTTTTTCTTTTTCTTTTTCTTTTTCTTTTCTTTCTTTCTTTTTTCCCCAGAATCATCAAGTTATTGCTTCCAAAACTTCAGAACACAAATCAGCCAAAAAAGATTTTCTTTCAATATAAATTCTCTAGATAAATCCCAGTAGAACTGGAGCAAATTAAGGAATTTGCTAATTAGCTGTTAATGAGTGATAAATGTTCTCTGCCAACATGTAGATCCTCTGTTTTGATAGTTTAGGGACCTCACTGGTACAAGTTGTTCCAACTAAACTATATCACTGCTGAATAGTATTTTTAATGCAGCTAAGCTTGTTGAATATTTCTAGGTAATTATTTTCCTGTAACAATGTACCTGGGTCTTATGAAGATTAGACTTTTTTGATAGAAGTGAAAATTTTGAAATATTAAGAAAAAAGAAAAAGTGGAGATGTCCATTAAGAATGTTATGGCACAATAATATTTTGGCTTTGAAATGATTTTATTTCTTGAATTATATGTACAAAGTATTGATAATAAAATGTTTTCATTTTCCTGCTAGAAAATTATTTTACCAAATTAAAGTCAGGAAATTTTACAGAGAATTATAATTGCAATTATTTTTTCTCCCTCTTTTTATCTTTGAAATGTACTTATTGCATAGCATAATCTCTGCATCCCAGTCTGAAAAATTAAGAATATATCAGGCCTCTCTCCTATATAATCAAAAGAACTGGTAGGAAAATTGCTATTATAATGATCAAGAATTGTGGAAATATAGACCAAGAACAAGGTAGCTTCTCAATTTAAAATACAATTTGTGCACCTCAGACATATTTGGGATCATTTGCAATGCACTGAAACTGCAACAGTTTACCAAAAAAAAAAAAAAAAAGGATTTCTCTCTGGGGCTTCTAGCAATGTTCTAATTAGCATTCTGTATGTTGGGCAAAACTGGGTAGATGTGGAAGTGGAAAGTTCCTCATGTGCTAATGTCCTCCTAGGCATAGGGCAACTTGTCTTTTAAATGATATAAATTAAAATGTATAGTATGCTTTTACTGGCCTCCTCTTTGTGTGCAGAATTAATAATTTCAAACAATTCTACCTCATTTCAAATGGTAATTATTGTAGGGACTGTCAATACTTTGCACCGTAACATCAGTAATGGGAGAACCTGAATTAAACTAAGTATTACAGTCTGTTTTGTTAAAAGCATGGATCAATTCACACTGAAACATAGGCACATGCACTGACTTAATTCCTGGTTGACACACCTTTCCACAATTTCCAGTTCTTCCTGCACATGAGGAAAGCGAGGAAGGAAGTTTCACCCACAGACTTTGTGTACACCAGGAACATGTTGATCAACAGAGACAATAATCAGCCACCAAATAAAACCGATTTTATCACTACTGACACTAATTTCCCAGTCCAAGGTCCATATTTTCCCTTTTTCTATGAGTATTTGCAGATTTTTTTCCCATTCAGCAGCATATAAGCTAATACATTGAAAATTCTTCTGTCTTATGTTGATGGTTTGCTCTGAGAAACAGGGCAGTCAAATAAACAGGTCAAGCACTGGAAAGCTGACAGAATTGAAATTCATAAGAGCAAGTTTAAGTGGTCCTCTAAAACGATTTTGAAAGCATCATTAATCATGCCGGGCACTGAGCCAGTATAAGCAGCTAGTTACAATTGTATTACTCCTTTTAACAGAAAAGATGAACTTTCCTCGTCTTTCCTCTGCATGGTTCTTTGCACTTAAAGTACATCCAGCTAGAAGTATCCCTTAGCAGGTTAGAAAACGGAGACAGCAGGAGGCTTACTTCAGTTGTTCCACCCTCCCCTTCATGATCTTTGCTTTGTAATCATTTTCTTTCATCAGGAATATATCCTTTGCTTCAAATGTAAAACTAATGGCAAGTCTTTCTTCTGCTAAGGAATCCTCTACACACCATGCAAACAGGCAAAAGAAAAAACAAAGCAGATCTCTAGATTGTGCATTCCTCTACCACAGGTTGCCAAAAAGACACACTGCCTCTACCAAAAATAAATTTAGAAGCATTTCTGTGCACCACTTTCACTGTGTTCTATTGTTCTTTAAAGATGTCAACAAGCAAAATTGCACTGAAGACTTACAAAATAAAACTTGCAATAGAAAGTTTTTTGTGTGGTCTTACTGTTCCTCACTTGCTCCCTGTCAAACTAGGGGAGGATGACAAGTGTTTTTTCCACCTATAAATTATTGCATTCCCTAATTATGCTAATTAGGACTAATTATGCTAACTAGGTCCTTTGAAGATGAAAAATGCAATTCTTTGATTTTATGAATATAGCTTTCAAATTTATGAATATGAGTTTAGAGGCCTTCCCTTCTCAAGGATTTGCATATGACAATAGTTAGGAAGGTTATATACTGTCCTTTACTTGAATGCTTTTCTTGTGTTATTTTCATTCAAAGTAAAGATAAACTTTGAAGGCTTGTATTTGAGTCCACTGATTTAAATTAACTAGGGTTAAACTTGGGTTTCTAGGAGGACTAGGTATGTCATCTTTATTTCACTTGATTTTGGGTCTTACTCTTGCATGTTTCATTATTAAATTCTTAGAATAAAGGCAAGAAAAAATTATGTTCAATTCTGGTCTTGATCCCCTCAATTTAATGCAATTTTCATTTATTACAAGGTAAAATTTTACCATGAACATTAATTAGCAAATGAGGTATCTATATTAATTTTAACCCTTGCATTAGTGAAGTAAGTTTCTCATGGAGATGAGGAAGTATATCTTCTATTCAAGATAAATGGTTTGTATGGAGAGCTGGAGATGCTTGCCAGCCCACCATAACCCCAATAAGAAAGCCACAGATTATCTGTAAGGTATCAATAAAAAAGGTGTTTATCAGAGTCAGCACTGGAAGAGAAGAGTGTAGGTAATCCTTATGTCCCTTTAGGTGGTGTAGCACTGAATGGCTCTTCAGCCCCTGTGCAGCACACCCTGCAGACCCCATCCATTGAACACACCCTCCCCTTTGGATCCCTTGAGCTACTCCTTGTTTTCTTACATGGAAACAGCTCTATTCATAATTTCTGCTCTCGGACAGGAGAGATGTTTGTGTGGGGCTTGCACACAAGCAAGGCCAGGCAGGGAGTGGAACTGCCTGTATGGAGTAGGAACTGCCACAGGCTCCTCTGTTAAAACCAGCTGGTTCTGTTTGTCCTGCAGCCAAATTCTGTGCAGCCAGTGCTGGTCCTGTGTGTACATGATCATTCCTTCCCTGTGCAGTGGTGGAACAGTCAGGGCTACTGCACCCCTCCCTAATGATATTTTATTAGGCAAGTTACGTTGTGGAATTGAGTATGTATGTGTCGATACCTCTGAACTACAAGAGACTTTTCTTTTTCTCTGCTTCAGGGACAACAGGAGAAAACAAGTTCACAGCAGGAAACCCTAGGGAAAGTGCTTGAATTCCTTATTAAGTCCACAAGCAATTTGTTGGGTAAATAAACCTAAGAAAGTGTTCTTAAATCATCTATTCAAATACAGGGTGATTTGTAAAGTTAAAGACTGCTAATAAATTGCAGAGCTGGTAAAACATATCATATATCACCAACTCTGGTATAGCTCCTGTGACATGAATGCAATTACATTATTTTACATTTCAAAAGCAAAAGAGAAAGAACAAGTCAGAGGGAACAGCTAAAATGCAGGGAGGAAAGTGTACTTAGAGCTGCTTATTGCATTTTCTTTTTTTTTCCCTGGCTTTTAACATTGCAGCAATGGGAGCTCCTTCTTTGGCCTCCAACAGCAAAGCATCATTGTGATAATTCATGAAAAACAGTGTGTACGAACATATAATGGCAAGTTAATGGGATCTTTAGTAAATAAGGACTAGAATGCAGAAGTAACAGTTCTATGAGCATTTCCTGTTTCAGGAGCATGGTTGAACACTGTGAAGATGCACTTCAATTTGTAAAATAAATTCCATTAGCTGTTTCTTCTCTAATTAAAAAAACCACATGCAGTCTATCTATCTATCTATCTATCTATCTATCTATCTATCTATCTATCTAAAATCACAGTTTGCATTATGATGAGAACCTCTCACCGGGCTTTCTAATACTGTGAGGTTTCCTCTAAGCTGAATTTCTGAATTCTCATGGAAATTTGCGTGGGCACAAGATGTTCTTTTTTGTGTAAAAATAACCCATATCATGTTGTCTCTCTCCATTGTTTCACTCATGCAGAAGCAAGAGGTCAGTGCAAGGCATTATTTTCCATACCACTCACCGCAAGTAAATTTCATCAACGTGTGCTAAAGTCTGCATAGAGTTCTGTATTGTTCTGCATAAACCCAAAGACAAAAACAAGGCCACTGGTAAGTAGTCCAAACATTTCTCTGCATTTGATGTGGAAAGAATATTTTCTTTTTTCTCCCCTTTATGCTCTATGTAGTATATAAACAAATAATTCTTTTTCCTTTTAATTTCTGGAGTACTCTTAGTGTATTTTAGCACTGATCAATAAAAAAGAATCTTTCTAAAAGCTCTTTATACTGAAAATAGGACTGGATAGTTCTTTTTTTTTTTCCCAATGGGAAATTGCTGTATTGTGATGGTGCTACATTACAGTATGAGAAAACATACCCAAAAGAAACAATTGTGCATGTCTTATAGGGGTTTTCCTGAGTAGAAACAGGAGTAATAAACCTTTCATAACTACTAACTAATACTAATTATTTTTCTAGCAGACATGAGTACTACTAAAATGTAGTTGAAAACAAAGTGGCACTACAGAGAGCAGAAGATGTTAGAACATGATAGTCTTCTATGCTTATACTTGGCTTTATGGGGAAAAGGAACTGATAACATTCAAGATCAAATAAAAAGTAAAGGAATGGAAAAGGCATAAGCTGAAAATATATTCAGACTTTTAATCTGAAGTCTGAAGGTTGTGTTCTATTAGACTTGATCTGGATTTGTATATTTGTGTTTAGACAGCTTCAAATACCCATTAATCCAGCCAATTCCAATCATAGTATTTAGCAGGTTTCAGTGCTAGCAGTGCAGAGATCTATCTCAGCCAGCCTTAAATATGTGAAAGATTACATTTAAGTCTGTACTTGTCACCGTAGTTGCTTTGAAGTCAGTGAAAAGCAATAGATGCTTTCAGAGCATGTCTCGTGAGGTCTATGGAGGCCAGAGAGAAGTGACTTACACTGTGGTGTCAATCACCCTAGGGAAGCGAGTGTTTCTTTCAGTGGCCTACAGAAGGAACCTGCCAAGACTGGTTGAGATTTAAACCTTGATGTCAAAATGAATGGATCTCTTTCCACATTACCTGTCACTGCCTGAGCATGATGTCGATGCTTTCTGTGTAGTTCACGCTCTATTTAGAAACAGAACTTGACTTTTTAATAGATACAGAAGTGGAAGGAGATAATGAGTCCCCTTAGTTTAACAAACTTGTGCTAACTAAAAAATCAATTGCTTCATATTAAAATCTGGATTAGCAACCTGAAAAAGTTGAAGTCCTTAGTGGACTTAATGAACTGCAATGCGAAAAATCTGTGTGTCATATTAACTAGTTGCAGAACAACATAATTTTTTTTTTTTTCCCCAGAACACCAGAAGTAACATGGGCAGAAGGAAAACTGTAATGTCCTTGAATGACTTTTGCGGTTATTAAAGCTGTTCAAGTCACTCTGCCTGAAATTTCCAACACTTCAGTATTATCCAACACATGTCACAAAAGATGATTTTGTTTTATCTGTTTTCAACCTTCTCATGTATCTGCTTTCTTTGAATTTCAGAAAGAGGTTAAGTTGTCTGGAAAAGTTCTTAATTTTTTAGATTTATGTGCACAAATTTTCTCAAGTATTTTGTTTTAGAGGCTTTTAAGCAGCTGTTTATTCTTCTGGAAGATTTTTAGCTTTCAAATCTACATTCCAGTAGCAAAAATAAAACTTGAATTGAAGATGCAGAGTCAAGTCTTTGAGATTTTTTACACAAAACTGATATCAACTATTAATATTCTATTTTATAGATTTAATATTATTTCCTGTTGATGTCCCTACATGATTGCATGTTAGAGCTAAAATAAATCCACTTAATTTTCACGTTCCCAGGCATTAGTGTCAGAAGAATGCTGTTCCTTTTGTCAGCCTAATGGTAGCCACAATTTCATGAATAATCTACTATTTTTATTTCTGAAAATGTTTGTCCCTTTATCTTTATCTATCTTGACAAAAGTCACCCATTGCTGGCCTTAATATTCTTGGATTTTTTTCAGTCTAAGTTTGTAGGCAATAGTGAAATTAACCTTTGATCTCAACTTTGTGTCATCTCTTGCTATATAACATTATACAACTGCCGTTTTCATGTAATGTGTTTAAAATCTGGCTCAGAGCAATTACTATTAATTGACGTTTGGTCTATCAGCAATTTTTTCTGCTTTTGAAGTCATAATTAATGCTACTTGCTTTCAGTGCTAATCCTCTGGCCTCCTTGCATATTTTATGACTGTTTTTATTCTTAAATTGCTTTTTGTCCACTCCTGGCCTCTGACATGAGTTTATTACAGCATTCGCATTCATCCAACTCTTTTAGCAGCAACATTGTATTGTTGCAGTTACAGTTGCTGTTCCAAAAAATTGACTTTCACAGTTTGTTGCACCTTAATAAAGAGCTTTTTAGAGACCTGGCATTCCAATCAGCAATGCTTGCCAAAAAGAGTACATTGTTTGCTATGAATTATATTTGAGGAGTACCTTGTTAAATTTCAGATTTCTGTAACATCCATATATATATATATATATATATATATGTTTATATATATATACTTTTTTTTTTTTTTAATATGGGCTGTAGTGCAACTCTGCTTTGGAGAATCCGCACCCTTGACCAGCTGGCCATGTTGCTTTTGATGCCCAGGGTATGGTTGGTTTTGTGGGCTGTCAGCCTGAGTCCAGCTGGAGGACATCACTTGCTCTTTCCTCATCCACAAATGCTGTAACTCCATTGTAAAAGGACAACAGATTTGTCAGGCACAATATGCCCGTAGAGAAGTTGGGTTGGCTGTTACTAATCCACCTTATTTTCCATGTGCCTTTGAACAGTTTCCAGGAAGATGTGCTCCATGACCTTGCTGGGAACCATGGTGAGACTGACTGGCCTGTAATTCCCTGGGTCTTCTGTTTTTATCCCTTTTCAAAAATGAGGGTTATGTTACCCCTTTCCCAGTCAGTGGGAATGTTGCTAAACTGACTTCTCAAATGTGATTGAAAGTGGCTTGGCCACTTCCTTTGCCGGTTACCTCAAGCCCTGCAGGTGCATCTCATCATGTGCCATGAACTTGTGCGCCTTCAGGCTCCTTAGATGTTCTTAGACCTGATCTTCTCCTACAGCAGGTGATTCTTGACTCTCCTCATGCCTGTCTTTGCCTTCTGCAACCTGGGCAGTGTGGCTGGAACACTTGCTGGTGGAGACTAGGGCAGAAAAGTCACTGGGTACCTCAGCCTTCTCCATGACCTTGGTAAATATACAAGATAGATCACATTTTGTGCAATATTAATATCCCACTTTGCCTGTCTGGATCTGCCTGTATGCTAAACATGTAACCTGAAACAGGCCTCTCTTTAACATACGAGCTATTTGGATTTACAGAATGAAATGCACGTGCCTGGAAGCTCATGAATCTGTCACCTGATCCAACACAAAGCTCACACTCCTTCCAATAAAAATCCTGCTTCTTTAATTCCTCACATTGGGAGCCTCAAGTAATCAGGTCCTGATTTGAGCTGCAGGGGAAAGGGACCTGGAATGGAAGTGTGCATCTTAAATACATCAATTTTATTTGATCTACCTGTTTGTTATAATATCTGAAAGGAAGCAAAATCATACCCTGACAGTTTGAGAATAATGTAAAATGTGAGTTCAATGAAGGCTTTTTCCTCTTGACTGCTAGCATTTAAAAAACCCCATTTCACAAGTATTTTCCATTTTACTTGTTCCTGTTTCAGAATAGACAACCCCAGTGGTGAAACAGAAATGAAAATGTCAACATTTTACAAGACCAAGTCCTTATGAGATACATAGGTTTATATTTTGTGGTGCTAAAACGTTCATAGTAGCTGGGTAGTTTTATTGCTCTGTGCTTGCAGACAAATGAATCAATAAGGAGAGCACTTATAAAAGCCCTTCAAAGTAAGTAAGATCATAAAATGGTGGATAGCTAGTTTTGACATTTTATTTATTTAATTTTAAACTTCTTATACTTTCTGCTAGTTTAGCTCATTTTGAAAAATACCCATTGCACTCTTCCTGTTTGTTACTTTAGGTTAATGATCTGATTGTGTGGAGAATGGAAATAAGAATTACCTACTTAACAATTTTTAAGGAAGAAATATGATTTTAAAAGTCTAAGTATGTAGCATTTGCATTTGAACACAAACAAAAAGAGATAAAAGTAGAGAAGCTTGTGGGGAAGAGAGCGCTCCATCTATTTTATAATAAATGATATCCCTTCTGAAAAACTTTGCTATCTGCAGCAATTAGATGGGTTAATCACTTCTGATCTAGGGACATCTACTGACATGATTAATTTGACTGTGTGCTAGCAGTGCTAGAAAAGACACCATGAATAAGTATATACATTCTGAGTGGTGTTGACTTATGATGTTTACAATTTTAATCCATTTGTGGTTTGTTTTCCTAATTCTATTTTGCATAATATTAAGAACTTTAATTACCTGTTGAAGTAGCTAGCTAAATTTACTTAAAGGAATCTAACATATGCAGTGTCTAATGTGTGTAACTGTCTTGAAGACTTAATTGTCTAAAGAATTATCTAGAGATGTAAAAGTGGATTATATTTAAATTTGGAAAGGATAATAATATATGTGTTTTCCAAACAAATGTTCTTGCTTATGAAAAGGTAGGACAGTGTGGAGTGAGGAGCCTTAACTTCATGTGTTGCAAATGTGCTGCTTCTAGGTATGCTTCTCAAATCTACTCGTGCTGGAAGAGTGTTGAAAAGCTTCTCTGTACTGTGTCTTGGGTTTCTAATTGATTCATACTGGGAGTCAAGAAGACAAGTCTGAGGTTACAGTACCAGTCCTCTTGACAAGACAAATAGAAAGACAGCTCTCATCAGAGATCCTTGAAGAGATACAAGGTCCTCATCAGGGACACGGCTTGAAAGTTTTGTTTACAGGGTTTGAAGCTTTGCTTAAGCACTGAACTGACCTGAATCCTTTTTTCTGTTCAGCAGACTCTGATACCGTTGAAGAAACAAACTTTAACAACTACATTGCCAAGACATAGGACAGTAGTCTCCAATAGTCAGGTTTCTTAGTTTACTTAATAGTTTTTTTAAGAGAAAAATATTAATTGTAGGTGAAATGGGAGTAATTTATGCAAAATCCCCAGCTAACTAGTACTTGTAATTAAAGGACTCTACTAATTACTGACAACAACTGAAAAACAAGCCTATTTGATCTGCAGAAAATAAGCCTTCAGAATACTTTTCCTTTCAAAAAGATCTTCCTCAAAGGCATATAAGCCTTAGATATCTCTGAGCAGTCTACCAACAGAGTGGGTTCCTAAAACTTGTCTTGCTGTACATATACTGCCTACTCTAGGGTTGAAGAAACAGTTTTATCATATTTAACATTATAATATTCAGAGGCAAGACTGAGGATCATCAGTGTTACTGAAGTCTGATTTGGCCCTGAGTAATGTAAATATCCTGAGATGGAATGAATCAGAAAATTTATTGAAATCACTGTTGAGTATTTGATCTTCCTCCTTTAAATTTAGCCATTATGCTACAGCCAAATTATTATGTGGTTTGTGTCTTAGTGAATGGAATGATTTCATGGTACCTTGCTTGGACCTAATGTTATTCATACAGTAGTCCAGATTCAGTCTGTTATTTTGATTAAGTTAGCAAAATCTGTAAAGAGCAAATCATTGTTCTCAATCTGCAGCCATGTTCCATTAAAGGTTAAGGGAATCAGAACCCATGCAAAGATTACTACTAAGATATTTACTCTCACAATGAAAATACCTGCAGTGCACAGAGGCACAACAAAGTGAAATAGAGCTGACCTTTTTATTAACAATGTCAAGGGTAACGTTTCAAAACACTCACAGCAGGAACTTAAAGGATCATGATTGTGTTTTAGGGGAATTCAAATATTATGGTCCTATTCCCTATAACACAAAGATAGTCTTTATAGAATGAATGACACTCTTTTTTCCATTTTAAGCTCTCTCTACCCTTTTCCCTAGCAGCCTGCCAGCTTCTGAACTAAAAAATAAAAAATTATCCTTTGCAGAGAATATTTAGTACCTGTCTTTCCAATACTAATCAGTATGAGTAGTTTACCCCAAGTCAGGCTTGGTTAGCATTTTTTTTCCTATGTTTGATTAGATAACAATCACTGTTTTCCAAATATTATAGCTTTCAAACATCCTCGAAACTGTGGTTTAGATATTCGTTCAGGGTCAGTTCTTATGGCATAAACATCAGATTAGCCAAATATCTGTGCCACATACTTCAGATTTATGTGTTTCAGGATGAATGCCAGACCTGTTTGCAAGCATGTGTTTCCTTGTATTTGAAGTAAATGTTTTTTGACTACTGGCTTATAAACAATTGTTTTCAAAAATCTGAATATATTCTAAGATTATATAGCTTTGTAACTATAGTCCTACTTGCTTCTTGCATGTATAGAATAATTAATTAAATCCACGAAGAAACTATAAAAGTGAAGCTGGCTTCCTTCTGGATAGGACTGATCCTTTGAATCTCTCTTTCCTCCATTAGAAAAAGAGAGTAATACTAGTTAGAGAGACAACATTCCCAGAAAAGTTGCAAACTGTTTCCACCTGCTTTACACCGTCTCATTTTTAGACTTAAATTGGATAAAATCTTGTATTCTTAAAAAAAATTGATCAGGCATTCGATTAGCAAGTGGGTTGTTTTTCTAAGTGGTTGATTCTGGATTTCTTTTATGCCAGAAAAAGAAAGACTTTACATGATGCAGATAAATTTCTGGAAAGCAGATGCAGGGCCTGGAGAGGTAATCCAGGGGAAAAAAGGTGGGTGTAAAGAGCTGCCTCAACATCCTGTTGAGATGTAACCCAGCTCTTCTGCCACTAAATCTGTCTCCACTCTTTTGGAAGTATTTTTCCACATTCTGGAATGGAGTTGAATTTATACTATGGATTAATAGCACTCATGATTTTTTTGAGCTTGAGAACTGAGAACTCTGCTAGTAAAAATTGATTGCACATAGATGTGTGAGTGCATGGCCTTATCATTATGATTTCAGTGAACTGTGTGCTACCTACTTGTGTAGGCAAGAGGAATTTATTTCAAAATGATTGCTGAAAATATTTTATAACATTTGGATAAACAAAATCCATCTTGTGCTCTACCAAAAAATTCTCCTCCCCATCCAATTTGCATTTCAAATAGGTTTTGAAGCATAGAACTTTTCAATATATATATGTATATATCTACATATATAAAATCTGTGTTTTAATTATACTGTATTTATCAATGCTGTAAATATTCTGATTTTTTTTGTATTTAATCAGGATAGTGTACACTAAGTCAAATACTTTCTAAATGTCTGTTATGTCCCATAAAACCACACTTATGAATCACCCTTTTAATCACACCTATGAATGAAATCAGTTTTGCTATGTGAGTTCTTTCTTCCAGGAAATCTTTCTGATTTGCATTAGAGATATCTTTGATCTTCAGTGGCTTCTAAACCTGACTTCCATCAAGTTGCTAGGCTTGGAAGAAGATCTTGTCTTTTGCTATTTAGGTTATCCTGTTCACCTTCTTCTATTAGCAGTTTCTTTATTAACATCAGAGATTTTTGTTTTTAAACATGCCAAGAATTCATTGGTTTAACAAAAAACAGTGTTTTCATTACTTTCCAGGCATCTACTTGAACAATTATGATGGATATTAAGACAAATAACAGAAAAAAACTGATTAAAAAGGGATTATTCCTAATGTATGTGTTAACAATATTCTTGGGTTGAATTGTTCTCTTTGTGTTATTATTTACTATTTTTTTATCTTCATGAAGACTCATACAGTGGTTTGGGTTGAAATGGACGTCTAAAGATTATCTAGTTCCAACCCTCTCCCACCATGGACTGGGACATTTTTCACTAAATGAGAATGTTCAGAGCCCAATACAACCTGGCCTTGGACACTTCCAGGGATGGGGCAGCCACAAATTCTCTGGGCAACCTGTCACAGTGCCTCACAGTGCCTAATGAATCTTTAGGTTAAATTTTAGCTTCTTTCAGTTAAAACTATTGCCTTCAGTGACATTATATCTTCTGGCCTTGGCAAAAAATTCCTTCCAGCTCTCTTGTAGTCCCTCTAGGTGCTGAAAAGCCACAGTAGTGTCTCTCTGGAGCCTTCTCTTCTCCAGGCTGACAAAAGACAAATCTCTGAGCCTGTCATCACAGGAGAGGTGCTCCAGCTCTCTGATCATCTTTGTGTCCCTTCTCTGTACACTCTCCCACAGGTCCATGCCCTTCTTATACTGGGGGGCCAAGAGCAGCCCTCAGATGGGGCCTTATGAGGGCAGACTACCAGAGCAGAATCACCTCCCCTGGCCTGCTGGTCACAGCTCTTTTGATGCACTCAGGGTGCGTTTGTTGAATTTCTGTTCTGTAGGAGCAGATTGCTGGCTTAGGTCCAATTTTTCATCCACCAAAACCCTCCAGTCCTTGTCTGCAGGGCTGTCCTCAATCCATTCATTCTCCAGACTGTGATGATATTGGGGATTGCCCCCACCCATGGACACGGGCCCACATCTCAAGTCTGTCAATTCCCTCCAGTGTGTTGACCACAGCACACAACCTTGCTGAGAGTGCGGTCTAGTGTAATAATGGATATATTCTATTAGAATTTCCCATTAAAGAGGTACTTAAAATTTTTCTCTTCCCACAAATAATACCCTTATATTTTGGGTTTTTTTCTTAATATGTTTTAAATTGCTGCAATTCAGGTTTTCTTAATTGGTCAGATTTTATGAAGCATCTTCAGAAAAACAATATTTATCTGAATATTTTTCTCGAAGCATTATGAACTATTATTTTAAACCTGTTCAGTAAAGGCATTTTTTAACTTCTTGAGTTTAATCCATTTATCAGCGATTTACAATGGCCAACATTTTTTCCTTATCAGAATTTATGCAAATCGAGTCCAAAGTATAAAATTAAAGTTACATGAAACCTTGATTTTTTTTCTGATCAGTCTCTCAAGCTGATTACAGTTCTGTTGTTATATAAGGCCTGTTGTTTTCTAGGCTAAAGTAAAAATGTGATTTTTGAATCCATAAATTTAAGTCTGAATGAATGGTTCTCTTCATCCGAAAGTAAATACTGATGAAGTGTAAATGTTCGTTATCTGGTTTGATTTTAAGTGGCTTGAAAACCTGCTATGTCCTCTTCTCTCTTTAGATTGAGTGATTTGCACCAGTGTTATGTGATGGCATTATTCAGCAGACTAAATGTAATGTCAAGTTGTTAGGGAAATACAAACCGCCCCTAAAATACTAGAATAAAAAGCTACATTTTTATCTTGGATTTACTTTTACCTCATCTGAATGATTTTATTTTACTTTATAATGAGTTTAATTCTGCTCTTATTTTTCAAACCAATAATAGAATAGCATAAATTGGCTGTTATCACAAAAAAAAAGCAAACTTGAGAGTATGATAAGAAATGCATGGTAATTATTTTGCTACAGCAACAGAAGCTTGAATTTTAGAATTCATTATTTTTCAAGGTTTTTAGGTGATACCATGATTTAACAGCAATTTTCGGTTAAATAGCTTGATTGATTTAATAAATATGAAGTAAGACCTGTACCAAGTTGGCACCTTTTATACTTAGCTGACATTTTATGTTTGGGGATGAAAGATGGAATGTTTTAAGTCTCCATAGATAACTAGCGGAGAAAGAGAACAAGAAACGAATAACTTCTTTTGCTTTGCTCTTAATCTGACAAGTAACATCTCCTGACAGCTTCCTCAAGGATGTACTTGAAGCAAAGAAAGTTTACGTTATATCAGGTGCTCCACATAAAAAATAATTGACCAAATCCTTTTTAGCTTTATAACTACACTTTGTTGCATGTAAAGGAAACAAACCAATTTTAATTGCATTAATTAGCATGTCTCTATTCCTACTGTATTTTATGTACCTAATGGATTGTCATATTTATCACTTCAATAAAAGGATGAGATAATTGCACAAAATAGAAAGGGAACCTCAATGATTGATTCTGACGTTCAGTGCTGAACAGGTTTCTGCTAGATACAAGATTTTAAGTGTTGGCTTAAACCTATCTCTGGTAGCTGAGGAGTATGCCCAGTCAACATTTTCTAGCCTTTACTGAGTTAGAAGAGAATTTAGATACATTCCTGTTTTCCTGACATCCTGCTTTTCCCTGGGCATCACTGCAGAAGATATTTATAACAGAAAGCTTTTGGAAGGAATGGGATTGCTTTTTTACAAACTACAAAGTGAAGCTGCAGTGAGTCCTCGGAGAGTGTGGCTGCTCTTTGGAAGGGGCCTTAGCCTGGTGCTGGGAGCAGCCCAGTGCCCTGCAGAGCCCTCAGTCTGTCTGCAGCCCTGATAACTCTTGGGAGCTTGGGCAAATGTCACACCTTGTCTTTCGGCCCAGCAGCCCTGTCTGCTGCTTTGTGTCATGGGACTTTTTGGACGAACTCCAGACCACATTTACACTTGATCGTGTCTGAAGTGCACTGCATTGGTGAAGAAAGCTCTAATGATCACTACGTGTCCCTGCTCAGGTCTTGTGGGGCTGTGTGCTGCTCACTGAGAGCACAGCTCTGGCCCTTGGCTCTCCTTCAGGGAGCAGCCCTGCTATTGCTTCCACTAGCCACCACCATCCACACAATCCTCTCTCTGGGACGGACATCTGGCACCATGGCATAGTGCTTATGCCAATCAGCACTTTTTACTGAGCTCCGGTAGTCTACAGCATAGAGCAATATCATAAGGAACAAACTGACGATTTATATTCCATGGAAAGATAGCGTCCTTCATAGCTGAGATTCAAAACAGAGCAGAAATTGGGTGGTTATCTTTGATATTTGATTATTGATTATTTGATTTCTACAAAATTGATTTCTTCCAGCCTTATATAACACGTTCAGAAGTGTCCAAAATATAAAGACTGAAAGCTCCTTGCTCGCTGTCACCTCAAAGTCAGCTGGAAAGACTGCAAGATTTGTTAAAGTTGTTCTTTATCTGCTGGGCTGTGTTTTTTCCCTTGGAAATGCATTGGAAAAATAATGCAATAGTGTGAGAAACAAGAAAAAGAAGTTATTCTGCTAACATGCTACTTTTAAAGCATTTAAAATTCTTTAGTGACAGAATTTGGTTTAAAAGAATCAGTTTCTGTTTTACCTGCAGCACTTGCACAATCACTGCTAGTCTGCCTGGATAATAAAAGTACTGTTAATTGTACCAATTAAGAAGTGAGAATGTGAGTAATTGCTCTTTGTTACTTTCCAGGTCAGAGCAGATGCAATAGGAAAATACACATCCAACAATCTAAAGACAGTTTACTCTGAAATAGTTCTTTGCAATTTAGACATTTAATTAAAAGCTTTAAAGCTTAATTAAAAAGTTAAATCATTTGTCTACTTCTATGGAAAAACAAAACCAACAAAAACCACAGTTCTTATATGTTTGGATCAATTATATAACATAAAACACAGTGGAATAAGCACTATTTTCTGCTCTGAAGTTATAGCATTTTTCATGCATAAAGCATAACACATAAAAATGTATTCATGGTACTAGAAACAAATAGATATATTGTTCTATTAAGCACAGTGTGAGAGTGAGTTTTAATCTAAAAAGATACTTTTTTTTTATGCTGGTACAAAGGCAAAAAACTTTTTTAACATAGTGAAAATAATGAAGAGTAAAAGCTAAGTCTTTTCTGCGATACTTTAAACTTTCAAAACAGCAACCTGTTGCGTTTATATACTGGTAATAAACAGCCAGACAAACACCAGAGAAGAATACTGAAGAATGAGTAACCAGTGGGAATTTTTTAATCAGCATCTGATGTCATATTCTAAAAAATATTGAGTAGTATGATTTAAAATTCAGAAATATGTGATTTAATCTCATAACGTAAGCCTAAAATTTTCAAAGGGCTAGCAAATAGAGTAAGAGACTTGTGAATAACTCAGAAATTCAGAAATGCTCAGAACAAATACAGTTGGGAGTAGAAGGAAATAAACCATGGCTAAAAGTAACTGCATGTCTACTCAACATTCCCCTTTAAAAATAAGAGAAGCTGATAGATATTACTAAAAATAATTCTGTTCTTAAGTCATATTTATAATAACAAGGCTCATATTAATAATAACAACGACTTATTATTATTATTATGTCAATATAAACATATTAATAATAACAAGATAACTCCCAAGTGACATCAAATTGTAAAATAATTATATTAATCTACTCAGGCTAGCACTCTCTGAGATGATTCCTCTTGACATGGGGCCAGTCCAAATTGTAGACACACCCTGCAATAGATCCATGCACAATTGCATGGTGCACTCTTTGCAAATAATGCAATTTTAGTGGGCTGACTTAGAAAAAGACAAGTTCAGCCAACTGAAAGACATTATCCCACATACAGCTACCCCCACTTTCAAGTCCACTTTTTCCCATGTGTTTCAAAAGGGACGTGGAGAAACTGGAGAGGTTCAGCTGACAGCTATCAAGGTGACATTGGCCTAGGGCACCAGCTGTGAAAAGAGGTTGCAGGATTTGTGCCTCTTTACAGTGGTGAAAGGAAGCTCAAAAGTAATCTAATAGCTTCCTACAACTATTGGAAGTATAGCTACAATGGTGACGAACTTTACTTGGTAATGCCAGATGATGTTATAAACAAAACCAGATATGAATTCTGGTTTGTGAAGTTCATAATAACTTTAGCCAAAAAAAAAAAAAAAAAAAAAATCTCAAGGAGATTGATGGGGCAGTGGAACAGGTTGCCCATCAGGAGCCTGAGCTCAGTGGTGCCACCTAGTCTGAAACTGTGTGTGCTAGTGCCCACTCCTGGGAAGCATCATGGACCTGTCTGACCCAGGTGTAGCTCCTTCTACTCCGAGTAATCCTCAATCCCATTGGGCTCTGTGCTCCTAGACTTGGCTGCCCTCATGCCATACTCCATTTTAATCAGTGCATAGCCTCACTTGCACCTTATAAAAACATTAATTTGACTTCTTGGCACACAACCTTCACATAATTTCCATCACTTTGAATTGACTCGCTCTCACCCAGTCATCCACAATAAAAATGTCTTCTGGTCGCAGGAACTCCACGAAGGGTTCAGAGGGGACCTGGAGGCAAATGTGAGATAGCCAGACTGTGCCACTGGCAGGCCAGAGATCAGTCCCTGACAGTCTTTTACATCTGATTTTGGCTATTTCCTCAGTCTTTTCTACATGATATTGGAAGGTGCTTCATCCATTCCTTGTGCTACTTGAATTACTTGTTTTCTGGCTGCACAGCTTCTGTACTTTAGGACTATTTGACAAAAACTCATTGCTACAAATAGACAGCTGCTCCTTGTGCATCTTAAACTCAGTCTAATATATTATTTAATGCATTTAATAGATAAAGAATGTGATAAAATTCTGAAAACAGGGCCTTCTCCACTATCTGTGCCCACTATCTCTACTATAAAACAGAGTAATATCTTTTACCTTCTTCAAATGACATTATGAAAATGTAGGTTTATTAATTAAAAACTCTATTGTTAACAACGGTAGAGGCATTTAGTAAAGCCCACAAGGCTTTAATTACCTATAGTAATATGTAAAGGCAGTATAAATACACAAATTATTCAAGAATAATTCATTGAATAATCATGAGGTTGGGAGAAAAAAAGTTCTTTATGGAAGTCTGTGCCAAACTAATGCATGTACATAAGTGGCCTGAATTAGGACTGCTAAAAACAATGTTAATGATGTCATATCCAAATTTTAAAATATAGATTGTTGACCACTATAATATTTAGAAATGTAGTTTTGAGAACATAAAAAAATAGGTGCCTTCTACTTTTGTTGGTGAGCAGCACAGGTATTTTTCCATAATATATATTTTTGTTTTTATTGCTCAGGCTCAGTGTAGAGGAACATCATATAAATTGCACTGAGCGTGCGTACCTCAACTCATGAAACGTATTAGACTGTACTTCAAAAGAATGATAGTCCTACACTAGTGGAAATAAAGGCTAGAGTAATCAGAACTGATGACAACTTTTATATGCAAAAGAATAGAATCTACTCAGATATTGTTTACAATGAAGTGCCATGAATAGACTGTGAAATGTAGGTGCTGTGACAATAGTTCTCTTATCTGAAGGTAGTTGTAAAAATCTGAAACAAGTATTACTATGTGTGAGCTATAAGAATGGGATTGGATTTATTGAGCAGTTCAAGAGTGCATACATTTTATAGATGTTAGAAACATGTATGAGGTAAAAATGAATCACCTGTTTAATTTTATCTACTGTCAGCATTAAGATTAAAGTTTTATTTTAAAATATTCATCTTCCCTGTAAATCTGTAACTAAATGACTGAAGTAATTTTTTTTGTATATATCTAATCCTAATTTCTCTGCCTTTTTACAGTAGGTTAATTATATTCATGAACCTTTGTTGCATTATTCACTTGGAAGGCCTTGATTATGCATTCCACATGAGTCTCATAACTAAACATCCAGGGCATGCCCTGTACTCAAACATGAGATAACACCATTAAGTCTTAAATCTCTAAAAATATATGTAAATCATAATAAAAGGGTTTTCTTAGTTAGAAATGATTTAAAGTTGAGGCAGACTTTGATTTTCTTCTGTTACATAGTTCAAAAATTATTTTTCATAAAGGGTGCTCAAGGAAGAGCTGATAATGCAAACAATCAGCATACAGATTATCTTTCTAGGAGTAAAATTTAAGAGAATGTTTCTTAGTCTATCACATAAAAATAGCCCAAGCTAAAAGTGTTCGGACACAATTGTGGTATCTTCTATGGGATTAACCCTTTCTTTGAATGCACGGCAGTTCACAGACTGGTATAGAAAAATTTTGTCTAGGGAAGTTTCTGTTAGATAACAGCTAGATAAAAAAATTACCACACCTTGGTCTCTGTGTAGGAAAGAGGCTGCCAGTTTTCCTATTCCATATAATAGTTTATTGACTGGTCTGGCTATGTGCTGAGTGCTGTGGGAGTGGGGGGCGGGGGAGCAAAGCTTGGTGTCCAATAAGCACCTCACTGAATTTCTGGCTAATTTATCAGACATAACAGTTTCAATACTGTCATCATCCATGTGAAATTTCTGGTGTTTCATGACCTCTGGTGATCTGATGTCCTTATGTTCAGACAACAGTATGAATATATTTCTCCCGCTTCTCCTCCAAACACAGATGCCTTGAACTGGTGCACTGAAGTCAGAAATATTTGGATATTGGCACTTTAAATTATTTATTCCAGGCTTCGCCCTAGAATAGTTTACCTACTATTCAAAAATATCTTGATTGCTCCAAAGTTAGAATGTACTCACTGAATTTTAACCATGGAATTCAAGATCAGCTTTGTGATGGGCATTCCTTTATTTGATGTAAATTGCAAGCAGTTAATGTAAAACTGCTGTACTTGTGCTGTCATACTGGGAAGTTGTGTGCTTAGTAGCCCAGAAAAAAACACTCCAAATCCAAGACATATATAATCTGTTTACAATTTTTCTCTTCATTATTATCTTCTGTCGCATCTTTACTGCTTGCCTTGGGGAAATGCTTATTTTACCTGTATAATAACTACCTTCAAGTTCCAAAATCACCTTTAATTTTAATTTTCATAAACTCTGATGAACTCACAACTGGATATTTCCATACCTACAATGCTACAGGTGTCCTGTGTGGATCTTCATTAGTCCTTTGATGGTAAAGGAAGCTCTGCTTGTTGGCCTGTTGTTTGTCTGCTGATCAAATTGCTCAGGCATATCATTGTTCCCACTGCACAATTGCTGTGGTTGGGCTGCTTTCCTAGCATTTCCTAGGAATGCTACTGTTATTGCCTGCACCTAGGCCTTAGGCTTTTCACAGATGAAAGCAGATGTTGAACTTGGTCTAGAAGTAGATGGCAAATAGAGAGAAATGCCTAAGGCAGACTGGATTACCTCCTACTGGTTTTCAGGAAAGAACTTTAAATTCTGTGCATTATCACTAAGCTGTTCTCAGTAGACTGAATTGCCCACCAGGGCAAAGCCATTAAAATTTTTAATTTGGGAAAGTACTTAGGTTAGAATGAAAGCCATATAAATGATCTTTTTCTAACCAAATCAAATATTTTAAGTAACTATTAGCTTATAGTAGAGTAACATATCTTCCTATTAAAGCAGAAATAAGAAATAACTTCCTTTTGGAAAGTCAAGCTCCTGAATTTACATGTGTCTTGTGAATTCCTTTTGTTGTTGTTGTTATTTACTTTTTTCCTGCATTGTGACACGCAGTTAGAATAAGTATATGTTTTGCATGCTGTGTTCTTGATTGCACACTCAGTTTTCTGATAATAGGTGGTATAGTAGGATAATAATGGTAATGTACCTACTCTCTCACAAATTCTATGTAGGGGCAATTAACTATCTACACAGCTGGGCTGTTGAATTTCTGTTCTGCATGACTGCTGTATAATCTTTCAGGCTAACACAGCCTTAGCTCAGGTTAACAGACACAAAACAATCTCCTTAGCCATTTGGTCTTAAAATGTTTGGGCATGTAGCACAAACAGTAAAATGGATTGTGTTATTAAGGGCTGGGACAGCATGAAAGAAAAAAATACAGTGGGTTTTTGAGAATTATAGGACAGATTGTGTGAAGCTCTTTTGTGCATCCAACACTTAGGAGGTCTCCAGGAGGTCACAAAGGTAGACAAAGGACAGCAGCATGGGTAAGAACAGAAGAGAGAAACATGCCTTTCTCCTTCCTTGTACCAGTATTCCCAGGAGGAACTCACCATGCCTTTGTCCTTGCTCATTTTAGTGTTCCCAGGAACTGGCATATCTCTAATATTTCACTGGATGAAATAGGTTATTAAATTACATGAACTGAAGAGAGATTATCTCAACTGGATAGAAAATAGTGCTTATAACACCAAGGCCATAGGTTTGATTCCCATATGGGCCACTCGCTGAATAATTGGACTCAATGATCCTTGTGGGCTCCATTCCAACTCAGAATATCCTGTGACCTCAGGTTCAAACAGGCATTCAAATAAAGAAATTTCACCATTTGTATGTGGTTCTTGCCTTTGTCATAGAATCACAGAATGGTTTGAGTTGAACAAGACCTTAAAGCTCCTATTCCCCTGCCATATGCAGGGATGCCACTCACTAGATCAGTTTGCTCAGGACCCCATACAACCTGGCCTCGAACACTTGCAAGATAACAGGATCTGCAAGGTTTGGGTGTGCTTATCTTTCGTGCTAGTGACGCTATTTTCAAAGTCAGCAATACTTGCTTTTCATTTATTACAAGCACAGAAATTTCTCTTAGAATCCAGATTTTTAGGAGGAAAATACAGCTACAATGGTTTTATGATCAAATTGAATGGTGGGTGAGGAAAGATGTAACTGAAGTTACAAAGAAATAGTAATAGAAAAGAGAGAGGAATCTGGGGAAAAACAAAAGAAAAGAAATGAGACACTGACAGCAAAATTGGATAGCAAATGGGACAGCTGGAAATGGAAAATACCTATCAATAAGATATCACTTTATTCCATATATATTATTCTGGACACCTAACCTAATATCTTCTTCAAAATAATTTTAAACATAGAATTATGCTTCCATCTTTCAATGAAAATATTTGTACAATATTGCCTAAACACAGGAGTAACTTTTGCCACTTAATAAGCTGTGATGATGTTTACAAAAATTTTGTAACCACGTTCATAGCAGGAGGATGGCTTGTTTGCAGTCATCCTGTCGCAATTCTTCTCACAGCATCTCCATCTTTATGTCAACATGAAGACAAAGGCAAAAGAAAAAGATATCTCTGAAAGCTGCTCTGGAATTGGTATGGTTGACTAAGTTAGATACTTTGAGTTGAGCTCTATTTTGTATATGTCTGCTTGTTCCTCATCGGTAGAATGAAGTAACAGTATTGTCCAAGCTTATAAATTGAACATTGGTACATGAAAGTCAGGTACATGCTCAGATATAGCAATAATGTGTGTCAGGTAGGCTCTGGTTGTGTGGGCATGTGCACTCATAGAGTCAGAGGATGCACAGTGTGTTAGTGACTTTAATGGGATGTGCTTGGGTGCACAGCTGCCTTTGGATATCAGCTCTGAACCATCACAGTGACAGCTCAGTGACAGAATTCAGGCACTGAAATACTCCAAGGAAGGAACAATCTGCTTTGGATGATCTCTGTAGGTCGTCAGCGGTTGCAAGGCCTTTTCCTTTTTTACAGTAAATATATATATAATATTAATTTGGGCATTTAAAAACACTGTAACTTTTCTATCATTTTGATTTCAGTTCATTGGAAAATTTAACTAGTAATTCATCAATGATTTAATTTAATATCAGCTTCTAAACTACTGAATGGTGATGCCTGAAATATGTCCTTTTGTTTGTGATATTCATAAAATTGCAGTTCTAGCAAGTTATACGTTTATTGCTAAACGGTATGAAATTATAATTATAATGGATGATAGTGAGGACAAATTTATACAAAATAATTTTGCTTATAATGTGAATTGTTGTAGCTCCACTTGAAAGAAAGTTCCTTGGGTAGAAAATAAAAGGCAGTACTTTGATCATACTGGTGATTTAATATTTGCTGTCACCTATCCTACTTTTCTGCTGCTAAGACTGATCAGAAAATAGTTTTACCTTAACTTATACAAACAAGTTCCATTCTAAGAGTATATGCATGTTGCTAGCCTGAACTTCACAGTACAAGAGACACAACAGAAAGACATTCTCTCGATGTAAAAAGTGAATTCCCTTTGGTGAAAGGCGTGTTGTTTGGACAGCCCTAGTCACATTCAGCGACTTTTTATAACATTATATATTTTCTATAATAAATACAGTGGAAGATTAATGGTGAATATTCCCAAGTCACTTAAAATTATTTGAGAATCTGAAAATGTGTTATTTTTGATTAGCCTATGAACAATGAAAATATTTTCCTGAAACTGAGAACATTCAGGTTCTGTGCTAGGAATTTCACTCATACCTGACCCAAGGAACCAGCCTAATTTTAAGTGAGTGAGAACTAGCATGGCCCATTTATTTCAGCTGCAGTAACTCTCAAACTAAGGGCAATGATCTACGAGCATGAATTAGCTTCCATTAGGAAGCTACAATATACATTACTGGTGCTCTGATTTTATCCAAATGTCAAATATCAGATCTTCACCTCCTTTTCACCTTTCAACTTATTCTTTTGTTATTTAATCACAAATGGTTTGTTCAGTTCCTTACAGAGCAAAATGTATTAGCTTTCCCTTGAATTGTAATTTTAACAAATGGTTACTGAAACTAAGGTATCATTTTGTGGAGGAAGAATCAGTGAAGTTCATACCAGTAAGCTCAGCACAAACATTTAGACATCTAAAGTCTAAACAAATGCATCTGAATTAGTTGTCAATATACTATACTGAAAATAAAGTTATAAAAAACTATAAAGAGAAAAAGCACCTGGATAATTTTACTTGTCTACTGTAGCAGGAGATAACAGCCTTCCAGGACTTGAAAGAGGGCTACAAGAAAGCTGGAGAGGGACATTTTGCAAGAGGATGTAGTGACAGGACAAGGGGGAGTGACTTTAAACGGAAATGATGATGGACACACAACTCACACCAAACATGGTTTCAAGCATCAGCACTTTATTAGTTCCCAGTACAACCTTTTATACCCTCCTCACCTGCATAACACCTGTGTGCCCTTTTACTCTTTTGTGATTGCTCAGTATACATCAACATTCAGTGCTTCTCCTTCAGTGCTGTCCACACGTCTTATAGAGCTGCACCCCATTAGGGATGATGCTCAGCCACAGCCCCATTCCCTAAGTCTCATAATCTGTTCTCCTACACTGAAATATGTTGGGTTTAGGTTAGATATTTACAAGAAATTCTTTACTGTAAAAGTGGTGTTGCACTGGAACAGGTTGCCCAGAGAAGATGTGGATGTCCCACCCCAAAAGTATTCAAGGCCAGTCTGTAGCAACCTGTTGTAGTGAAAGGTGTCCCTTCCCATGGCACAGAGGGTGGAACTAGATGATCATTAAGATCCCTTTCAACACAAATAATTTTATTATTTTATTCTCCATTTTTCTTCCATTGACACATAGTGAGGTCTAGGAAATTCTCAGAGCTTTAAATGTAAACGATATAAAAGTGCAGAGTTTGGTGACATGAATTTTGATCATTGCATCTGAGAAATGCTACTTTCACATGCATATGTTTCCTTACAGAAAGTGGCTTAAACCCAGATCTTTATAGAATTAATGTTGTTTGATAGTGGTCTGTATCGAAGAAAATTATGAATGTTCTTTAGTTGCTTGCTGTGTTATTAAATATTACAGAATATTCACAGCGACCATTCTGTCCAACTCTTAAGTGAATGGCCTGTACAGGGATTGAACCTACGGCCTTGGTGTTATTAGCATCATATTCTAACAACTGAGCTAATCCTCACCATATTTTGTGTTATTTTGGTTTAAATGGCACCTTTTATTGTTCTAGCTCTTAGATATACCCTTGCTAATTTTTCTGAGTAGTAAGAATTGAGCCCTTAGGAGAGCAAAGTAAGAAGATGAGTAATGTTACTTTTAAGAATACAGAAAGAAGAGGGCATGATGTCTCAGTGGGGAGGTTAAGAAGCCTGTGACAGTGAGTTAACTAATAGCTAAACACCTTATATTGGTTAAGGATTTTAACCTGCAGCATAGGAAATATCTCTCCACAGAGAAGATACAACTATATCTTTGAAAATGATAGAGCAATTAACAAGTGAGATTTTGTGGATAAATCAAAGGAAACAACTCATTTGGTGCAAGGTTCATGTTGTATTCTGGGTGTAGGAGACACAGAACCTATGTTAGGCTTTGGGTGTGTGCTCCAAATTCTGTGAGAGTAAAGAAAAATATCGATTGTGACAGAACAGAAGATTACTCCTATTTTTATGTCAGCGACACTGGATAAGAAGATGCTGCTAGCAAAAAAAGGAAGAAATGATATAGCCAGGAAAAAATCCCCAAGTGTAAACCTGAACTGAATTTAACAGAACAGTCTCTGATGAAAACAATACCATGCAGTAAATGTGATTGCTTGTTTAAACCAGCAGAAACCACTTTTTGTATCACGGAATTTGTTGAATATGAGCAGCAATTCTGACCAGTTCTGTCTGTCCTCTAAACTATGGATACTACCTAATTTATGTCAGTGTATCACAGGAAGTTAATTTCAAGTTTCCTCATCCTTCACAATGTTGTTTCCCTCCATTGATTTGAGATCAATTTGACAATTGGTCTGCTCGTTCCTATAAGGCCAAGTCTGTGGCAAAAGGCATTTTAATTATCTCTTTCTAATCAGTGAACTGGCAGGAGGTTGTTCAACTTGTCTTCTCATTCTGATTATTCTTCCATCTTTAGTTTCTAAAAGACTAGTATAAGTCTCTTGGAGACACACAATTTCAAATTAGTCAATACACTGCAACATTGCTTTCTTATATTTGCATACAGTCTATACCTTTCAACAAGATTGATAGGGCATGAACATGAGAGTTTTGGACTTCGGCTGCTCTTGATGGTTATAAATAACGGAAACAATCTATAGTGTCCACTGCTTCTGTGTTAAATATAAAGAAGCAGAAAAAGTTCAAGTGCCTACTCTGACCATGCATCTGCATATATTTCTTGTGTGGGTGGAAAGCTGTCTATGCAGTGACTTCATTTGTTTGGCATAGATATTTACCTGGTGGGCTGCAGCAGACTAGATCCTCTATTTAGAGAGCAGCACCTGAAAACATATGTTTACTTTTTGTCCTAATGTGAATTTTCCTGGTGACCTCAGTTAATTAGTTTTTGGTCCAAATCCTTGGGTGTAGGTAGCTAAATAAAAGGCTGACCTTGAGATGTGTTTGTTGCTCCCAACCTCAGTGGCAGATCTGTAATATAAATGAAAAGACTACTTAAATGATTCCTGAATATTTATATGTGTGTCACTTTTCAATGATTAGCTTTACGTCTTTGTGCTTCACTTTGATTAGCTGAAAAATGATGTAGTAATGATAGTGATAATAGCAGTAATAGTAATACAACATAAACATGAAGTTTATTTTTCATTTTCAGTAATATTTCTAAACTGTTTTGAATCCTATGGAACAGAGATATAAAAACAGGTAAACAGAGACCCATATCCTACAAATCATACCTATCCCAATGCCCTGGTGTTGGTTACTGCCCTGTCCCACTGGCCTGGTCCTGGTTATCTCGCTTGATCTTGGTTTCCTTTTCTAGAACAGACTCTTGAGCAAAATAATGGAGTAACACTAGAATAGGCCTGAACAACTTTACTGCTCTGACGCACAGCTGGCCATCGTTCTAAAAGCAATTTTGGATTTTGTAGTTTTAGGTTATCTATGATTTTACTCATTAAAGGACACAAAACTCATTAAAGTGGACAATGATGTGACCCAAAGTGTGCAATAAATTCTAAAGATAGTTCTGATCATGCATAGAATTATTCTAATAATTTAAGTGAGAACATAGCATGCATCCCATATTGAGTTCATAGCCTCATCACCACTTGGTTCTTAATGAAATTCTTATTCTTTTTTCTTACATATTGCTGATTTTCCAGGAACAATTAAGTAATTATTTTACTCTGCTGTATGATCCCTTTTGACTTGTAGTATCTGACAACAGGCTTCTTCTTTCTCCTTGGTATTTGGGCTGGTATCTTGAATATTTTGCAGTCCAACAAGTAAGAAAGCATGGCTAGATTTGACTTTGAATACAAGATGAAAAGTTTGTCGCTGAGATCATCAAGGTTTCACACTTTCATATTTATAGCTCCGTATGTTCCCATGTGCTCCCACACTATTGCCATTGAGCCAAGGCAATTAAGGTGCTGCTACTCACAGTGTTTAAAACAGCCTCTTGTCTTTACCTCTTTGGTCAACAATATCTCCTCTCTGCTTTGCAGCCTCCTTTTTGCAATTCAGAGATTTTTTTAGCATTCTGCAACAGGCAAAGAGGTTGGCCAAACTTCTTCAGAGGTCTGAAGGGTGTGTTGCATCTAATCCTTTCACCACAACACATGCCATTCTCTGCTCTCCAGAGGCAAGGAGGTCTGCCAAAAACTCTACAGTTCCCAGATTAAGCTCTTACTTTGGGATGCTGTGATATAACTGTGTAAAAGAGAAAACAATATTTTCTTGAACATCTAGTGGATATAAAACCACAGCTATGAAAGAAAGAGTGACATGTAAAATTTGAATTATAATATTTTTAAGATATAACTTTAATTCTCTGTGAACTCACAGATCTTGCTTGTATGAGCAGTTTTTTCAAGGCCGTAATGCAATCTCTGATAACTGATCTTGTACATGATTTTTGAACATGTGGTTTTTTAAGGTGTTGTCACTACAGTAGTCCGCCTTGCTTTTCTGCCAGAAGAGACTACCTACGGAGCAGGGCATAAAACTGGATGGATTCAGTCTTTTCAATTCATGTTCTTGGTATCTGAACACTAACTAGCCTTACCTGCTGAAGGCTGCTAGATTTTATGCAGAGCATGAGAATTTGCCTCAAATGCCAGAAGAAAAATCAGCATCGGTTTGGCTTTGTGAAAGAGTGAATGTCACTCAGTGATCAGTGATCTCAAACCATTAAGGACCATTATCTTAAGGAGTACCTAAGATAAATTAAACACTATAGTTGAACCACCCTAATCTGATAATTAGTCATTCATTGTAAGACAATTACTTACAGTGAAAAAAAAGGTATCTTTGATTTCATGCAATAATATGACTGTGCTTACAGTGGACTTTAAAAACACTGCAAACAATGTGGTACTAAATCCTTTTATCTCTGGGCAATGAAATTAAGACAAATGATTTAATTTTCTTCAGCCAGTGCTTCCAAAATCAAACACAGACAAACTATCTTTCGATACCTCTCCAAGTACACTGTGGATACTCTAACTTTTCTTACAGTATGATTGATCCATAATTTTCAAGCAATAAAATCTAAAATGAATGGGCTGGCAGATACAGGCTCATAGGCAGGTCTGCATCAAGGAGTTATATTATGCTTTCTTTGCTGTCCTTGCTTGAAACTACAGTCACAGGGAGACAACCATTGTCATGCTTAATTAATCAGGCTGATTTACTAAATACAAGGAGATTATTCAGAAAGATGGTCAACTGTATTGACAGGATTAGTTATCAGAAGCCATCTTGCTATACAGAGAAATATCTCTAAGTTATCAAATGTGGCCAAATTGTGAAATTTGCTGGCTTGGGTGGCATAGCAGCTGTTGGCATAACCTGCTGATTGACATGCTTTACTGATTTTCTCTTATATATTTCAAAAATCTATGAAAATTGATATATTTGCTATCTCATAACATCAGACCTGTTGGGTGGTCCTCAGTTTCTCTGACAAGGCTCTGGATTAGAAAAATGAACTTCTGTTTAAAACACAAAGAGAACAGACTTTGAGAGCCACTGATCCACTTAAGCATGTAATCTGTAGTAGTACACTGTGGCAGACATGATGTCATCCTGCTGCCTGAAAGCTATCTATTTTTCATTTCTTTTTCACAACATCATTTTTCACACCATGCCATCATTTTTTAATGTAAAGGGAGCGTTATCACATATTTCATATGTATGGTCTGCAAGTTAGTAATACAAAAACTTGCCATTCTGCAGCAACATGAGTCTTTGTATGCCAAGACATTTTAAGACAGAGTTAATTTCAGAGTATCCTTATTCCTAGTCTCCATGCTTGTGACTTTCCCGGTCTCTGATTCTCATTTGCTGTGATTAACTTTCAATTAAGAGAGGAAGCTTAGTACCATGTGCACATTTAGTAAGTGTCTGTTTGACTAAGTATTATAACTTGAACATTTCCAAGTGTGTTGCTTAGTTATTGATACTTTGGAGACATTTATATTTAAAGAATCAAGAATAGGAACTGCTATGTCACATTCTTGAAGTTACGTGACTTAAACTATTTTAAAAAATTCTGGTAGGTAAAGAGAAAGTTTAAAAATAATATTTTGCCATTCATTCTTTATAGGCCTTCCCTGAAAAACTTCACATTTCTTACAGTGGAAAAATGTTTGTTGACATTGTTGGATTGTTGAAGTTCGCATGTTTGTTTTTGCAAATTGTTTATTTTTCTCATGGAGATATATATTTTTATTTCAGGGCATGCATACTATAAATTCATTTAATGGTGCATTCAATATGTATGAAGGCTTTGACTCAATATGTACTATCGAAAGTCACAAGTTTAACTTAAAATAAATTATTGCTATGGAATTTGTTCTTTAAATAAAATCTTTCAATTTTAGTTGCTGTGGAATTTCTATTTTATTAGATTTTTTTTTTTTGAAAATACAACGCTAATATGGGAGGGTATATTGGAATATTTCTATCATGTGGCAGATGACTCAGTGTAGTTCTTAGACGTCTCAGGAATGCAGTGAACAGACCTAGTGACCAGAATCCGAGTAAACCTAGCTTGTTTGCAAGGGTTAAACTTATGTGAATCCTGACCACATTTCTGCATCATGTACTTTCTTTTAATCTGAAAAAGCCTGTGAGTGATATGTTCAGGCTAAAGGTTGTTCTCTGGAATACAAAGATTTTATCAGGGTCAGAAGGAGAAAATATTACTTTCACACATTTAATTTCAACAGCAGAAGAATTTCATACAAGAGAGACAGTATGAATAGCTGTAAGGCATATTTCATAATTCCTTCTATACTTATATTTCTCCATCTACCACAATAAAAAATGCAGGTCCTGACCATGTGCACACTCCTTTGTGAGCATCTGTGCCTTTCACAACACCACAGAAAAATGTCACACTCCCTAGACCTTAACACAAAACAACTATCTCTCTGCAGAAAACGACAATCTTGCCTCATCATTTCATTA
Source organism: Alethe diademata (assembly GCA_025584955.1). NCBI lineage: Eukaryota > Metazoa > Chordata > Aves > Passeriformes > Muscicapidae > Alethe > Alethe diademata. The sequence goes on along the minus strand of JANRMJ010000054.1, from coordinate 38,090,273 downwards.
TATACTGACACAACAGGAAAAGAAGCAAAATTTTCCTCTTGAGTTTTGACTTTTGCAAAATGAGGCAGTTTGGTAATGCCCAAAAGGTCATGTTGTTTCTTTGAGACAGCACTCTGTGTATCTGGGAGGATGTCGGATCCGTGAGAGCTGCAAATTGCATTTTATTTGGAAATCTGTGGGCTGGTTTCCCCTATGTTTGTGACTTTTAGAAAATAACTTCTTCTGGAAGATGGTGCTTTTCTGGCAGTAATTTTTCTTCTGCAGAAGTTGTTTTAGAGTTGATGCAAATACATATCAATGTATATCACTGAGAATGAGATGCCTGCCTGGATATCTATCTGGATGTGACGCATGAAAGGTTTTATTTGCGCTCACATGTTTTTGAGAAGTGCAGAATGTGGAGCAGGGTCTCATGGGAAAACCTGTTACAATCTTCACACTTTGTTCAGCGGGGTGGAGAGGCCGTTCCTTTTATGTCTGTGAGCCTGTTCCTCAGGAGGCAGAAGAGCTTGGAGGCACCAGTGCCTGTAGAAAACACCAGAGATCACTTTTTCCTCTTTTGCAGACAGGTTTGAAGAAAAATCATGCTTCTCTGCAATGCAATCTCTTTCAGCCCCTGAGGCACTAGAGGTTTACTGCACCTTCATGCTAGTTACTCTCTGAAAACCACAGTATTATTTTAAGGATGAAGAGGCTGATTTTTGTTTGTTTAGTTTTCAAAACACTGAACAAATTCACCTTAGTGTTAACAGACTAAGGGAGGCAGAGCTTCGGGCATTTTCATCAAGGCTGAATTTAGATTTGTGGGAAATTCTTAAAACATGTTCAGAGGCATACAGCAGGTGTGAAGTGGTTATCTCACTGGATTTCTGGATTTACTCAGAAAAGCCTACTTTCTTGTCTGAAAGTAACTCTGAGAAAGCTTCATACAATGTGAGTGTGGTATACTATGAATGTGGCATCTCTAATTCTATTTTTTGAATGCCCATCAGCTGTTTAGGGCCATAAGGTGTAACTCTTGTTAGAATTACTTTAAAATGAAGGGGAATAATTTTTTATCAAGCATGTAAAAAATGCTAAGACACATGCATCAGCATGAGGGTAAAGAGAGGAAGGTTGATCAGTGAAGTATTTTAAGTTGACCAGACATAAGTGGAACCTCACAAATGAAAGCAGAAGTAATAGCAAAGCCACAAGGACACAAAATGTGATTGTAATTAAGGCAGCAGCCTTACTGACAATCCTTCCTTGGATATAAATTTGAAAGAACTTGGCAATTCAAAGGACTTCAGCTTTTCAGTTCTCTGTTTATGTAACTGTAAGCAGACAGCACTTATTCATAATATTTAAATGGACTTTCTAGGGAAAACAAGTATAAAGTCAGATATGGAGAGGGTTAAGGGAACTACTTTAAATCATTGTAATAGGTGAGATGGAGCTTAACCTAACAAAACAAAAGAAAAGCTGAGGGCAAATATGTGACAACTACTTAGGTATTCCGGTTTTAAGCACCTACAGCAGTGCTATCATCAGTCACTCACATCCTCTGTAGCACTCAGTGCTCAGTGGCTGTTGCAGTCACTCACAGCATAGCAAAATTGTGGTGCAAGTTCTTTCCTTTCAGAAGTAACAAATTAGAGCCATAGCATTATTTTCTCTGGGGGAAAATTATGAAAATTCTGATATTCATCAGTGAATTTGCTATATTTAGTGGGAAAAAAAATATAAAATCCTTCCTACCCTGGCAATATTCTGGCCCTGAAGCCACAGAACTCTGTTCCCCCTTGCACTTCTGAATGGAATGTAACAAGTCAGCCCCTTCTACAGAGCTGAGTCACTCCAATAATGCAGATGGCATCTACATTTCATGTTTAGCAGTATATTTTTAACTTTGGAACAGTACAGGTTCCTCTCCAGATTGTTCAGACTAAGGTTTTGGTTTTTTTTTTCTGTGTCTTGGTCAAGCACATGTAAGAAAAATGAGGAAAAACCTTCAACCTCAGAAATACTGAAGTGTTTTGGAGTGTATGCCTTGCTAGCAGAGTTTTAGAGCTTGTAAAGTGCTGGTGTTCAAATCATAGAGTTTCTCTATAAAAAGATGAGCTATATCTATCTTCAAATGTTTTATTTTCAAAGAAAAATACTTTTTTTTTTTTTACTTACCCCATTTTTGTACTGGTATAGGAGCACTTGTCTGGCTGCTAGATGTCCACCAAGCTTCTCTATTATTCCCTGTCCCCAATAGCACAAGGAAAGAAAATGTGATATAAAACCTCAGGAACTGGAGAAAGAGCAAGGAAACCACTTGCCAGTTACAGTTAGGGGCAAAACAGAGGATTTTTTTGGGATTAATTTCATTTATTGCCATTAATGGAGTATGATATTGAGAAATACAACAAAACTAAGAACACCTTACCACCATCCCTCCACTTCTTTGCAGGCTCAGCTTAATTTCCAGCTCTCTTACCTGCTCCCCGAGTGCTGCAGGGGGATGGGGAATGGGGTTTGTGGTCAGTTTTTATTTTCCTTCCTCCTCCTGCTCTTCACCAGCATGGGATGTCTCCCACAGTGTTGGATTCAGTGAGTTAGGGGATTCTCTGAGTCCTTCAGAGAGAAATCAGAGTTCAGGGATTGAATTAAAGCCTTTGGATGGATTGAAGTATATTAAGCCACTCACACA
>JANRMJ010000054.1:38067155-38087493 GCA_025584955.1 Alethe diademata | reverse complement strand
TTGAGACTGATGTGCTTTGTAATAAGATGTGCTTTGTAATAAATAACCTTTTTAAGTATTAGCTGCTTTGCCTTTTTAGAAGATTACCCAATGATGTAGGAGCCAAGGACTCAGAGTAGGAGCCTAAGAGCTCTGGAGTTGGTGCCATAGAGAACCGGAGGTCCGAGAATCTCACACCACAGTAAAAATCTTGAACTTCATTTCATGAAAATGAAATTCAATGAAAATTTCATGAACTTCTTAGGTCCTTCTCCTGGGCTGCAGTTCTTAAAAAAATGCTCCAGCAGTGGGTTCTTTCCATGAGGTACAGTCCTACAGTAGTGGATTGTTCACATGAGGGTTCCTCTCCGTGGGCCACATTTCCTGACAGAAAACCCACTCCTACCTGGGATCTACACAGGCTGAAAAGGCTTCATGGTACATCCACCTGCTACAGGATGGGATCTTCCATGGACTGCAGCATGGATATCTGCTCCAGTGTGGACCTCCATATTATGGTCTTTTCCTGCTGCAGGGAATCTCTGCTCCAGCAGCTGGAGCACCTTCTGTCCACCATTTTCCCCTGACATTGGGGTCTACAGGGCTCACACATATTTCCTTCTTGTCTCCTAGAGGTTTTCATTCTTAAATGTGTTGTCACAGAGGATCAGCCACAGTTGCTGACGGGCTGCAGCCTGCAGACCCCCACCACCAATACCTTGACATGCAAACCCAGTACGCAGAACTGATTTCTGTAAAATTTCATCAGATGAGAAATTAAGGTAAAGAAGATGAAAGTCAAGTCATAAATATTTTTATGGTAAAGCTCCCAATTTTTAACCCCCATTAAACCCTTGACATTTTATTTTGTGGAATTGTTTTATGATTGTTAATGTCTTTAATGGCTATTTGCCATTTTCTGCAGTCTGACTTGTGCAAATTTATTTCTCTGTCGATAATTTTAACTGCTAGTTACTTAGTGCAAACACTGTGAAGCATAGAAGTGTATTTTATGGATTTACTGTTCAGTTTGTGAAAGTGATTGGCCTGGTTACAAATGATAAGTAGGAAATTGCTCTCCTGATGTAAAGTGTTGTCAAATGGTGATTTGCAAGTTGCAGAAAGATACAGTTTCATTTAATTTTCTAATGATAATAATGAATGAGCAGGAGACACCTTGACTCATTAACAAATGTTAAATGGGGGATGAATACCCCACTATTAAGAGTGGGGGGAACTGAGGGACTTGTATATATTTAAATGAAAGGAATAAAATTATGCTGGGGTGATATCACTATACTTGCTAGCAGATTTACTTATTGAGTGATTCATTTCTCAGTGCCTATATGTTTATGAATGAGGAAAACCAGGGAGAGAAATGGTTTTCAGATGAACGAAGTAGGGGTACTGTATTTGCCTTCACTAGGGGTTCAAATCAAGCTGGGAATGTCTATTTGACATAACTCTCAATGTCATGTTATTGTGGGATTTCTAACCTGCCAGGTGGCTGCATTTTATTCTGAAATGAATACATAAAGTAGACTGCAACCTCTGAAATTCTGGTTATGGTACCAAGCTGCTGAAAGTTAAGCTGTTGAGTAGATACAGCTATTAGATATTGACTCCTTTTGTGCATGGTTTTACCACAGAGAACCATATGACCTGTGGTTACAGAAGGCCCTTTCATTTATGGACAAGCTCTCTGGCAGGGCCTGTGCATAATACTAGGCAACAGATCTCTTGAGAGAAATTCTTGCTCAGTGGTTAATGTCTCTTGTTTCCAGCTTATCTGATGCCATGGTAATGTCCTCATACGGCCACTGTAATTTCTTTTTGTAACAGAATCAGTGTTTCTCCTCCAGTCTCCTTTAAGCTCAATTACCTCTTTTTGTCTTCACATTGTATTCCCCCACATTTCTGTCTTCCCCTTGTGTCCACGCATGCACATGCCCTCCCTCTCTCTTTATGATTTTTTAATTATTACATCATTAATTGTGTCTGGTAATTGTTTGAATTGTTCTAGGATGTTGAGCATACACCACTTTGCAGAAGAGAATGCAGATCAATAGAGTTAGACACTCAAATCTGAAATAAACAGTAATGCAGTGTTAAATAGCTGGGTTTGGATTATTCTCCAGTGAGCTCCACCTTGCCTGTAACACTCACCCAGGTAAATTATCTGTTCACCAGAAGAATTGCCCTGCTGAGTCCTCATTAAGATGATTTTTTGAAAGATTTTCTCTGGGACTGTTTTGCTTAGTATCTCAATTGCAGTGTAGTTTTGTGGTTGCTGATTTTATTTTTGTCCTGATGACATTACCAAAAATCAGGCCTCTGTCTGATGTCAAAACTAAACAAGAAGTTGTTTGATCCAAATTGCTTGAGAGAGACAGAGAAAGGATGAAATCCCAGGTAGAATTTTCTTACAATTTGAGTGTGAAGGCAGACAGCACACGCTGGGATTACCTTTAACAGCCGACCCCATGAAAGGTTTACTCATGCTTTCCATGTGTCTGAAAAAAATTAGAAAAAAAATTTGATGTGAGATTGTCTTATCTGCAACAATTACTAAAGGTTTCCTGAGCAAGGAACAGATTGGAGCCCTATGCCCCACAGCTGGGGAGTTGACCATAAATGTGATGGATCTAAAGATTCTCTATGTTATATCTCTTTACAGACTCCATCAGGAGCTATGAAAATATGCTACAATAATACATAACATCATGAGTGCAAAATCATTTAATCTCTGCTCAAGTCTACATTTTGTCCCTCCTGGAGATAAAGACATGAAGGAGATAATGTACTTACAATTCTGAGGAGTACTATATGCTATATAAATCTAAATGTTTTGTCATGTTTACTTATTCTGGGCCTGAGATTTACATGAAATTTTGGGTACAGTGTGGTTGAGTGGTAATTCTTAATTTCTGCTTTGAGCAGTTACATTTGGTACTCTGTTAAAAGGATGATGTTTGTTCTGATTTCTGCCTCTCCTATCCTTGCCCTTTACTTTTAACTTTTTTACTCTGTATGTGGTGTTTTTGTTGGAGAATAGATAATGATTGTGTAAATGCTCTGCTAAAAATCTTATGAAAAGATGTTGCTATTTATTATGACCTTTGCTATCTGAACAACAGCTGTGATCAATGCACTTCTGTGATGCAGAACTAAGGTTAAAGATTCAATTGTTTTACCCATAAGTAGCTGAAGCATTGATGTGATAGTTATTTATTAGGACTTAACCTAGACCTTCAGTTCAAAATGACAGGTTCAAATATTAGAATAAAAACCACCTTACCTGTGAGGTAGAGGCATCCCATGGGGATCCCACTTTCAAAGGATTCACATCAGGACTTTGCAAACATCAATGCATTATAAGGACATCCTGGCTTTAAGTATGAAACAATACCTTTTTTACTCTTTTTTGTCTCTGTGTCTGTGTGTGTCTGTGAGCATGAATTTCTTTTCACTGTCATATATTTATCTTTGTCTAGCTGATCTGTGTCAACTCTTTGGTGTTTCAGACACATGAGGCTGTATCTGCTTTTTTTTTTTTGAAACTTCCTTCCAAAACCTGCTAAGTCAGTGTCTTTCATTTTACACTCCTGGGTGCTAGCTCTTCCCCCTGGATGCTTCTGCATGGCCTCTTGACTTTATTTCAGGATTTACTGTTTCAGTTCTTGTTCCAGCTTTTTCCACTCTCCAGAGAATCTTAGTTTCTTTTCTCTTTCTCAATATTTTTATAATCATCAGATCTAGTCCCCATGGCATTTGCTACATCTGATAGGGCATTATTTCCATGGAGCTGTTGTATGGGATTTGGAAGCATATCTTCACAAATCACAGTAATGAAGCTGAATGTTTCATGTTCTTTACACTGACAGCATCTGGCTTCATGTTGTTTTCTATGAAAACACACAGGAAAATATTAAGATAGAAAATAGGAAACTACAGTGAAGGATTATCAGAAAAAAACATAAAATCAGCTGAATTTTATATCTGTATTGACAGTTTTGGAAAGAGTAACTGAAAGGTGACTCTAGGTATATTGTGTACGTTGTTCAGAGATATATGAATTACATCCTCTCTCTTTAATTATAAGTTCAGTAGCAGCCTTGTGACATACCTCTTTTCCTTGTTTTCCCTTACATACAGACTTAAATACTTCTTCAAAGCAGCAGCTAGTACTTGTAAAACATGGATCAGCTATTGCCCCTGCAGCCTTGCAAACAAAGCATGCTACATTTCACCGTATTTCTGTATGCTTATGCTTATACTGCTTATTCATCTTCCCGAAGAATTCAAATTGTTGTTTTCAGTCTTTTTAATAGTGAATATAGTTCTGCCACTCAAAAAGCAGCAGTAAAAATGGGGCAAGATGTCAGTCATATCAGAGAGCTTAACAAGTTGATTTGAATAGTAAGGAAATGTGTACTTTCTATTTTAGCTTTTGGAATGGCACGAAACTTCTATTTTAGTTCTACTTTGATGCCACTTATTTGCTCGATTCATAATTTTTAAGTGGCAAAGAGTTTGCTTAAAGAATTTTTGGATTCACCATTTTTTATTTGTATGGGTAAGATGAGGGAATCTTATGAACCTACATATACCCACAAAACTGGCCTACAAAGGCTTTTTCCATATTGTGAATTGGTGTAATCATATTTTCATATTTTTTTCAATATTTTATATTTTTACAGAGTTCTGCCCTGAAAGCTCTGAATGGGCAAAAATATATAAATCTGAGCAATTTAAATGGATCTAGAAGACCAGTGAATTAAGTTTTACAATACTTATGTGTATACAAGTACAACACCTACTGCATCAAAGCATGTGAATGCTGCAAATTTGTCTTTTTACAGAATTACTTTCTGGGAACTACATCCCATTGAAAGAGAAACATCAGCAGTGTAAAATGCAAGTGCATTGTGTACTATTATGCCCATATTTGACACAATCAGTATAGTTCTGGCTCTTGTGAGGAAGGTTTTGTCTGAATTTGTAATGATGGGGTTTCTTTCCTAGTTTGTTCCCTCTTTACTACTGCAGGGGACATATTTGTCTTGTATGAGTGATTTAAGACGATTTTCTGCTTGGACAGTAGACCTAGCTGATATCTGACACCAAAACCATTTACAATGTATAAAAAGAGTTGAACACAACAGTACCATAGCTTATTACTGGGGCAAGAACAATTTATTTCCCAAGCCAGGTTTTAATGCTGTGAAACAGAGTCATAATGGCATTCTCTAATTCTTCCCTTTAATTTTTACTCTACATCCTCAACTTCCTTTGCTGAACTCCCTACAGGGACACACAGCTGGGGTGTTCACTGATCAAAAGTTAAGCTGGCAGACTTTTTAGCTTGAGTAATAGAACTTATAGGAAACACAATGTAATTTAAAAGTGGAATCAGACAAAGCAGTGTAAAACTCTCAGTTACAATACTACTGCAGAGTTTTACTTAATTCATGGTAACTCACAGGCAGGTATTTAATTACCGTTAGCCACAGGTAATGAAACAGGAAGCAAAATTATTTACCATTATTTAAATATATATGACTCTCTTCCAGATAGAATCTCCTCAATTCAACTTTATATAAAATTTAAATTAATTCTATAGGCAAGAGATTGCTACCTGGTCAATATTGCTTGGTGGCCTTTCTAACTTGAACTGTAGGGACTATTTTTCTGCAACCATTTTGTAAGAAAATATATTTTCTATGCTGCAAAACATCAAATACAAGGATAGATTTTGCCTCTAGCTCTTGAATAAACTCTTTCCTAGAATTTTTCACATGTAAAGATAAGTGTAATAATGTCCCCATTATATGAACTTTTCAAAGTGTTTTTAACATTTTAAGTTACCAATAATTAAATGTTTAATACCTCTTTGTTAATATTTATTTGTCCTTTATACTTTCATATTTTCCAATTGTTATTTAGGTATATCTGTAATCTGTGTGTAGAAACAATATGTCTAATCTCTAAGGAAATTACACTAAAAGAAGAATTGCATTTTTGTAGGTATACGTAACTGTGTCAACAAGGGGCAGTTTAGAGTATGCAGTGTCACTAACAGGATTTATAGAATTCGCTAAAAATGTCATATCTCAAAAGTGACTCTTGGTATGTGATTTCATCTATGCTAAAATTAAAGCCTCTGGTAAGACATTCTGAAGCTGTTTAACAATATTCAGTAGGATATAAATGTTTAGGATTGGAAAGAAAAGAGAATACTATGCCAATAACCATTTTTTAATATTTTTTTAGCTGAATAAAAATTATTTTTGGCAGACTTCATTTTTTTACCTTCCTGATGAGATTGAAGTATTTTGCTTTTGGTGAAAAATACCTCAATTTATTTTTTTCCATAAATATTAATTTTAAAAGTGATTTCAAAATCTTGCCATAAAAAATATATATTTTAAAAAGGCTGAAACTAAATGTCTTAATTCTTTGTTGTGCACGTCTATTTTGCTCAATCTGTGCAGTTTTTATAGGTGTTGTGGGTTAATCCCTGTTGGCAGCTCAGCCCCATCCATCTTCTTGCTAACTGTCCTCCCCTCACTGTGGATGGGGGAGAGAATTGGAAGAACAAAAGAAAGGTATGTGTTGAGATAAAGGCAGTTTAATAGGTAAATAAGAAGCTGTACATGCAAGCAAAGGAAAACAAGGAATTCATTCACTGTTTCCCATGGGTAGGCAGGTGTTCAGCCATCTCCAGGAGAGCAGGGCTCCATCATGCATAACTGTGGCTTTAGAGGAGAAATGCCATCACTCTAAATGTCCCCTGCTTCCTCCCTTCTCTTTCCCCCAGCATTTTGTGCTGAGCACAGTGCCATAGTTGGGGTCAGCCAGCCCAGCTGTGTCCCCTCAGCCTCCTCGCTGGGAGGTGGGACAAGGAACAGAAAAGGCCTTGACTCTGTGTAAGCACTGCTCAGAAGTGACAAAATCATTCCTGTGTGATCAACTCTGTGTTCAGCACAAATCCAAAATGTGGCCACATACCAAGTACAATGCAGAAAATCAACTATTCCATCACAAACCAATTCCATTGGCACAACAGCCATTTTTCGTTGTGCTCAAGCCTTTGTGACTGTCCTTGTGTTTGTGCCTTTCTCCCATCCTGGTCTTGTGCAGGGTATGTAAAGCACCTGAAAGCAGATCATGTCATTGGAGCTGTGGCTCTCTCTCTGTGTTCCTAGAAGTCTCAGCAACAGAGGTGACAGATAGAGAAAAATAAAATGCTGCCCTTTTCCACTGCTCCATGAGAAGGCCATGGCCAGCCTTAACTTATAGACAGCATCTGTGATGTGGTGGGGCACATGCCTGATGGGCAGCCCCTCCCAGCTCTCTTGCTGGTGCATTTCAGGCATACAGCATCTTCTGTGCCTCTAGAATTTATCTGGCAATCTTTGTGCTATCACGTTCCTTGTCAGTGATAATAAAACCTGTCTTGCCTATAGAGGATTTCCTAATGAAGCATGGAAGCCAATACAAGCAAAGCTTCTGTGCACTGATGCACCTTTAATAAATCACACTCATAAAAGGCAAGGAGTTAGCTCAATTTAAAAGTAGAGAAAAAAAGTCTTTTATTCAGCTGCTACTAATTCAGTAATTCCATGTGCATGCAAAGGCCCCATGATGCTTCAAGTTGTTAATTTAATGCTGCCATTTAATGAGTAATGTGGTGGTGTTGTAAAAAACAGTGTAAATTATGCTACAGGGTGAGGCAAATTACTTCAGGCTGATATGGTTTATACATATCAGACTTCATGAATTTTTTTTTTCTCCCATCCTTAAACTTGATATATTTATGCCCACATGGATTATTTTCTGTATTTTGCTTTTTGTGACTTTTAGAGAGGGTTTTTTTGGTGTTGCTTTCCTCACTCCAACTTACTCCATGGAAATATCTAAAAATAGACTATAAATATGAAGGTACCTGCATAGTGCTCCTCCTGATGTCTTATGTATGGAGGCAGAGGTCTTAAAATTCCTGGCAGGATTTATAAAACTGAAGGAAGCCCATTTGCCATACATCAACAGGTGACCAACTATGGCATTCCTATCTTTCAGTGAAATTGAAAGAATTTTCTAAAATTGATGGAGTATTCTGCACAGTGCAAGCAAAGCATAGTGCCAAGATGCTGCAATCATTTTTCCTTCTGTCAATTCCATAGCACTCTGCTCTGATAGATGTGCAGGTATTTTTTTTTTCTTTACTCTTTTATGTCCTTTGAAAGTGAAGAGGAACAATTACTAATTGCACTGAAGTTTGTGAAAAAAATTTCAAAAACAGTAATTTATTTTCATTTACAAAATGAAAAATGAAGAAAATTGCATTTCATAAACAACTTAAATTCCCAAATAAGTAAAATAAGATTAGTTCTGACAGGAGATTGTTAATGGACAGTACTTCCTACAAGTGCATTTTGGATCCCAAAACTTCCATCCTTACATTTTTTCTGAAAGACAAATAATAATGGAGTATTTTTGTATGTGCTATGTATCTTCCATTGTTACACAAACTCTTGCCTCAGGAAACCTGTACAGAACTCCAACGTAATTTTAATAGAAGCAAAGAACCTGTGAGTAAAGATTTTGGGATTTGACCCACAGTCCAAAAGAAACCTTGCAGCTCTGTGCAATTCAGCTGAGGGAAATATTTCTAAGAACACAGCTTACCTTTGGATGTACTGGCAGCATTTAACTGCTAGGTTGTCTTGGGCTTGCTGCAAAATTGCTCTTTCTGGAGCTTAGGTAAGGAGAGAGGGATTTAGAGGACAGATGGGTCATACATGCTGCTTTGTACCAGCTTCAGCATTTTTATATGCTCTACGCTGTGGGAGAAGAGCAATAGCTGTCATCTTTGCTTTTGACAAGTTTTGCCTGAAATAAAATGCCTAGAAGTCATCAGTGCACAGCAGAATAGCCCAGTCCTAACACTTATCCTGCTGGGTTTAGTTTACCCACATGGTTTTTCTGGGCTCTTGTTCTTCCTGGCAGATATGGGCAGCCAGTTTTCCAAAAGGGACATTTTCTTGTACAATGATTTAGATCTTGGGAATCATACTTAATTTACTCATCAAAACAAGTGCTTAAAGGAGCAACTTTGAGGGGTAATCCTCACTGCCTGTTGGGATGCCAAGTCCCAGAAAACAATGTAAAAGATCCAGAGGAGAGATTTCAAGTACTTTAATTTATTTCAAGACTTCCAAGCTGCTAGGGAGGGAAAGCAAAGGACGTTGTCTGAGCATGTTTTAAAGTTGTTTTTTTCCTGACTTGAGGCATAGCATTTTTTCTGCCTAACAACAGTGAGACAGGAGGTTTGAGTCTCTCTTGCTGATGTTGGCAAGTTCATCCTTCAAAAGCTTGGCTTTGCAGTTAGCCTGAGCTGCCTTTGGATTGTATGCTGCATCATTAACTCCCCCTGATCTGCAAAACTTGAAGTACTTTCACAAAAAAACCCCTGTATTCCAGCAATGGCTTAACTTGTAACTGGTTGCAGTAAGAGATATTTATACAAAAGTTTGAGAAGTCTTTGAGATCGGTCTCATATCTTTTCTGTAAGAAACAGATGAGAAAATCTGGCAATTAAACAAAACTTAAACAGTTTAATCTCATGCCATCTAGCCCTTACCTCTAAGCTTGTGTAAGCACATACATATATAACTATATACATATTTTGCTCATTTATTTAGATCTGATGTTACCTTTTTGCAGACTTATCTCTCAGAGAGGGATATTCTAGTTCTGATAGCACTTTATATAATAGAAGGTTGTTCCCTTAGAAACTGCCAGCTGAATAACCTTAAACTGCAATGGGAATAAATAGAGTAACTAATATTTGTTGAGTGTCTGGGGTTTATGAAGTATTCCTATACATATATCTAGCATATATCTATTCTGTGAATAAAAAGTGGGTTTTAAAATTATATGTTATTATTTTGATGTGCATTGTAAATTTTTACTTGGATTGGGGTGTCCTGCCACTCTGTAGTTGAGTATACAGGGAGAAATTCTGAAAGCAAATTTAATGCTTTCTCTTACTTATTTGTGAGTTCTGTTTGATTTTTAAACAGATCTTTATATGTGAAGCTATTCACTTCAGAGGAAATTACTGATATTACACGGATAGACTAGCTTTATTCTCTTTCCTCACTTTCTATTAGTTTACATGAAAATGGTATTTAAAGTACCTGTAGGCCAGGTCTAAAAGACAATAATCCCATCTTTTGAAGCATGGTAATTGGGACACTAAGGCCTTTCAAAATAAACCCTTGGGTTTGATTGCTCTTTGACGCTTGTGAAGAAAGATAAAAGTGCATAATAGATAAATGAATAGGAAATGGGTCAGTTTAGGAAAGAGGTTTCCTCTGACTCCCAGGCTGCTGGTCAGCTGAATGTTGCTTGGCTTTCTGTCTCCCAGAAGGGCAAGGCTAAGTCCATCTGTTGCATCCTATTTAAAGTGGTCAAGGCAATTAGAAGCACATTTATTCCTCTGTTGCAAAGCCCTCATAAATTCTGGCTGGAGAGAAAAATGATCAAAAATTAATGATTCAATGCAGTAGCTGCCACTAATTAATTTTTAATATTATATGACTTTTTAAACATTTTACAGGGAGCTGCAAAATGCTTAAAAAACCCTTATGGATGGAACTTCTTGTGGAATCTTTCTTACCTAGCTGAAAGATGCTGAAAGGGCGGTACTAGTAGTCTATAATACTCAGGCTAGTAGTTATTATGCATCAATATGTCACATTGCCTTGGAATAGAATATTAAAAAAAATACGGCATGCTGATACCTTACAGTGCTTGAAGGTGGTATATTTGATAAGAGTTAGTATATACCAAGCTGCCCTGGGTTTATTCTTGTGGAAACAGGTAAGAAATGTGAAATCAGAACAGAGATGATGAAGCTATATTTTCTCTATTTCTTGTACAAATGCAGTCCCTGTCTCAAGAAATTCTCAGAGGACATCTGTTATGAGCAACAAGCTCAGCTTTTATGGTAGAAAGGTTTGATTTGGTTGGTTTTTTTTGTTTTTGTTTTTTTTTTCCACCCTGAGAAACAGAGCTGTTCACCACTATTTTTCCTCAGAAGTGTTGGATAAATATTTTAATATAAATATATATTTCCACACACAGTGGACCTGGGTGATCAATCATCCTGAAGATAAAGACCAAAAGCATTAAAATGAACCTGAGATTCTGGGGAAACCTTATATAGAAATGTAAGAATAGTTCAGATGTGTTCGTCAAAGGGTGAGGATTTCATGCCTGTGTACATTGCTTTGTGGCAGTTCAGGTGGGACAACACAAAGCTGGAAATCAGGATGAAACAGAATCCCTGCCAGCTTCGAATGGAAATTGCTGCATGAGAGGCTATCTCCTGGCAAAGAGAGCAACATTCTGATGGGTCCTTAAGTGATATTAAATTGAGAATTTCACACTAATAAGTACCAGCATTGTGATGCTGGTGGATCTGACTTACATGACATGAATATAAGCAAAACTGTTTCATAGAAACAGATATAAGACAGTTAATTTATTTCACTCTGAAAAAATCTTTTTCTTAATTGGGCTGCAAAGCTCAGTCCCAGTTAGAACAATTTTCAGTTATCAAAAGAGGAAGAAGGAAACATGTTTGAATGCCAAAATTTAGGAGCATAGTAATAGATTCTTTAGTGAAGAGACTGCTGAATATCAACTGTACTGTGTCCATAACAATCATCTGCACAACTGATCATTAACTGCACAATGAGCAACAGTGCTGATTTATTTAATGAACCTGCAGGTAATTGTTGTTTCCTTTGCTAATTACATCAGGGAAATGAGACCTGTTAGCACTGAAATGGCTTGAAATACTTGAGCAAATCTTTCTAAAGGGTAAAATGCCTGGATATTTTTCTCCTAATTTCTGTTCTGTGATAAAGTTTTTATTATTCTCTTGTTGTTTTAATTAGTGAGAATTCTCTTTTTCATCCCTTAAAGAGTGGATCTTGGACATAACGTATGCTTTAGTATTTTGGGAAATGCCTTCACATAATTAGCACAGTGCTTCTAAAAACAGAAACACTTCAACTTCTGCTGTTCCAGCAGGTCTGTGGTGAGACTTGCTGGGCTTCCCTTTCACCCCAGAGCTCTGCCCATGGAAATTGGGTGTTGCAGCTCTTGGTTTACACAGATTGTGGGTTGTCATAACAGATAGGAATACTCTGGCCACTCAACCCTTTTTTTCTCTGATCAAAAGAGTTTTCTGCATAGAAACTTTAATGTCTGGCTGTACCTGAGTACCTACCTAATGGGTGGCTTCTAACAAGCTGCTTCTGTCTAGTAGAGAGTCCATGAGATAGAAATAGATCTGGTGTTTATTCTTGCAGTTAGAAATGTGCACCTTACTCCTAAATTGATTTTATTTAACTCCAAATGCTGAGTATTTCTATGTTATTGCCTGTTTTATCTAATATTACAAATTGGATTTCCTCTCAGGTCTCCTTGTACTTTACTTGCTACAGAACCAATGAGTAGACTACCAATTTGTACCTCGTTCTTAAAACATAACTTACTACTGAGGATGTGCTCTTCTGTTCTAGTGGTTACACCAAAATTTGATTAGGTCAAAGAGAAGTGACCTAATTGCCAGGGAGCAGGATTGACTGTGAGCTGAAATGCTTAGATTATCTGGGGTATCAGTTTCATTTCCTGCAATTGCAAATACTTGATTTAATAGATTGTTGACTGTTTGCCTAACATTAGAGCTTAATTCTTCCTATCTGAGCTATCAGAATTGTCAAAAATAGCTCACAGATAGTACACTTTATGGAGAGGGTCTTTTTAAGCATATGCCAGCCTATTCTGGCTAGATGACCAGAAAGGAAAAAAGTCCATGCAAAAAATAGATCTAATGATTTAAATTTGTTAACTTTACAAAGATGAGAAAATTGACAAATAAAGGGTAGAAACAGAAGAATCAGAGTGTGTGCTTGAAGGGAGGAAAAATCTATAAAATAAATTTCTAGAAGGTGTCCATCCATATCAAGGCAAATGGCAGGATCCAACTTTCTGAGGAAGAATCTCATGATAAGTCTCTGTTCTCTAATATTATGGTACCATAGCTCCAAATCAGAGAGGAATAGTAAAAGCCATCTACTCAAGGCAGAGTTTAATTACACAGGAAGGAATATACCACATAATGAGAGCCAGATCTTAAAAAAGGATCACTGACCACAAAGGTCTTAGCAACCTGCTACTGGTATTATAGCTGAAGCAGAATAAGCTCTTCCACTTTAGTGCTGGTGGTGACATGAAAGAATAGAACAATCTTGATATTCACTTACAATTTCTTAAGATTTTAAGTGGAATGAAAATTTCATCCATTAATCTTTAGTCTTATTTTTTGTTCCCTCGTTCTCTTTCCACACCCTGAGCAAACAATTATTTTAATTGAGTTGCTGGCTTTCAGAGCTCCTACTGCTAACCTAAGCCAATGCTCAGTCACTATTCTTGCCTTGTCTTGGTCAAAAAGTGCTACATTTTTCTAACCACTTTCTTAAGGACTATAATACATCTGTAAATTTTAAAGACCCATGTTTTTGAAAAAAAACCTTGTCTCTGGACTAAATGGAACTATTTTTTTTTAAACTTGTGAAGTAATTTCAGCAAAAATTAAATAAAAAGTTTGAATAAACATAAAGCTATGGAATTAAAAATTGAAGAAATTACTGTACATCTAAATTAAATGAGACTGGAAGTACTAATTTCAAGGCATCTAAGATCTAATGAGCATCAGGCTCTGACATGAATATTAACAAGTCAGCAATACCTGTTGAAATGAATAAATGTACATTAGACTTGCAATTGAGAATTCTTGATCTGTATTACAAATATATATTTCCTTTTTTGAAAAAGTGATACACAGAAAACGATGTCTATTTCTAAGTAGACTATTATTAATTCAGTCAATATTGTCTCTGAGATTCCTTGGAATAGATTGTGATTCCAGTGCCTTAGAGTCTTAGAAGGTAAAATGCTGTCTTTTACACAGATTATGTTATAGTACTATTTGGCTAGTTCACATTTAAGTTGGGTTTTTATCCCCAGTTTCATGACAGAGCTCTTGAAGAGCATTTTTGCATCCTGCTGTGACAATCTGAAAGTATTCCTTGCCTTTACTCTCATGTGAGTACATTCTTGTGGAGAATATTACTACAACAGTTTATCTCTTTCAAGAAACAGCTTATCTGACTTGGCCAATATTGAGATGGTCACTCAAGGAGAAGAATTATGTTCTTCCTATGATGCCCACTCAGAAATAGAGCTATACCAGTGAAGGACATTCCAGTATGAATTTCTTTTAATTTTTCACAAATTTGCAATCTCATGTGAGAGTTATAGACTAGTATAATTTCTATACTTAGTACTTTCTCCATGTGCCTCCAGAATTCAGAGGAGAGGTGAAAAAAGAGCTGAAAATAAATCCTTGTGTGATGAATTCTCAGGTTTCTGCCTTAAGCAGGATAATTTTTTGTTCATCATCACTGATAATTCCCTTCACTCTCTTAAACCTCTCAGCAATAATAAAAAAAGCAGTAGAGCTCAAATAATTAGCAAAAAATCGGTTTTTTTTAAGAAATGGAAATGAACATTACCATTTTATGTAAAACCAGAGAATGTCCTCTTGAATGGACTTTATATGCTAGAAACCTGTTTGTTATGCATCAGAAGCCTTTTCATCCAATTAAAGGATATATATTTAGGATCTTTACAAGGTCCATGTGAAAGATGCTCAAAGTATAAGAGATAATTTATAATTTTCTTCTGTGTGAAAAATCATCTCTGCCTAAGATAGGTTCATTATTACTCCAAATTGAACCATACTTGAAAACTGTACAAAGCTCAGTGACATTTCCTTTGAAGTAGAACTATTTTTCAACTTAATAACACAAGGCAGTGATACACAAATCACAGCTTATTTTATATATCTTTTTGACTCTTTCACTTTTCTGCTACAATTGTTTCCCTATACCTGCAGTACACATAATAAGTAGTCTTATAAATGATGCTGAGGATATTGCCTTATAAATTTGTCACATTTAGCAAAATAATTAATAATTTACGAGGATTGTACCATTAAAAACATACTTTCATGGATTGAAAATGTTATGAAAATGAAATGTCACATGCTAGGATTTGGCTCTTGCCTTAAAGATCCTATTCATTTGCACAGTAGAACGTTCTAGAATGGTAGTATAAAAGAGAACAGTTTTCCTTTTTGATAGCTTTCATTTAGGTGCCAGAGTTTCACATTTCATGCAGTGTGTTATGTATGGAAAATCACTTGGAAAAGGTCACATCTATCCTAGTCACTTCTTGCTTAATTAGGCACTGTAATATCACACATTAAGCAATGCTATTTTAAACGAATTCAAGGAAAGATAAGAAACCATCATGACAATGTCAACTGACATTTATTTAGGTACATGAGATGTGCACAAGTCTGCATGAGTGCTTGACAACAAATGTGAATAGTAGATACAACTCATTTATCACAGAAAAAGAAATTTTAGACTCCTGTTTTGCTTCTGGAGTATATGGGGGAAACCTTGGGCTGAAATACAGACACTAGAAAACTGGATGGAAAACTGCTTTTAGCTACAGTGTGACCATCTTATGTGCCAAATACAATAGCAAATATACCCAGTTTGAACTTGAGTGCCCAGAGAGAAGCACTAGTCTGCAGGTGTGAGACATGCAGATATTATTAGTGTGTTTCACAGTAAAGAAATTATTTGAGTTTGCTTTTCAACGAATGAGTGTTATAAAAGCTACAGATTCAAACAAACTACAAACAAAAGTCACAAGCATTTAGTCTCCATTCTGCCAAACTTGCTTTGGAAATGAAACACACCAAATTATTCAGAAAATGGCACAGAAAATTTTTGGAAAGTCTGAAGAGAGGTGGTCTTTTTTTTTCAGTGAAAAATACAGTGCTTTGAATTTTGGAGGGTTATTTTATTCTTTATTTTTTAAATTGTCTCTTTATAATATACTATCATTTCAGTTGTAATGGGTGCCTTTGTACATACACAGAGAGGTTTTATTTTTTTTAAATTTAGCATCTACTTTTTACTGTTTTGGACACTTTTATAAATATTGGCTAAATAAGGAGTAGTGTGACACATCTCTCTTTTGCATGTACGCATGATAATAACAAGAATATATTTATGCTGCACATGGGCTGTTCTGAGATATTTCTGAGTAGAGAGTCAGGGAAGCTGCTGTTCCAGCAACACATCTGTAGCTGTTTACCAGGGTTGTGATGAAAGCAAAACCTCCCAAGGCATTAGAAATCATGAAAATGGAACCCTACAAAACAAGTTCAATAGTCACAAGCATTTGAAGCCCACCTCCACAGTGTGCTTTAGGGTGTGATGGGTCATTTTCCTTCCCAAAACAGATCATGCCAGGCTTTTCAAGAGCAATACAGCAAATGGAAGCACTGCTTCTCAGCAGCTGCTCAGGTTGGTGCTGGTATTGAGGGGCAGAAGGAAGGTCAGAGTTTTGTCTTCAGTCAGTTCAGAATTACTGGTGGGTGAAGTTGTCTTCACCCTTCAGGCATGAAAGAGGCCACGAATGGAAGGAACCTTTTATTGACCTTTCTTTCCTGTGACTGACAATTTAGAGTGAGATGCACAGGCAAGAAGGGCAAGAGAGTTTGCACACAGGATCCTGTAGCTACCTGGTGTGTTTCCATGAATATTTAATAAGGGAAGGATGTCCAAGAGACATTTCAAATTTCCCAGAAAGACATTTAATTTCATTCCTGTTTTGCTGGATTTTTCTTCTCTTCCAGCTAGTATAATGCAATTTCTAAGATTTAAAATTATGTACTTTGGAAGAGTGGAGATTTTAAAGTTTATTTTATTATACTTCCCTGCATTTGTTTCTCACTCTTATTTGCACCAGATCAGTGAGATCCCTGTTTCATATCTGTATTCCTTGAATTAGCAATTTGCATGAGTATTTAGGTGCTGCTATGGATATAACCAAGATTCAAAAACACTGACTGCAAAGTGCAATATTTTTATTCAAATTTTGTGTTTCCTGGGAATGATAGCTCAGTTACTGTTCTTAGGAGCTCAAGAAACAGTCCAAACATTTTTCTTTTATCCCTTTTGCATTTATAGTAGCTTGAGAGATTATTTCTCTCTCCTGAATTTCACCGTGTCCCTCTTGAAAGTGTGCCTCCTTTAAATTTACGGGGTAATTTGAAAATATGAGTTGCTTGGAGTAATCAGTTACTTCAATCTCTTTATATTAACTTTCAGAATTTAAATATAATTTATTTGCAACACAACTCTTTTTGGCCTAAGTGAACCCATTCACTTGCGGGATAGAAGAAACACTCAACGCAGCTCTATGGACCCAGTCAGAGATAGTGACTCAGGACCCTGCAGTGCAGGAGGAGCTTTGGCCTAAAATTTGGCCAGTTCTGTGGCAGGCATGATATCCCCTGCAAAGCTTCCCAAATTTATTTTGTATCTGAAGGGGATTCTGAACAACTGGATATGTTAAAAATATTATATATTAAAACACATCCTAATTGCAATGAAAGATAAATAACTAAAGAAAGTAGCTGAACTGTCCATTTTTCAAATATAGATATCCTATTATCTATTAGCAGCATTTCAAATCACCTCAAGTGTATTCAAAATGTCATCTATTTTTTTTTTTTTTTTAAATCAAATGGGTCATCTGATGTATTTAATTTCTGGATTTTCCTAGCCCAGATAGTTGAAGTATACAGAGAGTCTAAAAACTTCCAGAGTAGAGCACACAAAGTGAACAGGTTGCTTAAGCATGAGTCAGCACAGCTTTTCTGAGGTTAGTTCAGCACAGCAGTAGTGCTTGGGGCATCTGGGACCACCGAGAGTGGTTGGGATTTTTTTTCAGTGGAATGAACCAAACATATGTTTTATGTGAAAACACCCACAGCAGTTTGAAAAATATTATTCATTTTCTTATAAACAGAAGTGCAAAAGTTTAAAATGAAAATGTCAGTCACCAGATCTAGAAAGATGTCTTCCTATTTAAATCAGCTGCACGTCCAATGCAAAGTACACCAAGGCTTGTATCAATTCTTAAAATGTGCTAGTGAGAGCTGAATGCCAAATAGCTTTCCACAAGGCCTGTTATGCTAATCACTATGGCAATCAGTTATTTATCATTCTTGCAGACATCTATTTTCCATTTACACTAACAGGATGGTTGATTGGATTTTGTTCATTAAATTGGCAGAGTCAAAACTGGTCTTATAAACTGCTTTCAAGTTAATTAGTGAGTGTGTGTGTGTGTACTCAGAAGCAGAAAACTAAGTTTTAAAATTAAAACCTACATCAATCAGACCTCTTTATTACATTATGTCAAAATCATTCCACTTAGTGTATTTGGTGTAAAACAGGGAGTAAAAATGCTGCATTTTCATTTCATCCAGTCTCTGATGGTCTGGCAGTAAATGTGATGTTGTTAGTCATAAAAGACTAGGGAGAGATATTGGCTTTTCTTACCGAAAACTCTCCCAGGCTCTGTGTATAGCTTAAAACATGGTGCAAGGAGAGGAAGATCCTGAAGTTTGTTTTTTACAGTCTTGAGTTTATTAGCTGTTAGCACATAACACAGATGGTCTGCAAGAGCTACCATGAGGATATAACCTAAACAGCAATAATTAGAGCAATAACATTAAAGTCTTAAAGCCAATCATTGGTGGAAATGCTTGACTGTGATCCTGGAGACCCAATTTCAGCTCCTACATTTTGTGTCCATGTGGGAGGGGTGGTTTCATCAGCCTGGGTATGTTCATAAGCTTCCATGCTTACTTGTGAGTGTCCCTTTGCAAAACAGAGGAAGGCACATTTCCTTCTTCTGTCTGCTGCAAATTATTTAAAGATCCAGCTGAGGATTTCACAGATCTCAAAAGCCTTTTCTTTCTAACTTGTATCACAACTGGAGTAGATTTGATTACTCTGGTCTTGGGAATAGGGAGCATTCTGAAACAGCATCTTCTCAGTGTGGGGGTTTTCTCTGTGAATAGTTCAGTATTCACTGGACAGATAAAGCAGGATCTTTGAATTTAAGCACATTTTCCGAACAGGAAGCAGAGGAGGTTTGGGAGTCAGTCTTTCACAGGTCTTTTTAGTACTTTGGGGTATGATAACTTATTATTCACTGCCCTGCTGTCTCCAAATTGAGGAGCCCTAGTCCTCTTAGCCTTTCCCCAGGTGGCAGATGTTCTAGATGATACCCTTGGTCACTTGAGTTGTCTCTCTCTTTGTTATTTCTATTATGATCCTTTCTGAATTGCCAAGAACTTGAGTGCACACAGTACCAGTACTGTGATAAAACCAAAATTTTGTCTTGCAAGAAAGCATTTTTTATATTTTTCTCTCAATAACCTTCCTGATGACATTCAACTGATACATTCTAGAAGCTGCTGTATGGTGAGCCATGAGTTTCTGACTCGCTCTGAGATTATTTCAGGTTGCCTTTCCTGAGTTTCCCTTGTCAGTTCCACACTCAGCATTAGGTTCACACAGTTTAGGTTTTCTTCATCTCACATTTTTTAGCATTGAAATGTACCTGCTGCCTTTTTCTCCCTCAATTAGTTTTGAGCAGTCCATGAGTGCTTCAACATTATGTACTATTTAATTATCTGAAAGGGCTTTGTACCATCATAATGTTGAGATTTATGTTTTCAAATGAGATATGAGATGGCCAGACATCTCTCACCTTGCTGCTGAGCTCTGTAAAAATGGCAGTGTCAGCCACAAAATGGACAGAAATCTTGGTTTTCCTTTTTTCCTAGCTGCCATTTCACCTCTCTGGCATCCTACCAGGAACCTTGTGAAAAGTTGTAATGGCACTACAGATCTTTCTGTGCTGTCATTCAAGAAATGAAGTTTGGTTTGCAGGGTGATAGGCCTCCACTCCCTCTCTCACCATTAGACTGGATGGAGCATAGTTTCATTTTGGGTTAGGGTAGTTTGTTTGCTGGCTTATAAAAATAGACCTACTGGATTTGTGTGTGTTTTTAACACCTTTTTTAGATGCTTGAAGTATCTTAACAGAACGTAGTCTTTGACAAAAAGTAAGAAAGAGTTCATCAGCCATATAAGAACAGAAATAGTTCACTGTAGTTTACGAAGGTAAATATTTTCTTTGTGGAGGGAAAAACTGTGGAAGTAGCTATGCTGTTGGGAAGGACGAATCAGGAAAACCTTATAAATATGAGTACTTAGTAAAAGATTTTGAGAATATAGAAACCATAAGCGAGATTGAAATGAAAGCCATCTTT
>JANRMJ010000054.1:38022195-38067055 GCA_025584955.1 Alethe diademata | reverse complement strand
AGGATTTGTATCTTGTATTAGATTGGTTAGTGGAAATTAGAATATTCAACATAGAGGAAGATTTATTGTGTTGTAAATGGGAAAATCTCTCTCTTACTTCTTCCTTACTTCTCTTACTTCTTTTTTTTACCTCTCCCCCACTCTCTTGCTGTCCTGCTCTGAGCTGCAGCTGTCAGCTCTCAGCAGGGCCCTGTATACCCACGCCCTTTACAATAAACTGCAAACTTCAAGACCAGCTTCCAGAGAGCACCTGTGTTTGTCCTGACGACCATCCCCCCGCACTAAGACTCTCACACTATGCCTTGAGCAAAATTGTTTGCCAATATGCTGTCACACCAAAATTTAAGGTGCTGGAGATCTCTTGTGCCAGAGGACTTTCAGTGTTGTAGATCTTAGTACATCAGAAACTTTCAAGAAATGTTTGAGTGTAATAAAAAATGACTCAAAAGGAAGAACAACCGTTCTGGAATGCAAACTTGTAGAGATCCAGCAACATTCAAGTGTAGAAAGGAGAAATCTGACAAAATTTTTGCCACTGCAAGCCTGTTTCTCATGATACAATAATACATTCAGTCTGCAACCTGCCAAAGTTATCTCCTGCATTAAATGGACAAAGCTTTGTTAAGAGCTTTAAAGACTGATATTTCCTATTTCCTGTATTCCTGGGTACCCAAGAGGATTTTTTATATGAAAAATTTGTAGTCATGAAATTCCTTTCACTTCTCATTCAAAAGCTGTGGGATTTGCTTCTATTCCCATTGGAAAATCAGAAAGTGTTGACACAACACAGTACAAATCTAGCTTATTGTTTAGGATAATCTAGTGTAGCCATTCTCAGATGGGTAAAAATGCTTCCTCTCCTGTATGGAAGGTAAAAGACTGACCATTTCAGATGGCTTGTTGGAAGGCAAATACTGCTAGGTCAACAGGAAGTGTTAATTTCATGTTGTCCTTATGGGAGACAGTGCCCAAGGATTTCCTCCTCCTTTTTATTCTCCTCGCCCCCATCACTCTCCAGAAACACATAACTTTTTTCATTTTGTTACAGAACAGGGCAAGGGAAAGAAGGAGTAATTTGTGAATTTTGATAGAGTGAAGTATTACTTTTTTACTTCTGTAACTGGAGCAAAAGGGACACAGTGCACTGTGGGTAATTTGACTTTTACCAATATGACTTGAAATAAAAGTAGTATATCCAGAAAAAAACCCAACAATTTTCTTTTGAGTCTTGTCCAAGTACTAATACCAGGCTTGAGCCTTACTTCTACTGATCATCTGGCAGCCCATGAACTACAGTCTGATGATCACAGCAGGACAAAAATTTACTTTTTTTGCCTTAAATACAGGTGAAACTTGTTAATTAGGACAAACCTACATATAAAACATCATCATCTAGAATGACTCTCTTCAAAATTATAGATTTGGGTGTATATATTACTCAAGAATAAGGGAACTAGTTATACAACAGTAAGCAATTGATCTTGGGCTTCTTTTCCAAGTCATTCAGTCACTCCACATGACACATTTTTAGAGAAATATCGGGAGAACTATCCTGTTTTACTCCCTTATCTTTAAAAGTTCCTTTTATAGAAGATAAGAGATGGTGTCATTATGAAAATGGAAATGGTTATTCAGGCAGGGAGCAGAGCAATGCAGTTTAAAGTAAAATTACACTTGCTAAAGCTTTGATCCAGATATGCCTTAATTGCTTTCAGTATCTTTTTATTCGCTTGTTTTCTGTTATGGAAAGGAAACGGATATATTTTCCCATCTTATTTTCTAGGAAGGCAAAAACCAAAATATGCTGAATAACTTTATTTGTGATTAACACATATGGTGCCTGCCTTTGCTATTCATCTTGCTAATTGTATTTTTCAAGAGCACTCTCATGCTTCTATTCTATAGTTTTTTTAGAATTCATGAGTTTGAGCATAAAAGTGAAAAAAACCGGAACACCAAACCATACCAAAAAGAAGGCCATTTTTCTTTAGCCTATATTTCTTCATAATAAAAGATGAACCAAAGCATCCCACATTTATTTATTTGATTCTTCTGATGACAGAGGTTTCTTACACATGCTGGGTTGCTTAGTTAATTATCTAACAGCCGAAAAGTAGCACAGGAAGCACAAATAGCTGCACTTCTAAATATTTTTGCCAGTTTGCTCAAAACAACTGATCTGTAAGAATCTTACAGTTGACCTGAGAGCTGTAAGAAGTAATGTGAATATTGAAATGGTACAAATTATCCATAGATTTCTCTTTTAAGCTTGTGAGGCTTTAATTTATATATACTATCATTATCTTGCTTAAAGTATTTTTAAAAAATGAACCACAATAAGAACAAAGTCAGGTCTCTCTTTATTGGAATTGAGAGAAAAGTCTAAGAGCAAACTCAGGGCCTGTACTTTTGGAAACAACCTGTCTGTCAGCATATTTCATAAAGCTGTTTGTAATAGCCTAAAGTCAACTAACCTGTTGTAATAAAATGCTGTTCATTTTCTCTTACCCATGACATTGTTTTGTTCAAAAGCATAGGAAGTAATTAAGAAGTAAAATGTCTTTCATCTTCAGAGGAACTGGGATGATGGCCCTAACAGGGCAAGAGTGGGTTGCAGTTTGGTAGAAGTTCTGATAGGATATGGATTTTCAATATGCATAGTTCTCCATGTCAGCAAAATCAGGTCATTACAGGTTTCTGTGACATTCATAACTAATTTAATGGAAGTCCTGATATAATATGCTATTTAAGCCATACCCATTTTGTAATTGAAGTCTCAGTTCAAATGACTGTGGCAATGTATTTTTATTTTCAGTATGGGCCTTTTGACTTCGTACTGTGTTGCAAAGTAATTTACTACAAATATGCATTTCATAAAGGACTGATTGGGGGTTATTAAGAGCTCAAATAAAACTAACAAAAAGAAAAAATATTTGTGGTAGTTGGGTAATCCATTTTTCCATTTTTTTCTCAAAAGGGTATATGCAATTTTGAAAGTTATTCTATTGTGGTTAGTCACACAAAGTATTTCAAGTATAAGATAAAGCAACTAAACTTTTCAGTTGAACATGACCACACCGTGCTTTTGTGTCTCCACAGACATGGGGTACAAGTGACACTTGACAGAAGGTTACAGAGAGGTCCCAGAAACTATGTAATAATTCAGTGCATAGAGGATTGACCTTGGTGACCTCCTCATAAAGCTCTTCCTTCCATGGAAATAACAAAATGGTTTGAGTTGGAAGGGACTGTAGAGATCATCCAGTTCTAGACTCCTGCCATCAGCAGGGACACTTTCCTCTATTCCAGGTCGCTCAAAGCCCCATCCAACCTGGTCTTGAAAACTTCCACAGGTGGGAAATCTACAGCTTCTGTAGGAAACCTGTACCAGAGTCCCACCACCTTCTAAGGAAAGATTAGGTTTCCCTTAAAACTAATATAAATATATCTTCTGTGATTTTTTTTAAATGCAGAGAACCTTTATCTCTGATGCTAAATTGCAGATTTACATTGCAATTTTCATTAGGCAGTTTCATTTTCAGGCCTTCTTTTGCCATTCATTTATTTAGCTGTAAACAAAAATAAAATTACCTAGGAAAACCAACATTTAGGTAAAATTAAAATGATGCCAAAAATATTTGATTTTAATGGCTGCATTTGCCACATTCACCATTGCAGATTCATCACTTTCTTCTTGAAAATCATATAATTTAAAGGTTCTTGCTGCTGAAAACCAAATAATTGTGTCACCTTGAACTCCATGAATATAACTGAGGAGATGACAGGAGATAAGATAAAAGTCAATAAAAAGAGAATAATTTATTAAAAAGATCTAATGTTACAAGAACAGTACACAGAAACTATTATATTACTGTGTCTTCCACATTGTATATACCATTATATATAGCATATATACAGATTGTATACAATATATCTAACATTTTGATATGGGCCATGACAGTAACTTTCTTTTGGTCTGTGAAACAAGGTTTCTTTCTAATTATGTCTTTCTGAACAGATCCTGTAACATTATACAAAAATACAGTCTCTCCAGTGACGCCAGACTGCACTATTACAATCTTTTACATGAAAAAGGAAAAAACTTTCCCTTTCAACTAAAAATGTCATGATAAGGAAACATCTTCTACAAAGTAACAAATAGATAATACATAAGTACTTAAACATTTAAAACATGTTTATTAATATATTTAAGATGCAAAATACATATTCTGTTCATGTTGAATATAAAACATACCTCCTTTTGTCCCTGCAATACAACTACATTACCTGATGGTATGTTCAGTATTTCTATTTGTATCTTCATACTAGCGAGGGAGATGTGTCTAGATGGAGCTCTGTCTCCTTATCAGACTTTTATTCTTCCTATAAAGCATATCCATTTATTGTTATCAGAAAGTTTAATTAAATGTCACCAGCAGTGAATGTAGCTTTTTTGAATACTCTGGAATAAACTGCATTGGCAAGCAACTGTATAAAAAATAGAGGAAATTATGCATAACTAATTTATAAAATAGCCATTTGACTTTTTGGTTCATCACTTTATCCGTATTTATTTTGATATTTTGACAGATGATGGATTGCTGATGCAGAGTCCCTGCACAGTAGCAATGCTGCTGTTTTACAAGGGACAGCAGGTCATTATTCTCTATGAGTTTGCTCTATCAGCAAGGTACATTACACCAGCCTGTCTTTGATCTCAAAGGTTTTTCCAGAAGCAGAGATATAGAAGGCCTCCTTCTCTATATCTACACTCAGCTCTTAGCCAGATATCCTGCCTTTGTTGTCTGAGCAATATGGTGACTTAAGTAATTTTAAACACCGTATTTTAGAAAATATTTAAAATATTACTGGGTAATAAAGTTTCAGTTGAACCTTCTCTGAAAAATTTTACAGATAAAATATTTAAAATCAAAAATATTTTGTCATCATCAGCTTTTCACCTTCATATCTCTGTTGTGCTTTCTTGGCTACTGTTTTGAAGCAGCTGAGAAAGAGCACAGTTGCAGTGTATTATCTAAATGCCAAAAATTATTTTGCTAGTGAACTGGCAAAATAATAACATTTTTAATTGGGAACCCATCAGCTGAAATAGGTTTTCATCAAAACTTTTAGAGGGACAGACAACTAGAAGAACCATGCTATTAGGACTTTTATATTAACCATTTTTGACTTGATTCTTCCCAGGCAGTGCAATGTTTTTCCTAGGCACAATCCCCAGACGTGTTAGCAAATTCTGCCCTTGATAACACCGTGCACACCATGTTTGTACTAACATGCACACCATCTTCCCTGGGAGTCATTTTTCCTCAGGTTCCTGTATGTGGGAAGGCCTTCCAATGCAGAAGAATTGTCCAAATTGTCTATTTAGTAAAAAAAATGTCTGGTACATAAAAAAATGAGGATTAAAACCGATAGCACACAGTACCTACAAGAATAATCTCCAGTGAGCTATAGAAATAGAGCCAATTAGATAAATAATTGGAATGATGCTCTGTAGCACTTTTCCAAGTATTTTTTTTTTTCCTCAGAAGCAAAACTCTCCAAAATATATCCTACTGCAGTCTGTAGATATGTGGCTAATGCCATTCTGAAAAATCTTAATATTCTCTCCATAATATGCTTCATATATATTTCAACTTGAGTATCACCTATACTCAAGCAAAGCATAGAGTGTTAACAAAAATTGGACTCAGAGGATAAAGAAAGTTGCAGCTGAGAAGTGGTTGGGAAAAGTAGGTTTACCTCCTTGCATTTCTTTATTAGTCCAGTAGTATTTTAATGTGTATCATGTTTAAATGCCCAGTGGAATTTTCATTGTCATATGCAGTAGGAATTGATTTCTTATTTTCTATTGAAAATGTCATTGAACATGAAATCTTGTGGTATTTGATAAAAACCAACTGGTTTCCTCCTAAGCTCGTGTTTAGTAATTTTCCATTTACCTAGAAATAAAATAAATGGATTTTCTGCTCCATTTTGCTATGTTCTGGGATAAACTGTCTAGTATTAAATTGACAATTCTTTTTCCTAATTGAATACATATGATATATTTTCAGAACAAGTTCTTTACTTTTGCAGTGGTCATTTTATATAAACTGTATTTTCCTTCCTTGTCAGTAGGAACAACCATTTATCGGGGATGCAAGCAAAGTATTCCAAAGCAAAGCTGTATCAAACTTTGTTCTATATTTAAAAAATGATTTTTTTTTTTCTCCAAACTATACAGGTGTACTGTACTAGACATCACCCTTTAAACACCTGATGATATATGACTGGGTTCACCAAATTTGAACATATTAAAAAAGGAAAATATATTTGACAGAAATTACCTTTGCTTACAAAAGTTTATTACATACAATCTGCATATTTTTGGGCCAAGAAGAGACTCCTCCCCAGAAGAATTTTACAAATAAGGAAGAGATAAAATCCTGATGCATTATTGACCGTGTCTCCAACACTCCTCTAAGTGCACCACAGGCATTTTGATGGGTCTTTAAGCATTAGCTTGGGTTTCTCCATGGACATAAAACTCCATCCCTTGGTGTCACCAAGTTAAAGCAAACAAACAACAACAACAACAAAGTCTGCAGCCTTCACCATGAGGTCGAAGGTACCATCAGTGCCAAAAGCAGCGTTACAGAGGATGAGGAAGTAGACAACACATGTAAGGTGGACTGAGCACTTGTTACTTTCCCTCCTGAAAGGAAAAGCAAAGTAATTAATAAACAAATGATGCAAATGGTTCTCAGTATATTTAGATATTAGCTTTTGCACAAATTCATATTCTATTACTCTCAGCAAAGGACTAATTTTTAGGCAATGGATTACTGCGTGAAAACTGCAGTCACAGAATGAGATCCCTACACAGAAGAGATTTTATAATGATACCTACAGTAACTCACATTCTGGATCCTCATATTAAGTCTGCAAATTAATAGGAAATTCCAAAAGGATAGATGGTTTTATGTCTCAATCTTCAAAATAGCGTTAGGTTGCAGAAGCTGCCCTGAGTCACAAACATTTGTCCCAGAACAAGGAATGAAAGCCAGCCCTTGATCCCTGTGTTTGTCCAGAGGAAAAAGTGGTCTTTGGCCCATTAGTCCAGTGTTGGTTTTTGAACACAGAAGTGTCTTAAAAGACCATGCTAAGGGGAACTGTGTTCTGGGGTGGTAGTGGCAACAAGATGGGGAGGGAACCAGACAGGGTTTATTTGGACAATTGTCCTAAGTGAAACTAATGTGATATGCATAGTCTAACCAGATGGAGGACTGTTGCCTAGAATTATGGTTCAAAAGATATATGAAAGAAATATTCCATGGAGTAGGGATTGGTGTCTTCTGCATTCTGATGATAGCACTGCAGTTTGTGATCAGATCAGAGCTGAAACTGTAGTCCTAGATTGAAATTTCAGGCTCACACCTTTTGGTTAGTGCTCCTTAAGGACCAAAAAGCAATATTTAATAAAACTTTAAAGTGTTATCAGATATTATAATTAAAATGCCTTGTTGTGTTTAGGCAAAGATTATGTTATTTCTTTGTTGTCCTTGCCACTATTCCTTCCATCCCCTACTTGCCCTTGTAATATTGATACTTTATATTCTTGATACTTAAAATCACAGGAACTGAGGAAAGAGCAGCTAGACATCATAATTTACCTAATGATAACACTTTAATACTGCTATAAGTTAATAATTTAATAGTAATAATTATGCAAGGGAGTCACTGGACCTTACAGAGAAATTCAGCTTATTTTCAAACAGGAACATACACAGGGGTCAGCTACCTAAATACATGCCACTTTAGCTGTGTTACATAGTGCACCTCTGACTGGTGGTACAGAATGATGTGTGTATGCCCTAAGGCCCACATCACATCTGCCAGCTCTGTTTGGGATGCCATAAGACATTGCAGATGTCCTTAGGTGCTTGTGTCTTAATACTAAAATTCAGAAGATTAGCTGAGTTGCTGTCAAGGCTCCACTGCTGGTCTCTATAGATTGCACCCCAGCTGACTATTTTGCTATTTGAGACACTGTGCACATTTAAACATCTATAGCTCAGGTAGGTTTTTAGATGTTATCCTCAAAAGGGAGAGGTTTCCTATAAATCATCTTCTTTGTTCATCAGCCTCACATGGTTGCCTTAGATGATCTTAAACATCTCATGTGTCACTAAATACCTTTGTTTCAACATAGAACTAAAGACTCAGATCAGTGGTTTTATTTAATAGCTAAAGAATTGTGACAACATTGTTTTTCTGGTAGAGAATAACAGAGTTAATGAGCATTGCCACAATCACCATGCTTTCAAATATAAATGTAACCTCACCTGAAAAAGATGGAACTCTGATCTGGGGACTTGCAGTCCCATCCCCTCCTTCACTGACTGCACAGACCTCAATGATGTAGACCCCAACATCAGGAAGAAGGACCACTGCAGAGGTTTTCTGTGTTTCTATAACTTGGCTGCTGGTCTGGCCCTCTTGCCGAAATAACACCTGTGGTGGATAAAGTGGATAGTGGTCACAGTGGTCATGCAATCTCTGTGCCAGACAGTTTGTGTAGATAACACAGTTACTGCAATGCTAACTCTTGCATACTTTCATTAGGGATTTCTTGACATTGCATTTGAACAGACATCTGCTTTTACTGTTTTCTTCCTGCAGTGGCTTCAAAACAGTAATAGTAAAATATTTTAAAGATTCATGAATGTGGAAGGATAGGTTATGACCTAGAGCAAAGACAGAGGACTTGCCCTCTCCAGCATTAGGTGTTGCACAACTTTATCTCCAAAATTTCAAAATGTATTTTGAGTTTTATTTACTTCAAATTCTTATCCCAAAGTTCATGTTGATATTTATATTTTTGACTCAAGAACCAACTTCAAATGTAAGGGAAATAACCTGAATAATGTATTTGCTGTGTTTACCTTAGCTGGCTAAATCAATTGACAACAGCTCAGATCTGTCCCAGCATTTCCTCTGAAACTTAATACAAATTTATGGCATGTGGGAGAAAGCAAGTCAGCACGTAGCTGTCTTTTTGGTATTTCTGCATAAGAGTTTCTGTTCCCAGAGAAAATTGAAAAGGTCAGAGAGGTGTGAACAACCAAAGAAGTCAACTCAACTATTTCAGAATATCAACTATTCTGATAAAGGTTAGAGAAGTTTCTGGTTTATTTGAATCATTTTATACTTTCTCAGTGTTCCTGATGAATCAGAGGAGATATAAGATTGTAGTCTATAGAAATGATTTGATATGGGCTTCCAAAAAATCCAGTCTCTAAAACACCTGAAATCATTCCACTTTGATTTAAAGTATTGAAATGAATTCTGGTTTTTATGACTTGTTATTTAAGTGTTCATTTGGATTTTAATCTTTAAAACATCAAAATTTTAAATTCCAGATTTTACAATCACAGCTGTTGAACATCACTTAACATGATCACAAAAACTGAAGTACTTGTGTTTCTGCTTAAAAAAAATATTAATTTTAATGTAAATTAAAGATATCTCATTATTATGCATTTCTTTAAATCCTACTGCAAACATAGTTGAATTGAAGGATTATTAGGAATTTCATTTCAGTCTGATATTATTAGTAGCCATTGCTGACTCAGAGATGAGGGACTGACCCCCTCAGACAGAGGGGAGTCAGACAGAGTTCGGTATTTGAAAATCACAACACAAAAATATGTTGGGACATTTCTTTTATTTTAATTTTATTTATTGTTTCTCACAGTGAAAGCTGATTAGAGACAGTCTGTAGAGAATTATTCACTTGCACAGAGGAAAAAGAAAGGGAAAAAAGTCAACAAAGAAGAGGAGCAATTGCTTGGCAGAGAGAAAGGTGAGCAAGGAAGGGGAATCACTAACCTTGTATCCCATTACATCAGATTCATTAGCTAGAGGTCTGACTGGCTCCCACCCAAGAGACACATGTGAGCCATCCTGTATCCACATAATATTGCCTGGTGCTTGGCTGGGAGCTGAGAAGAAAAAAATAACGTGTACACATATATATTTTATGGGTAGTTTCTTTAAAAACAAAGGAAAATATTTTAATCTTTCATTGTTTTTAAATCTGGTAGTGTTACCAGGTTTCCAACTCTAGATGGAACATTTAAGATTTTTTTTCATCAGTAGTGTAATTTAGTAGATTATAGTGTATTTATTCTGCCAACCCCATAAATTCCATAAAGCTTATGAACTGGAACACTTTTCTCTCCCTTTGTACAAAATGCCTTGTTTTCCAGGAAATTAACCTTTGTTATGAAGCAAAGTCATAAGAATTCATGTCCAAACATCAAAGCAAAGCCATGAATCAAAGCTATACATGACTCCTGATTATTAATCCCTCTCAATAAATAAAAACCCAAGGAGACAGAGGATGCTGTCTGATTTCTTCCTTTTAGCAAAGGTACTGAGATTACTTACGGGATTTCTTGGTTGCTGCATGCACAGCAGTGCTAGGTGGTCCATACCCTGCGGCGTTGTATGCCCTCACTGTGAGGTGATATAATGTGTTTCCTTCTAACCCTGTCAGGAGGATGGATGACTCATTTCCCT
Organism: Alethe diademata; assembly: GCA_025584955.1. Classification (NCBI taxonomy): domain Eukaryota; kingdom Metazoa; phylum Chordata; class Aves; order Passeriformes; family Muscicapidae; genus Alethe; species Alethe diademata. The sequence continues at coordinate 38,056,468 of JANRMJ010000054.1, read as the reverse complement.
CTGTTTTGACCTTTTCTGCTGCTTCTTCCTGCTGCATGTCCTTCCAGTAACCAACCTGCCAACAAGAAACCAAATGAAGGATTAATATAGGCACCTGGCAAACTCATGCTGCCAGATGCTTGTGCTTGTTGTCTTGTGGAGGTGTTTTTGCCATTTATGCCTTTTTCTGGCCATCAGACCCCTTTAAGCATATGGGATTTGCAGCTTGACCTCAAGCCATGCAGTGCTCTCTTCTCCAAAGTGGCAAGACTTGGAATATTGTGGTGTGACCCAAAGCACATGGAATAGCTGTGTGCTGGCACAAGAAGAGGTTACTATAAAACAGAACAGCAGAGGGTGAACTGTGCCAGGGGGAGCTCATCATTGAAGGACACCATTCAAGAAGAACTCATCCTCTGGTAGGTCACCAGAATATCTACGTTCACCCTGGAAAAGTCTGACTGCATCAGTTGAGAAGTGTTGTGAGCAATATTTACTTCCTGGCCTGGTGCGACTCAGATCCAGGAGATTTCTTATCAGTCCAATGAGTAGCCAATGGCAGAAAAACGACGGAAATATTTCAATGATCTGAAAAATCTTAACAGAAGAAAAAGAAGGAAATGGATTCCATTTTAGTTCTTGGATATAAACAGGTTTCTGGTAAATAAGGTTTTGATAGAGTGTTTATGCCTTTCCTTTTCAGACATAAAATGAACCCCTAAATTGTCTGTGGTGGTTCTTAATTCTTAATCTCTGGTATCTTTAAATTTATCATAATCTCAAAGAGGTTGTAAAGCTGAGCTGAGAATTTGGCCAGTCTCTGTCCTCAGGGACCCAGCATTTGCTGGGCATAACTGGAGAAAATGTATCTAGGTGAGCTACACAAGTAAGGTAATTCTCATGGGGCCCTATTTTGCCTAACAGGAGATGTCACTAACACACCATTCAAAGACCTATACATAGCTTACTGTTATTCATTCCGAGACCAACTTGGATTTTTTTTCCACATGTTGACCTTTTGTGTGAAGCTGGTTATTTCCTAATAAGTTATTTACATTGTATCAGGATAACTTTTCCTCTGAGAAAAAAAGGTCACAGGCAAGACAGAACTCTTGAGAATGTCTCCCAGGAAATGGTGAACCAAAAAAACCCCAACAGGTTCACATGAAAATAAAACCAATGAGCACAATGCTGACATTTTATAATTGCACTAGGACTGCCATAAAAAAAAGATCTGAAACAATCTTGTTGCAAAAAGATACTTTTGAGGGCCTATCACTTCACTCGAGAAAAGTGCCTCTGTTAACTTTGATTGAGGATATATTAGTTTGTGTCAGTTCACAGTTCATTCTTTCAACTGTAAAATTCAAGAATTTGTCTTTGTGTGTGTGTGTCTGCATTATCTCATGTTAAATGCTGTTGCTTTAATTCTTAGATGAATTATAGCTCAGTTCTCAAATGTAGCTGCAGTCACCACTTGTTCTGAAATAAGTGTGATTCACTGAGGTATTTTGTTGGATGAATACTTGACCAAAGCTACTGATACCTGAAATAACACCTATTCAAAGTCAGTTTTCTTTTCTTGAAAAGAAAAAGGAATCAATAACCATTTATTCACATCTTACTATTGAATCTCCAATGCTTATGATGTCTTGGGCAGTCAGACTCCTTTAATTTTACTTGTGATGCATCTGTACAAGTTTGATGCTACAATGGTGAGAACTGCATAATATGGGGCACTGCATGAACAGGCAGTGAGAGGGAACATGTCCTGGAGACCCTATTATCCAGATAGTGCAGTCTGCTGAGGATCCAACAAGAAAAGGGTCAGAAAAGAAAAATGAGTTGACTTAGCTTACACAGGTGAACAGTAGCAGGGGTGGAACTGAAGTTTTTCTCCTTTTTCTAAAAATCCAGGAACAAAATTACAAGTAGCAGCATTTATTCACAGGGCACACCATGTCCCATGTTAATGAAATGTTCCTGCATTAACTTTGCTCTTTTTTTTTTTTAATTTTTTTTTGTGGTAACACTTGCATCCATTTGTTGATGACCAAAGGAAGTAAAAGAAGAAGTAGTTATAGAATAAAGAAATTCCAATGATTGTTGACTGAGGTAGATGGTGTGGGGATTTACATTGATTTGATGTGAAATGAAGATACTTCTGATGTTTAAAAGTGAGGGACATGTATTTTAAAATAGAGGGTTTTTTATTTACACTTCTCTGCATTTGCTGGTACTTTTAAAAATCTTATTTTCTGTAACCTTAATTTAAACTTCTCAGAAGGGATCTATAACACAGAACAGGTTCTCCCTAATGATAACATTGAATATTGATAATAGCATGAAGCATAAATCACAAAAAAGTAGCCCATAATTGAAAATGGAAAGAAAAAAGGGAGAAGAAAAAAAATGGGGGGAATGCATTTTATCTGTTTAATGCATTCTTGTTTTTGAGGTTTTATGGTTTTTTTTTTTTTCTGGACTTTCTGTTGTTTTTAGGCAAATAATAGCAAGCTTTTTGATACCTGATTTCCAAAGGCCCATCCTTTTGAGCTGGAGAGGAGCAACCTGCTTTGCTCTGATCATGGGTAAAGCAATAGCTAAAAGCAAATCTTAGTAAAAAACAAAGAAAAAAAAATTCTGTCTAAAATTCTTCTACCTCTGATAGTTGCAGAACACTTCCTTGAAGTTTTAAGTTAAAAAGTATATTAAATGACACTACTCTTTTGATTAAGCTGGTTTTTAGGTTATACAATTTTTGCATTAACTTAATCTGATATAATTGCAGATCATCTTCACAAAATGCAGTGAATTCAGAGTTTCTGTTGACCACAGAAAATGAAAGCTGCAAACAAAGCATATCAAGTAAGAGCAAATTTGAGTAGAATTTCTGCCTTTCTTTTCCAGGTTGTGGTTAAAACATCCATGTGCTCTTTCTAAATGACCTCAAGGAGTACTTCACTAAATACAGAGAAAAAACATCCACTACCATGTAGATATAATTATCTGTTCCATTGTAAAAATAGATAAAGTGCAGCTAAAAAATATTGAGTATTACTCAAAATATTGAGTAATTCTCTTTGAAAAGCCATAATATGATTTTATTAAATTAATAGTATAATAAACCAAGTTATTATGTCAAGTAATCCTCTCTGAAAATGGCACTCAATTTTTTTAAAATTTATTTTATTTTATTTTATTTTTTTTTTTTGGATTTTGTTTATTTGTTTGCTTCAAGTTGATCTTTCGATTGTATTAGTCAAACTCCTATCACTCAGAGGAATTCCAGTGAAAAAGATATGAACTTTTTCATTTCTACTTAAGTATTAGCCTTGCCTTTCTGAAAAAGAAAAAAGAAACCCAAAATATCTTCTTTCAGTCAGTAATTTTTTCTGTTTTCCTTCCTCACCGGTAGTGAACAACAAAGAAAATATTGCCTTGGGCACAAATAGATTTTATAACCTTCAGCTTATAGATTGCAAACAATAAGTATGAACAACACACTATATTTTTCCACAATTCTGACAAAGTTTTTGAGCTACTTCTACTTTATCAGACTGTAGCTGGCATATATTTAGTAAGGTCGGGCGGGCAGCTGACAAACCTGTACTGAAGGCAGGAATAATATGTGCTTTGGAAGATGCAAATGAGGGCAGCAAACCTTGCATAAAACTCATGTGACATAACAGTTAACACTGCCTTTCAAGGATGACAGTGGGAAATTGGACAAGTCCCTTTGCCTTTCACTACGCCTCAGTACAAAGTGCAAGCAGCGCCAGAGTGAAAGTGGGTCACTGTGAACTTGTCCACATTTAGTAATATTCTGTCACTTTTGTTGATTAAAGCCCAAACATTCAAGTGCTAAGAAAATGGCTGCCCCTTTTATAATGCTGTTACCAAATAGCCAGAAATGTGAAGACTGTGTAGAAGGCTGTCACTACTATGATGACCACAGCCAGAATACGAATTGAGGCATGAAAACTGAGTGGCTAGTCAGATTGTTCTGCATTCAGATTGAACTAAAGGCAACTCTTTACTTGTGGCCCACAATAATTCTACATTAGGAAATAATTACAAAACCAAAAGAAGATAAATAATTCATCCTTTCTATCAAAATTACTGGATTTCTGTGCATTATCTATTTGCTGTTTGTGGATTAAAGACTTTGTTTTGCACTGCACTGTAAAAATGATGAACTTTCAGAATCTGTTTTGAAATTAAGAGTCTTCCCAACAAGTGAAAGAGACTCTTAAGAAAGTAAATAATATGAAAAACATAAAGCTGTTCTGTACTTCTGGCTTTTTTTTTTTTTTCTTTTTGGTGGGGGGGGCGGGGAATGCAGTGTGTGTGGATTTTTAGCCCCAATGTCTTCCTACACAGATTCCTTTCCTTTTTGCACTGTGGGGATGTTTTAAAGGCAAGCTGCCAGTATGTTAGGAAAATTGGGCTGAAAGTGTAGACTTAGTGTACTCAAGCAAATATTATAATGCACTGACTCACTGTTCTGATCCTATAAATCATTACTTGCTTTATGATGAAGTCATTCCCAAAAATGGAATTGAAAAGGTCTAGCAATACCAGCCTTAGAAGTTATTCTCTCCTGCTGAATTGTGCAGAACAGCAACATTTACATTTATGTTTACTAAGTAAGCGATGTTCAGATTGTAATCATTCCTGTGAAGGTGAAGAAGAGCAAACTACTCTGTGAAAGACTTGCCTGTTAGAAAGTGGGCAGAGGAATTCTGGCTAAATGAATAAAGATGGAAAGGGCAGGATGGGGGTGGGTAGGGTGGAGAGGAAAAAACACCCTCATCTTCCCAGATAAAAGAAGTACCTTAAAAGGTACTGCTACTCAGAAGGCTCCTCTAATTCCTTCATGGGAAGAAGTACAAGTGAGCAGTGAAATTTTTTTTTTTTTTTTTTTTTTTTTTTTTTTTTTTTTTTTTGGTTATGTCAGCTGCAGGTTCTTGGCTTGAAATATTTACTCGGTAATCTTCATGCTATAATCCTAAAATTGATGTATAGCAGAGTGAGGAGCCAAATTATTAATAAGATTCACTGTTAGTAACTTCTCCTGTATCAATGGGCATATTCAGATTGTACCTGAGAAATCTGTGAGAGACATAGAGCTGGCAAGTATTACTGTTTGTGTCAGAGCACTTTCCAAGTGCACAAAACCACCTCTGACACAAAGCAAGCCCACTGTCCTACCTGTAACAGCCATCTATTGCTAGGGCACACCTGTAGAGCTAAGGGAAGTGTTATGTGACAAGCAAGTAACTGCAAAATCCATTCACATTATAAAGGGATAAGTTTCTAGGGAAATAAATTTCAATTTTAGAACAAAAATCTATTTTTTATTTTAAAATATTTGATTGGTGGAATGAGGATAAGAGTGAAAATAGGTAGGTATAATTTAGAAGATGTTAAGATATCTGAGAAAAAATAACAAACCAGGCACCTTTCTGAAAAGAAAAAAGACAGAGTGCAGCAAGTAAGTTATTTCAGATGATAAAAGACTGGTCTCAAGATTGAAGTCAGGTTAGTAACAAGTGGAACACTTCAACATGGAGAGGAATAGTATTTGCGAGATGAATATCCTCTCTATCAGACACAGTTTTTTTCTCTTTATAAATTTAAAGGTAAAATGGTCAAATATGACTTTTCCTGCATGAAGCAAGCTATGTGCAAAGGAATAGAAACATATTTAATGTAAGGAAGATGTGGGAGAAAAGAACAATGAAAGAAAACTGACAGAGGGTTAGCAGAGTTCAGCATGCAGATGTAGATGGGGAAAAAGACCTGAACAAATGCTAGACGTGAAGGGACATGCCAAAGTCACAGCCCATTTGGACTGTGCTACATATTAACAGAGGTATTGTTATCCAGTATATCAACAGGGTACAGAAACAGGTAAAAACAAAAAAAAATTAACTGGCTATGTCTGAGCTATGAGGCAAATGCACTGTGCTGGTCATGGCTGGCCAGCCTGAGGAGAGCTGGGGAAGGTGCTGGCTCTGGTGCTGCCCAGGCACCTACATTTCCTTCCTAAGGCTATTAGTGATGGTCACCAGCCCCTGAGGTTGCCCAGACATGCTATCAGGGAGACCCTATGCTAGTAGATCACAAGATATCTTTTGACACCCACATGATTGGTGTCTACCTCAGACCTATGTTTACCCTTTTTTCAGTGTTACTGTAGAAAATCAACAATGAGTCAGCACTGTCTAAAGGCCTAAAGCAGGACAAATAACCTGCATTTTAAACCAGTTAATTTGGTTTAGCTGGACTATTTAATGAGGATCGGGACAGCCAGATCCACAACGTCAGGGTGGGCTATGGTGGTGGCCCAAAAGAGTAGGCAGGTATACTGCTAGATCTGACCTATTCCTGGAGGTTTGGATTGTAAACTGTATCCAAAAGTGCAAGGAGGTCCCTTGCCAGGGCTGGCTCACTCTCCCAAGTCAGGAAGGGCTGTCTCTAAGCAGAGTTTTATCTATAGGCTGTGCAGCTGCTGCTTCCCTCCTGACATCCTGTCTGCCCAGCAGATGTCCCTCGGCCACTGTGGGATGGGAGCACATGGATGCAGAGGCTCTCTCCTTTCTCGGTGCTGATCATTGTCAGTAAATAACAAGTTTGAACTGGTCGCTTAGAGCTGGAAACAGTCAATACCTAATTTTCCCCAGCCTGTGAATGATGCATGCTGGGTCACTTGCAGTTCTTTCAGGTCTTTTTGAAGTGACAAAGAGACGTTACAAGAACTAGTGTTGAACTGTTTTCAAGCACAAATAAGTAAAAAATGTTCTGGTGCTACAGCTGTGACTGTTGTTCCACAGCTAAATATAAACATAGGCTAAAATGAGCATAATTCCTATTGAAGTTTCACTGCTGCGCATATGAACAGAACACAACACTTGCAAAAACAACAAGACTTCTCATTATCATATTCTGTGCTCATACCTCGAATCCCTGTGGTCTTCCTAGACTCTCTTTAATATGTTTCCACGCAACAAGAATCTCTGATACAGACAAACTCGTAGCTTTGACATCGATGGGAGCAGCAGTGGGTTCTGTATTAAGAAAAATGAAACAATAAACCTCCACTGTAACAGCTTGTATTTATCAAAAACACTCCATCTGAAACTGTCATTTACTTCCTTTATTCTACCTTAATGCTTGCAAGAAGGTATGACACTGAGGGGGAACATGAAAAACTGAACAAGATGAAGAGATTATTATTGTTGTATTTCTTTATTTGTTTCATGCTACATCAATATCTCATCACTCATGATGGGTGCAGCAAACTGTGAAAGAATCTCTTGTTTGTGATTTTTTAAAAAAGCTTTAATATTTGTATATGTGTCCCCTGCCTCCACATACCCCTTTCATAGCCCCAACTGCAGCAGTAAATGGAGCATTCATTCTATTTGTGGCTTCTTAGTGCCATTCTTTCAGCTCAGGATGAGCAATACCTTGCTGGGGTGCTAAGTTAGTCCTGCCCTGGAGCAATAGTGAGTAGGAAGTTATACCCTCTGCTATAGTGAAATGCTATGTGAAAGATTTTTTTTAGGACTACATTATTATATCCTCTAAATCACAGGCACCAGTGTTTGGGATGTGCAACCTTCTCCTCTGTGAAGCATTTACTGTTTTAGGCCTGTGGTGCACATTTCTATAAAGGCACCAAGACCTAAGGTTTGTCCTTCTGATTACCTGTGTTTGTTACCATTGGCCCTCTGTTTGTGCTTCTTCTGTGCTATTAATAACACATTCTGCAGTCCTGACCTCCTGATTATCTGGAACAGAGGATCCTTTGGTTCCCCAGCCTGGCTGGGCATCTTTTGGTGATGCTTGGGCATGGCCAGGGGGCTCACTGGAGGCTGTAGGATGCTTTACAAACCACACTTGCCCAACAGTGCTGTCACAGGCATGTTTGTCCTTTTACTTTCACATCAATGAATGCTTTATAGGGGCCCAGCTTCTTTCAGTGCTTGGGAAGTTGAGTAAATCTCCCCTGGTATTTGCCATGAGAGGCTGTTGAGCACCTCACCACTCAGTTCTATCACCTGTTATAGTATGCTGGAGGTGACAAGTATCCAAAATTGTCTTGTATAAAACTGGGACATGAGTCAAGGAAATCTTGTGGGTCTTTTGCTTTATTACCTAAATATGACTGAAAATTTTCTTAAAGATTAGCTGTGGAGGTAAGGCTTCAATACATACTGTGCAGCACACAATAAGGTATTTTTCCACCTTTCTGGTATAGTTCACTTACTCAGAAAAAATGTGAATTCACATTCCCCTCTAGTCACAGAACCTGTGATTTCCTCCTTGGCCTAATGTTCCTCATTACATTTCTAATGTGTTGATCTGTTCCTGAAGGGCAGGCAGAGGTCTTGGTTTTATGTCCTAGGGAGGCACATCAAAGAGCTTTCTGAAAAATGGAGTTTTGGGGACTTGTTTAACAGGGTTACAGAAAAAGAGTCTCCTTCCAGAACAGCTTGAGATAAAACTATATATTTTTCTCAGTGATCAAACCACCTAACCTGTAAGATACCTAATATCAGTGTTGACTCATTAGCTACCCTCCTTTCTCTGCAAATGTTGTTCTGACACTGTTGCCCTACAAATGTTTTTTGGCTCGGCTCATACAAATTTTTAATCCTTTTTGTTGTCAGACTTTTAATGTTTGTTACTCTTTTTTGATCTCTTTTTAATTTACATCTGAAGAAAAGAAGTAATTTTGATGTGATACAAAGTGGTGATTGCCAACAGTGAGTATTACCAAGAAGTATAAAATATGTTTGGAACTTTTTAGGTAATAAAGAATAAAAAAAAATATATTCAGGAATAAGAGAAATGATCTTTCGAATTCAATACTGAAAGAATTGCATTATGAAGAAATATATTGCTCATAATATGATTTTCTGTTCAACAGTTACATCCTGCTTTCTGTTTTATGTACTACTAAGATTTGTGTGGCAAAAGCTATTTTCTAGTTTTTGTATTATTGAAGCAATTACCTTGTTGTCAGAAAAGATTGCAGTGGGATAAATAATATGAGATGTACACAAAATGTTGGTTGGCAGACTTCACATTTTCTATAAATTTCCTCTTCATAGCATTCACTAGGAGTGGTTTATACATTGCTTGAATAGAAATATAGAATATTTTCTGGTATTTTAAAAAATTGTTTTCAACAAATGGAGCAGAACTAGTTTGGATTTTTTTTATGTGGAGAAAATGTATTTCTCACATATTCAGAAATAATTCACTGCAGTTTCACTGATACTAGGCACTGAGAATAGTGTTCAGCAAAACAACAGAAATTATATATTTGGGAATAAGATATATTATGACTGCCTGAAAGTTTTTGGAGACTAAATAGCATTTTTTATTGATTCAGATACGATGAGGACCATATAATTTCTGGTGATATAATACAGTCTGTGGTTCACTCCAATGTCATGCTTTATTCTCTGTGTCTAAAACTAATGATAAGTTTGTTAGGTTCATTAGCTTTTTCTATTATGGTCACTGATGTTGTAATCATATGATTTTCTTCAGATCATGTCATTATGCTAAACCTATAGGTGTCTACTTAAGGTCATAGTCCTGAAAAAAAGGAAAAAAGCCATCTTTAATAGTATCTTTCATATTCCCTGTTTGAATTAAAGATGCAGTGCAACAAATGCTCATAAGGCTGTGTGCAATGTCCATGAAACAGTGTCTTCCCCTGTGCTGCAATCCCACTTTAAAGAAACATGATTCTGTTGGTCTTTGGGATGGCTGTAAAATGGCAGGACATGCATTTGCACTAATTTCATTGCTAATATTCAGAGAGGGAATCGCGAATTTTGACTCTGGAAAGTAAAGAAAAGAATCAGTTACTAGCCCTCAGTGTGCTGTACCTATTTATGACTGCAAGCTGATCTGTTTTCTTGAAATATTCATCTTTAAGGATTTCCACGTGATCTACCTTAAAAAACAAGTTCAAGAGCCTACTCAAATTTGTGTTGTTTTAATTCTTCTGTAGAACAGAGCCACAGTCAGGACTATTCAACCAACCACTTCATATCTGTTCAGTTCTTATTTTGATTCCAAGAAGGATTTTTACAAAGCAGTCTTACTCAAAATTCGAGCTCTTATTTGAAGCTAAGAACCTCAGTCTGAGCAATTGCATTTTGACTGCAGGCAGTTCTTTATAGCTGAGATTTTGGGATTTCAGCCAGGATCTATTTCTGTGATAATGTCTCTCTCTGGGGAAAAATCCACAAGAGATATATCAGAAGGAAAATCAGGAAAATTCATCCTTCTTGTGTCAACCTGTAGGTAAAGAAAGTGGTAGTATTCGCTTCCTTGCTAGAAATAGCTACACGGGCTATCTGTGAATCAGTGAACTTTTTCTATTCCTGAGAAATGGAGGCCTCCACAAGATCTGCAGTGAAATGTCTGTCTGCAGGATATAGAATTTTCTCCAGAAGCTTGTGCTCAAAAGTGAAAAAAATACCTGATTTCCACAATAGCAGAAACAAGATTAGTGTTTCCAGGACAGGCCTTTGGAATTCTCACTTCTCCACAAGCCCTTTTAGTTTTCACCTTTTGTCTGACCAGTGTCTTTGCAGAAGACTTTAAAACAGAGAAAAATTTGAAGAGTATTGGAATGAGCTATAAGTGAAGACCTCTGCCCTGAATAATTTTGATTTAGTGCTGAAATACTCTTAGTTGTCAGGTAGAACTTCTGAAGCCTTCTCCTGTAGTGATGCTCTCCTGCACACTTTCTCACAGTGCACATCCTGCTATGGCTCTCCCTTCCCAATGGAATAACCCAGGTTTATTACACAGCTGAGTGTCACCTGGGAATAAGGAGCTGCCTTGTTCCACGAAGAATTTACCAGAGGAGTGTTGCCATCTTCATGAACACAAATGGTTCATTTCCATCAGGTGACCTGGCAGACAGCAACCCACAGCACGTGAGGAGGGGATGTGCCCATTACATCGATCACACATCTGCTTCCCGTGGGGCTAAGGCCATTGATCAGAGGAGTGCTTAATAAACCCCTGCACATCAGGATTGTGATTTCATTCCTTAAAAACTCACTGGAGACAGCTCTAGCTGAGCTTTCACAGGATCTCTCCAGGCAGATCATCTGGCAGAATCAGGAAATAACCCTCTGTAGTTTACAACTAATCTACCAATTAGTTTTCAGGTTCACCTAAGCCCCAAGTAGCTCAGCTCTAGCTGAATCACAGGATTTCACTTCATGAGTTTAAGATTTTAATTAAAGACATTAAGGCTCTATTCAAAGGTGTAAAATTGCATAATATTTCCTCTCAATGAAAATAGTAATTTATTTGCCTAAATATGGAGAAAGAAAATTGCAATGGCTTTTGTATGGTCCTTTGCCTTTCAGATAACTGAGAGCTTCGGATCTCCATAGGCTCAATGAATTACCACAAATCCATACAAAGCAAGAACAAAAGCTCTGTGCAGTATCACTGCACGTTGTATATATTGCAGAAGTGCATCTGGGGTCCCTCAGGAGGTTTTAAACAGTAAGTGTGAGAGTCTTCAAGCTTTAACCTGTATTGCTCAGGCTTTCTATTTCCTGTATAGAAGTTTTTAGTAGTATTTACTACTCCATTTATCAAAATTATAGATCTTTCAATTGTTGTGCATATGATTCTGTCAATGCCTGAAGGAGAAATTAGATACTGAAATGAACAGAACTGATCCTATATCACCCATTATGACAATCATTAACCAAAAAAACCCCTTTATAAAAGACCTAATTCATCTTGAAACCAGTTGGGTTCCCAGAAACTTGTTTCTCTTTCCTTTTATATTCTCATCTATTTCCAAACTGTAGAGTACTTTAATTCATATTTATCCTTGTGCTTTTAGGCTGCATGTGTATTTGTAAACTAAACAGAGACAGAGAGACAAGGCACCCACCTGAGCATGGGCATACAGGTGTCTGTAGCGTTACACTGTCACCATCATCTGTGTTGGCTCTGGGCAATTTGTTCTGCCCCAGGATGTGACAGTTTTAGCAAAGTAATGCCCTGTTGCAAACTAAAACATTTGAGTCTTTCTTATGTGTAATTTCTACGCCATCTCCATGAGTAGAAAAACAGATCAAATTTCATGTATGATACATTTGAACAGCAAATTCTGAATTGTTTAGTTCAGAAAGGGTTGAATTTCTGATAATTGACAATACCAGAAGTTTTCACTACAGATGTAAAATTTTTCACTTTCATATTCTTATTAACTATCCTATCTATATAATCTTATTTATTTAAAATAAATTCTAAAGTTTTTCATTACTGTTGTCCATTCCTTGATTATATTTAACATCAATTCCTTATTTAATTCAATTTTTCATGCCTTATATACTTTCCTAATTAAAAAAAAATATTTTCATAGTATCATGTATACTTTTTACTTATTCTGAATATCTTTTAGAGGGTACATCTATAGATCGTCAGATGTTTCAGAAATGTACCATTTCTTGCAGTATAAACTTCAAATATCTGTTATATGTTTGGCATAACAAACTTCTATTTCCAGTTTCAACTGTTAATTCCAGTTAATAAAATAATGTCCTGCTTTTTAATTGTGATGTGTTCCACTCTTATTTGTTATGATCAGCTTTTCTACAGTGTCTTAATTATTCATCAGAACAAGGCTATTGTGTTGTTATTTCTTCTCACTTAGTCCTGGATAAAGATTCTACTAATTAGCACAGCCAGAACACAAGGTCATTAGTCCTTACTAATTAGTTTTTACTATCCAAACTACTCTGAACAGCTAAATTCTCTCATAAATAACAGCATTCTTTAATATTTTTCAACAATTAGAAAGCTCTTTCTCAGAATCCAAATGGCTCAGGGTAATCAGCAATTAACCTCTACCTTGACTTCCAGTTTTTTTAATTGTCCTTTTCCAAAATTCCACAGAATCCAAGGTTATTCTGTTTTATCCAAGCACTGATTTTTGTATTTTCTGATATGTAATCAGCATGTTATGACACTCAACTTCTTACTTTTATTTTGTCTTTCCTGTGTAGCTCATTTGTCTAGCCATGCCTGCTAAAGAAAGCCAGCCTGGCCATCACTGTTATCAGCACAACCTTTTCCATCCTCTTGCCAAGGTACCTTCACACTCGTATTTCCTTCTCCTCTATTTGTGATGTCTCCAGTTTTCATTTTCCAGGGAATTAAAGCCACACATAGAGATTGCATATGGTATTCCTTGATACTGAAAGCTTGCATTAGTAATCTTGGAATTCTTAGGATCTCAGTATTTAGGTGGAATGTAGTCTTCAATAAAGAGAATGCATAAATGCTTATGTTGTAACAAACATTGCTGAGATTGTTTTTGTTCTTTGCTTTATTTTCAGTGTCTAGTGCCTTTACTATTTTTTTTCTTCTGTGGATAAAAATCATCTGTACCTGCACTGAATTTCAGTGCTGTTTCAGTATTTTCTAGTAAGAACCTGATACCTTATTTTCCTGACAGAAAGTATGATCAGAAGATTCCTCTCTGTTCTGTTCATGATCCTTTTCACTCTTAGGCCTGCACACTGCAATCTTCCTCCTGGCTGGTAGCCCAATTTTCTGTGCTCTCAGGTCTCTTTCTTTTATTAAAGTTTTCCTTCATGTAAGGTTCAGGTTTGCCCTTCCCTGCTGCTGGAAATGTCCACTGTCTCCTTCTGCTCTGCCTTCTTATTGAGGTAATTGTGCATCTTCTGAGCATCATCCTCATTCCCTCTTCAGAACTGCTTCCTGGCTCTCATGATCCTTTTTATCATCATTACATGTGACCTCTATTTTTCTCCTTTTCTTTCTGATTACTTGTTTTTTTCCTTTCTTAACTTTTCCAGGAAAGGCTCCTCCTTTAAACTTTTTATTGAATTAAGACACCCTTTCCAGAGAATCACACATATATTTACTTTTTTTTTTTTTTTTTTTTTGTTTTTGTTTTCTCCATGGGTTATATGTCTAGTTTTGTATAACCTTTTTAACTGATTCTCCTTTCTATTCTCTGTTCTTCCATTACGTTCATCTTCTCCTGGACTTTTAGCTCCTGGACAGTCTTTCCCATGAACTATATTCTGGTGATGATTTTTACGAAGTCATAAGACTGGTGAAGGGGGAAAAAGGTCTTAAAATACCTATGACCACGTAGACTTTCTTGCCTCTTCAACTTTGGGTCACCAACATCATTGATGTTTTAGCAACCATTGGTGTAATTCTGTCTTCTAAATACCTATTGGGTCTTTGTCCAGGTGGAGGCTGGTGACAAGTGATGTCCATCAGGGCTCTGCCTTGGGACCAGTGCTCTTCAATATCTTCATCAAGGACATGAACAGTGAGATCAAGGGCACCCTCAGCAAGTTTTCAGATGACACCAAGCTGAGTGCTGCAGCTGGCACTCCTGAAGGAGAGGATGCCATCCAGAGGGACCTGGACAAGCTATGGAAATGGGCCATGGGAACCCCATGAGGTTTAACAAGGCCAAGTACAAGGTTCTGCACCTCAGGTGGGGCAGTCTCAAACACAAATATAGGTTGGGAGAAGAACTGAGAGCAGCCAAGAAGAAGAGAAGCAGAGAAGAAGTTGTGAGTTGTCACAGATGAAAAGCTGGACACAAGCTGTCAGTGTGCACTCCCAGCCCAGAAAGCCAAACGTGTCCTGGGCTGCATCCAAAGCAGGGTGGGCAGCAGGGCCAGGGAGGGGATTCTGCCCCTCTACTCTGCTCTGCTCTGCTGAGACCCCACCTGCAGTGCTGCATCAGCTCTGGGGGCCCAGCACAAGAAAGATGTGGGACGTGTTAAAGGAGGTCCAGAGGAGGGACATGAAGTTGATCAGGGGGCTGGAGCACCTCTCCTGTGAAGACAGGCTGAGAAAGTTGGGGCTGTTCAGCCTGGAAAGGAGAAAGCCCCAGTGAGACTGTCTGTGAGTCTTCCAGTACTGAAAGGAGGCTTACAAAAAAGGCAGAGATATCTTACACAGGCACATAGTAACAGGACAAGGGGGAATGAATTTGAACTAGAAGAGGAGAGATTTAGATTAGAAAGAAATTAATTACTGTGAGGTTAGTGAGACCTGGAACAGGCTGCCCAGAGAATATGTAAATCTTCTTCCCCCACCCCTGGGAATGTTCAAGGCCAGATTGGATGGGGCTTTGAGTAACTTGGTTAGTGGAAGGCTCTCTGCCCACAGCAGAGTGTGTTAAAACTTGATGATATTTAACGTACCCTCCAACCTAAATCATTCTATGATTCTTTTATATAATCTGACTTAATAGACAGAAAAATATTAGCCATACTATTTACTTCTGAGAAAGCCCTCTGTGTTTTGGAGTTCTTTCACTTAGAAGGCAATGTTTTAAGCCCTTTGCCCCAGACAGAACACTTTATGCAATCAGAGGGCAGTCTGTTGTGTTCACTGAGAGAACACTTTACCCAACACCACCTGCCAAGCTGCTTGCTTAAGAACAGCTCAGAGCTCTGAATGTGAATCAGAAAGCACACAATATGCTGTCACTGTCATATAGAAGAAGGAGATGCATTCATTCTTAATAAATATGAGATTTCTTCATGGTTCAGAATCTGTCCCGTGAAAACTGTTTCTTCCAGCATCCTTAGCAGAGGCAGCATATTTTAGACTTCCTTAGACAAATTTGATATTCATTAAACAATTGTAGATCCATTTCTAGATGTGAAAAACTTGTAATGTATAATATAAAGCCTTAATTTTTAATAATTTTATCTTATTGCTTTCTCTAGATGTTTGCTGAGTGAATTGTATGTATGATGAAAAGCAAGTAAGCCAAAGGTTTGCTGGATCAGCCCTTGGACCATAATATATTGTACTGTCAATTGTTATTTAATATCTACTCTTCAATAGAAATCCTTGAAAAATTGTACTTTCAGTTGTTTAGCTCCTTAGGCATGACAGCCCATACCTCTTTCAAAAGCATTTTCATCGCACATTGCAATGTCTATTGTCCTCAATCTTCATATTGCCCAGAATTTAGCTGTAATAAACTGTTTCATTACTCCTTTAAATTCTCAGTATATTACCTTGATCTTTTCTGGAGGAAAGCTTTTTTAAAATTAATTTTGTACTGTAATGTCAGGGCAGCCCATATTTTTCCTGAAATATAAGTCTTGTAAAATATTTAGGCCCACAGAATTCCTCATGTACAGACACATACAAAGACTGAATTAGCAAAGCTATAATGGAAAGACACTTTCAAGTTACTGAATTAAAATCAGAAAAGTTGGTTTCTGTAGAAAGTTAATTTTGTTATTCTATTAAGACAATTTTTAAAGATCATATTTGAAAAGAACTGATAGAAAAAATTGTTTATATATTACTAATTATTCTATTTCCAATCTAGCAGAAATAACAAGCAAAGGTATAGAGACGCATTATCACAATTCAGCATTCAGCTTTTTGTTAAAATAGGTTTTGTTACTAAAAAAAGATAAAGTGTTTGTCTCCCTTCCTCTGCAAAACTTAAAGAATTTTCTGCTTAGAGTATGAAATTATTAAAAAATAAAAAATCACCATTGATCTCACAGTATCAATTTTCATTGAGGAACAGGGAGGTCAACTGTAGGACTTTTCAGTTGTAATGTGCAATTTTTACATTTTAAAATGTAATTGTTTTTATAAAAATATGACTACTTGGTAATCCTGATTCAAAAAGTGGGAAAAAACCAAATAACTGCGTCTGCTTTTAACAAAACCAGCAGTTCCAACCTCTGTAATTACTGTGAGAGAATAATAGTAGACAGTGTCTGCTGCATCATGGTTCCAAATTTATATTTTTTTGGGTTAGTATGAAATAACATTCGATGTTTTCCAGCTTCATATGAAATATTATCTTCACATTACTTTTTCATGGAGAGTATGAAATTCCTCTCGTCTGCACTAGGACTCTACTAATTTTATTCCCTTAATACGAGACAGTAGAATAACTCAGTATAGTAAAGAAAAACTAATGTTTATGAATTTCAATAATGGAGCTTCTGAAAATATTCTTGTGGATAATATTTATTTGCCTTTTTTATGTGGGGGAATTTCCATGCATTGGGTCCTGTCAAAACAGAACAACTTCTTTTACTAGTACCAATTAGTGCTCATTGGTTGTTTCTGTTTGGTTCTTTTCTGCCCCTCAAAATATTGTTTAGAATTTATAGCAATTTCAATAGAAATTTTCAAGAAATATTTTTCATTTGTTCTTGGGAGCTATTCCTATAATTCACATCAAAGACTGAAACATTAATGCAAAGTCAGAACTTTCTATTAATGAAATAAAAATAAAAACAGAATTTATTTCTGTGCACTTTTAGAATGCATTAACTAGGAAATCAACATTCATAAGTGAATTTATTTATTCTTTCAGCTGTTGACTAATTAACTCATCAAAAAGGGATTATGCATCTCAGAAACATTAGAAAATAGCATCCTTTCTTTTATCAGAGCTAAAGAAATCCTGTCTGAAATTAAGGCTAATGATGTCATATGAAAGGTGAATTTTTTTCTTTTTGTTTTTCTTATGGTGATTGATGTGGCTTGAAGCCTATTCCTAAATTTTGTCATTTGTTTTCTAGGTAATCTTGGCAAGTTAGTTCACCACCTCCTCTGCAAAACCTGTTTAATACTACTTAGCACTTACCAAAGAAATTTGTAATTAAGGATTTTAAAAATGCATTATAAGAGGATGCCTTATATATAAAAGGCTTAATATAGTTCACCATATGCAATTTAACTTCATGTTGAACTGACCTCCTTCAGCTGAGCAGATGACCACAATAGGGCTGAAGGGACCATCTCCTTTGTTGTTGTAAACACCAACTTTAACTTCAAAAGGAGTCAGAGGTGGCACACTTTCATCTCTGTAGATGAACTTTGAGGCATCTGAAGATGTCACCATTTTTTCCTTCCAGCCACGTGTTCCATTGGGTCTGAAGGCTACAATATATCCAAATCCTTCCCCACTTTGAAACTCTTCTGACACTGGCTGAAAAATTAAGTTCAGAAACTTTATTATTATAGTTTTACTAATTTAGAAAAAAGTCACAGTTCCATTACAGGATTTTACTTACCATACCTGTCCTCATAGGGACAACTGCTTCCAAAGAGAGTTTCCTCACCTTATCATTCAAAAAATTTTACAAGTCTTTCCTTCTCTTCTCTCAGCTGGTATTTCATCTGGTGTTTACATAAGATCCAGAAAAATCAAATAAACCCAAGCAGTAGAACAGGAAGAAAAGCCTGATGAATTTAGTAGAACTTTGGAGCTGATGTTATAATGTCTTCTACTCAAACCTCATGAAAATCCACAGTACATTGAAATTTTAGAACATATTTAAGGTTAGTATTTTGTGTTCCTGTGTTGACAAGATTTGTTGTAAGGAAACCCCAGTAGAGTACTCTTTCCTTTGGCCTCAAAGAAGTTAACATGAAACAAAACCTTTAAACAGAAAAATCCCTTACCTCCCATGCTATTACTAATTCATGTCGCCTTCCACTTCTGCCACTGACATTAGCTGGAGGTGTCTTTGGCACTGTGTGCAAAAAGGAGAAACAAAACAAAACAAAACAAAACAAAATAAAACAAAACAGAATATCCAAGTTATTGAAGTTTTCCCCATTGTAATAAGTTGCTGCAGAAGACATGAGACTGTTAAATCAGAACAGAAATAAAAACGTAGCACTCTGTGGTAAAGAAAATTTGCTCAAGCTTCATTTCAGAGAGTTGCACATACAAGCTAGAAAAATGAAACAAAATGTAAGCTGAGAATGAAAATAATATTGGAATAAAAACTGCTTATGCATCAGGTCTTTTGCGGATTGGTAAATCTTTTTTGAACAAAAAAATTGATATGCCAGGAAACCTGACATATTTCAGATTTCAGGTAAAATCTTGGGAAATAATAATTTTTCTGTTATTTTTTCAGGTAGTTAGTGATTTAGAATATCTTAATTCTTGTAAATCTAATTTTCATTGCTTTGCCAGGGAGCCAACTTTCACAAACTTTAAAGCAACCAACCTCAAACATCCCTCATGATTTCTTACAAAATGCTGGAAGAAGTACTACCCACAGTTCTTGAAAAATTGAGATAATCATTGCAGCTTTAAAGCACATGAACAATGGATAAAATTCTTTATAGTCATTATAGTCTTTATAACTGTCATCACCATTTTTACTTGGATTATCATATTTTGCAAAAAAAGAAATGTCAATTGTTCCACAGGAATTGTATAATTTCTTTTACTTTGTTTAGTGCCTCTAATGAAATGCCGCTCAAATGGCCAAAATCTTGCATTTATTTATTGTGAGGAGGCAATACCTGCATTCTCTATTTGATTAAATATGTCCTAAGATACAAACTTTTAATTTTCTTCCTTACAGCAGTACATAGGTCATTGGTAGAAATGTACTGTGAGCCTTTAAGTGTTTAGATCTTATTGCATGTTGTTTAGCTTATTTAGTGAGTAGCACTGTGCCTTTGAACTGTACAAAATAAAATGCATATAAATAAACGTAGACAGTCCTCTCTGTTTCCTGTGCCATTGCTAGCTTGTGTTCAATGAAAATGCAGTTTTTATTAGATCCTAAGACTTCAGAATTAATTTGGGTAGCCACTTTTTGAACCCTGAACTCCCCTATAAAGAACAGAAGCCCGATTCTGCTTTTCCTCGTAAATGATGCAACCCTAAAAAGCGTAGGGATTGATTTTGATTCATGCTGTTGGAAATGAGGCAGGTGTTCTTTCATCTGCGGCTCTTAGCAGACAGATAGGGGGGATTTCTAATGTGTTTCTCTCCAATAAACCTGTGTTCATATGGTAAATATGGTGTCTCCCTTTCTTCTTTCTTTCCTTGCTTCCTTCCTGCCTGCCTGCCTGCCTTCTGCCTCCCTCCCTCCCTTTGACATGGCAAAAAGGTAATGAAGTTTTCCTTTCAGAAACAGAAGTTTCCTCTGGCTTTAAAAAAGGAGTAGAAAGAATACGATCAATGTGCAACAGTGTGATGAATGTTCTGGCATGAAAAGATGCAGATGAAGCCTCATCTGACAGTTAATTAACATCCAAAAAATTATGATGCCATCTCTAATGGAGCATATTTAAACCTTGTTTAGCACCCATTTTTCTCTTGCCTCTCTAAGGTATTTTTGAGTAAATTATAGAGACAAATAGAGTTTTTATGTAGGTGCCTGCCACATTAGAAATGAGAGAGTATGCTGTACTCCTTTGAAGCATCCAACATGATGGACTCATTTAACCTGCAGCACCCTCCTTCTAGAGTTTTCTTGTTAACAGCATTGCAGACTGTGGCCCTATTTAAATGAATAAACGTTAAAAGAATAAAACTGTCAAAAGGATGAATTTCTTTTGCACAAAACCAAAATGTACACTCTCACAGTGGAACTCTTTCAAATGAATAACCATTAAAAGAATAAATGTGTCAAAAGAATAAATTTCCTCTGCACTGCAGCAAAGCAGAGTATACACAGTTACAGGGAGACAGTTTGAAATGAGTAACTATTAAGTGGAGAAAACTATTAAAAGAAAACATTTTTTGCCAGGCACCAAGGCTGTACATTAGCCATGCTTTCAGCACCTTCTCCTTTATATCAATGTTGTATTTGGATTTACTCACTCATGGCCTAAGTTTGTTGCCATGCAAGTAATAACTTCCCAATCTTTATGCAGCTAGTTCTCAGCAATGACACTCATGGAGGTGCACTTGCACCAAATACACAAATATTGATGCCTAATCTTAGCCCTGGAAACAGGATATATGTGTCTGGGGAACAAGAACATTAGGACCTCTTTTGTTTAGGGTGTATCAAAGCTGAGAAGTTTGGTAATTTTCCTTCTGATGAATACATCGCCGCACTTAGCACAAAAAACCAAAATCTTGAAATGAATGTGCCAGGAGTTTGATTTGAATGCAAACAGCAGGATTTTTTTTTTTTCTTACTGTTTTCTGTTTTCATGAAATTACTGCAATATGCTGGAAATGAAAGTCAAATTAAACTCTATTAAAACTTATCTCCTCTAAACCAAACAAAAACCCATTAACTTTTTTTCTAAGAGCAGAATGTAGCCCTCAGCAGTCCTACAAAGCATTTGACAAGATACTTAAGATATAAATGGAGAAAAGGTGATATGGAAGGATAAAGCTTATACATGAAGCCATGACAACTGTTTAATAATTCATGTGTATCTTATCATTTCAAGTTAAATAGGGAAGAAAAGCAAAGTTTTAATTTAGGACAAAATATATACACAGAATTGCTATGGCTGAGGGCTTTATGTATGGGAACAGTGGTTATAAAGTGCTGAAATACGCTGATGGTGCCATCTATATATTTTAAACCTTTATTTAAATGCAAAACATTTAAATGGGGAAGCTTTTGAAATGGTGGGTAATACTGTAGCTATGAAACCACAAACATATGGGGTAGATATTCACTTTCCTTCCAGACTTCCACGGTGTCCAAATTTTTGAAAATTGCTCTTTGCTTTACGGTCATTTAATTAGATTTTAAAAATTCCTTTCTCTTCAGTTAGCATGGCTGATGGATTATGTGTGGTGTTTTTTAGTTTAGGTTTTTTGCTTTTTTTAAAACAAAAATAGTGGACTGCAAAGATGAACTGATTCAAAAAATTTTGGTACTCAGTTCTGAGAAAAATATTAATACCTATTAAATATTTCATTTTCACATAATAACAAACGAAGCAGAGCAATTTGACTTTGAAAAAATATAAAATTTGTATTTTGCTTCAGTTTTTAAAAATAGAAAAATTAAAACTATAAAGACAGATGAGAGTATATCAGCTTGAGTTTGCAGAGATTTTAAATTTTAATCCAAAATTATTTTTGTTCGAATTTGCTAAAGAAAATAAATAAGTATTTTGTTTAAAAGAAGTTTTACACTCCATGCTTTTACGTTTGTGAATGAACTAAAAAAAGGTTCTGAACTAGATTCCTCTAGATTCTTCTCATAATAGAAAGCAAAAGATCACACTGAACCTGGAAAACCTGAAAGGTCTTGTAAGCCAGTTCATGCTCTTTTTAACTTTCCTGTCTTTTAAATAGATTTTTAAAAATGTTGTTGAATGAAAAATTAAGAATTTAAAAGTGTTTCTCTTTTGTGTTTTGGTAGTGGGTTTGTTTTTTTTTTCTCTCAAGAAAATGTCTAATGGCTTATTTCAATGTGTTTTGTTTATTACCAAGAAAAAATGCAGATTTTTAATTTTGTAATCCATCTTAATTTTTGGGCACAACTAAAGTATTTAGCAGCCACAATTATAATTAATTACAATTGAGTATAATTGATTGTCTTATTGCAGTAGAAACCTGTATCTAGATTTGGTCCCTATCCTTTAATAGGAAATAGATGAGCTAAAAGGAAAACAGAGAGAAGCAAGAGTCTTACTAAACTCCTGCTTTTAGACTAAGAGATGCTGAGCTGAGTAGCTCAAATTTATAGTTTTCTCATAACCAAATGAGTCCTGATTTCCCAAATCCCAATTCCATACTTAGTTCACAAGGTCTTTCTCACTCTGCTCGAATACTGCATTTTTAAAGATATTTTCCACATGGATACTTTTTATATAAATTCTGAAACTTTTCTCAAGTAAAGAAAAATGAAGGAAAATATTGATATTGGTACACTTTTGTTTTGGATAAATTAATAAGCTTGGCTTTAGTCCTTAAGAAATGACTTGTACCTTTGCTCAAGGTACAGTTACTGTTACTTATTTATTTTAAAGCTTTTTGTAACTTAAGACACAGATGTAGTTGGAAAAGCCACACTTTTTAGCTGTAGAAAAGATATGGGCAGGGGAAAGCTTGGCAGAACTTTTTAATATGAGACCAAAGTCATAACACATTCAGTTTTTTCTTCTCAGTTGCTTTCATTTCTCCCTCTATATGCATGTATCTATTTGTGTGTATCTCTATATATCTCCTGCAGTACCCATCTGGGAAACAGGAGGGTGTTAAGTGAGAATGCTTTCACTCTGTGAAAGACCAGCCCTCAAGTTGTCACCCTCCCAGAATAACAAGACACATTTCACCTGTTCAGGAATGAAATGCACAACATGCCAGCATCTCAGAAGTGGGAGACACATTAGACTACTGGAAAACAAGGATGTCCCTACTGATCTCAGCATCTTAACTGTTGTTCTAATTTCCTCTATATTATTAATATTTGTGATTAATTATGAGGTTGAATTCAGCTCTATTCACTGATAAGAGGGTCATATGTGACTGCAGGACTCTGCCTGAATAGTCTCCAAATCACCACCTATAGGGCTGAAATCCTGAATGCTGCAGCACACATATGTGCTATGGGACAAATGCAGATGCTTTTCTGCTCCATCTTCTGTCACACACACATTTAGACTCTTTGTCAATATTACTTTGAGCCTGTAATCCCAAATCTAATAGCCTTCAGTCAGTGATTACAGCCTACTTTCTCCTTTTGTTTTTCTTCATGGAAAAAGCACATTTTCTACAAAGGCTTTAGTAGACCATGCTATCATCTGCAAATGTCCCAGATACAGCAGGTCACAATTTTTTTTTCTAGTGTAAAAATAGTTTTGATAATGGGAAAAGCTGGAACTTCTTTCATACAAATTGCAAACAAAGCAGTAACCCCAACAACAGAAACCCCTGAATATAAAGTTGGTCCAAAATGGTCAACTTTTTTCCTGTGACAGAGACATTTCTTGTTATGCTGTGAAGGAATTCTAACTGAGAGTAAGGGCAACTTAATGGAATGAAAGGACTTATTAAAAATAAAGCCAGTGTACAGTCTGCTACTAATAGAGTGCATTACATTGTTACCTCATAAAATCAAGTTTGCATGCATGATTAACAGGTTAAACTTTGATTCTACTC
The DNA here is from genome assembly GCA_025584955.1 of Alethe diademata. Taxonomy (NCBI): domain Eukaryota; kingdom Metazoa; phylum Chordata; class Aves; order Passeriformes; family Muscicapidae; genus Alethe; species Alethe diademata. The sequence continues at coordinate 38,032,542 of JANRMJ010000054.1, read as the reverse complement.
AGTTTCTCTCTCTGCATGTTTCCCCATGAATAGATAATGTAATTGATGCTTTGCCCCCAGGCTTCAAATGCCCCGACTGTCTTAGTGGACTGCCAGACATGTTTAAATTCATGTTATTGGCTCTTTGCAACTTGTGGACCTCTAAAATATGTATCAAGGCTAGAACTGACAGAAATTCAGCAGCTGGCTGTAAGTTAGATGTGCCAGAAAATTGCAGTATTATCTGTTCCAGTGGAAGTAGCAATGAAAAGCAATCAAGTTAACTGAATATGAGCTAAGTAACAAGATTAGAGTTTAATTAAAAAATTATAGCATGTCAAAATTTGTTTGTTATTCTGTTGGTTTCCTTATACCATCTGAATTATTATTTTGATAGGTATTCTTAGATAGAGGACTAATATAAGGTGTTGTTATTATCTTGGATAAGGAGTGATAAAATAAGTGAGGTGTGGGGATAAAAAAAGACTTTAGTCTCCAGTCAAATTTTCTTGTGTCATTAAACTACAGATGCAGATTTCCATTTAAGTGCAAAATAATGGAACCAGAATCACACGTTTGCTGCCTCTGTGGATTGTCTACACTGCTACCATTCAGCCTGATGGGTCTCAGTTCTTATCTGAACACGAGTCACAATCACTTTCTCAGCTGGGAGGTGAATATTTCTGATTTCCACCAAGTGCAGGGGCCACCTGCCTGTTTGCACTTTTGGGCCACATGTACCACCAGTGCATATAGCCAGGTTATTCTGTCTGGGTCATAAGTAGAGAGGTTCATGCCATGTTCTTTCTGAAATATGATCTATCACATAAATGTTCTCTAAGAATTGACAACTATGATATTAGAACTGAGTGTTGTGCTAACAGACAATATCCCTTGAAGCTTTCAGAAAAAAAAAATTAGTAATAGAGAGACTGTGAAAAATAATGGATCAATGGGTTCACTAAGATAGGCAATGATGTGTTAATTTCAAAAACCACACGAAAACTGCTGTAAGCCAATGAAAACTATTACTGGTTTCTTGTCTCTTTGGCATTGGAAAACTATACCAAGGGTGATAATTCCCAAAATAAGTGAAAGGCATTTCAGAATACAGAGGCAACAGACTGAATTTCAGGAATATCTGAAGTTCAGGAAATACTGGCCAGCTGAATGAAGCTGATCCTGAAGGCTCTGACATTTCAAGAGAGCTATACGTATTATGTGCAGTATGCCATTTTTTAAAGAACAATATGTGTAACAGATAACGTGGTTTTTTAAAATTTTTTTGGTTCTTTATTTTAAGCAGAATCCATTGTTTTATTGCTCCAATTTAACAACTTAGTGCAGATTCTAGATTGTTTCTTGAGTTAAAGACTCTCTTCTTTCTGATGGCAATAATGGTGGAATGTTACCCAGAAATGAATACCAAACACCAGATCAAAATTCATCACACACTACATGCTTTGTCTTTCCCAAAATTTCGATTTTTCTGATCAATATTATGATTTATCAATTCATTTTTACAGGGGTAAAGTTGCAATAAATATTGAAAATGAATATGCATTAAGAAGAGTTTCCCTTGAGTTATGAGAATATGTTTTAGCAAATAGAGATTTAGTTTGTTAAACATTGGGCAAGAAGAAGGAGCCTAAAAACATGACAGCTGGATGAAATCTAGCATCTTCAAACTTCAATTTGTCAGAAAAACGAAAGCCCGCAGTTTAGCTACAGCTGATCAATTAAAATACTGAACCATCCTTGTAAAAATGGGGAAAATATTCCTCAGTCTGAAAGCATAATACCAGGGGCGCAATATATTTCAGGATAAACTTTTTCTGGAATGTTCTTGTATCATCTGAATAAATAGAAAAGTTGCTCAAATATCAGAGTCCAGAAGAATTTGTACTGCCAGTGAAATACGGTACAAAATTAAGGAAAGAATAATGGTGGTGATAAAAAAGGGGAAATCTTTTAAAAAATAATTTGAGATGAAACTGCCTTGTGCTTTTTATATCATTTTCTTTTCCTCATTTCCTTAATGGAAAAAAGCATGGAGGATCTGAAGCTTCTGCTATCAAGTTGCTGAGTTTCACGCTGTGGGGAGCTTGAAGAAGGTGAGGGGTAGTTTGAAAGGAAGCATCTTTCAACATGTGTGAACGGGAATCAAATCACTTCAGTGCTGTTCTGTGGTTGTACAGTGAAATTTAATATCAGCTAGCAACTGCACTGTTATTTAAAGCGGGAAAACATAAATATGTCTTATTACAACTGCAGATAGCTTTGTTAGACTTCATCGGTAGTAGGACATCCAATTTTGCTTGCCACAATGTGAAAGACATTGATCCACCAGTACAAGCTCAGGGGAGGCCACTGGGGTGGAGCAGTGTCATTGTGAGGAGAGGCTGGGGAAGCTGGACTTGTTAAGCCCAGAGCAGAGATGGTCCTGGGGGGACCTAACAGCAGCTCCCAGTGCCTGTGGGGAGGACACTGGGGAGGCAGGCATGATGTCTTCACAGTGGTGCAACAGGTTACTTAAAAATATTCAACTGATGAAACATCAAAACACAAAATAATCTCTCTAGGCATCCTAAATAACAATGAAGAATAAAAAATAATCTGAAAGTGGTCTGACATATAGTTCTCATCTGAGCCTTTGTCCAAATCCTATTTCTATCTCTATCTGCTTCTTAAAACATGCCTTTCTAAGTCCCTAGGTATTTTTCTCAGATTCCTAGTCCTTCTTTATTTTCTTTATCTTCCTTCATTCTGCCCAAGTTATTGTCAATGATTCCAAATCTTATGAGTCCCTTGTAACTTTCAAGAGGCCCAAATAGAATATTTTGGTTTTTTGGTCTCCCACAGTATCATCCTATTAGGAAATACAATCAAATTTATTAAAATATAGTGACTGTTCACAGTAAAGTGTGCAAGACAGAGAGACACTTAGAATACAAGGCATTTTAAATTGAGCAGCTTTTTATGACTTCCCTATCTTGCTGAAAAAATCCCATGCGCTCTCAGTGAGAGAAGTTGTGAAAAATTTGGGGGAAGAGGCTGCTTAGGAGCAGTTGTTTTAAGAGACTGCAAAACAGCCTAGTTTAAGAGCAGCAGTAGTTTATCAGATGGATAACAGCAATGGCTTAAGAGTAAGATAAAAAGGAAGGCAGCTCAGATCAGGGAACATCTTATTTAGAAATTTCTGTAAGTTAAACAATATTCCTGTAATTAAAACAAACTGGCTCCCCACTACAAAGAATACCACCTTGGAGCAGTGATTACTGGACACAAAGATGTGTACCAGTGAAAAGACATTATGTTTATTATTATGTTAAAACAGTTCTTGTTTCCGACAGTGCTGTAAAAACAACCTTTTTAACCTTTCCTTACCTGCTTCATTGGTTCTGATCACTCGTGATGGTGCACTTGGGTCTCCAGTCCCAATTTTATTGGTTGCTACCACTCTGAACTCATACTCCACCCAAGGGTTCAGCTCCACAGCCATAGCAGACTCCATGTCACCACTTATCAGATCTGGAACTGCAGACAATAAAGAAACACATAGGTCACTCAGAAATCTGAAGCTGGCATTCAGTATCTCAATAGAAAGCAGAATTTGTGGTACAGCAAGGTCATTAGAAATGATTGACATCAAGGATCTAATATGTCAGAAATCGCAGCTAGATTTTTGGCACTGTAGTATTCCTGAAAAGACACAGATTGAAGGATTTAGGGGAGAGCTTTCTGTTTATTCACAGATTCATCGTGGCAGGTGTCTTTGTGCTGTCCTTTCAGAGCTGTTGCTAAGTAACACAAAAGGAATAAAAAAAAGAAAAAAAAAATCAGTGATTTTAATTTGTTATTATTTTCTTATGAGTATCTGTTCCTGTAGTTGCCAGTGATTATTACTGTTACGATCTGGAGTTTTGAACTGTCTACTTGTGCTGTTTGAAAATTTTTCTCACCTGTTTTTACGGTCTGCCAGCCAAGAGAAAATGGACTGCGTGCTTGCAGGTTGTAGAGGGAGATAGGGCTGTGATTGTCTGCCCCAGGACTCCAGGAGAGTGTTGCTGTTGTGTCTGTAATTTCCTCCACTATTACAACCCCTGGGGGACCAGGAGGACCTAGAAATAAAGTGGAATAATCAAACAGACTACACCATCATCGTGGATGTGCAGCATTAATATAGGAGATGCATTCCGTAGGGACCCAGTGGAGTTCAATATCCATGAAATACAGGAGCCAAGATACACAGTGCTACATCACGGGGATACCTCATTTCCACGGCTGCTGATGGTAAACTCTGATTGCTGCTACTCTTTAGATGCTGCGTGAGTGAACATCAATTAACTTGTCAGAGGGGCAGCAGAAGAACTAAAAATAGAAACAGATTTAAAAACACCCCCAAAAGTCCATTATAATTGTTCTGAACCTAAAATTAGAGGAAAAAAGAGGAACTTTGGGAAGCATCCAGGCTAGACTGAACAGCCGCAATCACCTCTTCTCCTTGTGTGAGACTTGTCAGCAGGAAAGGCAAACGGAAAGAAAAATGAAGCACAGGAGGATGTTCTTCATGAAGAACAATAATATTACTAATAGCTATCAATTTGCGAATCAAGAATCCATCACTCATCCTTTTTCTCAAATTCACTCACTGAGGAAAGCCACCTGAATTCCTGCTGGAAGTTCATTAAATGTTTGACTGAAAGCTACTAAAATTAAAATAAAAACTCAAACCCAAATATTTTCAAGGCTGAAAATTACTTAGGGGCCATTAAAATCCAACAAAAATCACACTAAAACATCCTAACTTGAAAACTAAAGGATTTTTTTTCCGTTTAGCTGCTCTAAATGAGAATATGCTAATCACCATTTGTATAGGCCATGTGACTGCTGCAATAAGTGAGGTCTCTGGTAACAAACATGACTTTACAAAGAAAGATGTGGCTATAACATCCCGCTCCCATCCATAATTTTCTGATTTAATTCTTCTTGATGATTGATATGACTAGTGTTTGAAAATATTGTTCATTTACACTTGCTGAACTAAATTGGAGGCAAGTTTGTCCTGGTTCAGGATCCTCCTCTATAGTTGTTTTTAACCAGATGTTTTGGGGAAAATGTGTGACTGTCATGTGTAAATGCAAAGTGAACCTCTTTCTTGTGGTTTCTTGTACTTAAAAGCCCTGGAGGCATTTTTTAAGTCCTGGAGGATCAAACTTGATACTTCCATAAAATATTCATATTAGTAATATCTATAATTATTTATGAAAAATATATAATTTTTGAATTCCAAGGCCCTTCTAATTGTTTTCCATCTTCTTGGTATTGAAGGCTGATGTTTTGCTTCTGCTCCTACACAGACTGAGGGCTGTGAAATCAGAAATGCATTAATGGACTCTTTCTCCCAAAATGGAACTGCAGGAAGGAAACAAAACTGCATTAATAGAAAGCCAGTGCTGGTACACTTTTGAGGGAGCCCAATGGTGTTTAAGCATATAATGAGCTGTAGCAGAGTAGGACTTTTAAAAACCTCCATTTCTCTGAGGTCTGGTGAGTGGTATGGTCCCACTTGCTGAAATGTCAGAGCTCAGTACCTGCAGATCAAGGTGGCAAACACAGGAATCTGGTCCCTCCCATTGAAGGGGAAGCTGCAGCCAGTAGTTCTGCGCTACAGAGTTCAGCATTTTTATATTTTAGTGCTATTTCATGCAGCCAAATCTTTTACTGAGTTTCTTAGTCCAAGAGTAGAGACAAATTTATCTGAACACAACAGCTAAAAACCCCCATTAATCTAAGTATTTGTATGTACTGCTATTTTTTGTCATTAGCAGCTGCAAACAGCTTTATGTTTTCTCTGATATGCCTTCAACTAAAACATGATTATGTGAACTGTGACAGCAGTAGGATCAGAATTTTGGAATAGTTGGACTCTATATCTTCAGAGTGACAGAAACATTGAATCCTATAAGTGAGAGTAAATTGTGCTATTCACTTGCCTCTATTCGCTTGGTAATGATCTACAAGCAACCAATTGATAATAAAATGTTGGAAATATATGGCATTTAGAAATAATAGCAACAGGAAAGAGAAATAAATGTTTGAAATTCAGGAGATTCAATTCAGTAAATTAGTACTGTGTATGTATAATGGAAGAATATTATCTTCACAACACACTGCAGTCTTCACAGGAGCTCAGGGTATGGCTCTGGGCCATAGGAAGAACAAGGAACAAGGTTTTCCACTTCCATGGTCGATGAACATCTTCACTGAGGGAATCTCACCTCTTCCTTGCTCTGCCTGCTCTCCGGGCTTGACTTTGCTGCTGTCAGTGCCTTTGATCGAGCCACAAGCAATGACTGGAATAAGATGGTGCCGCCCACTGGACACCTTGCAGCTCTTGGCCTTCCAGAGTCCCATTTCACTTGCAGTGGAATCGTCTTGATTGTCTTCCTTGGAGAAAACATAGCAGAAAGATGTGTTCTCTGCACTCCTGCCAAGTGTTTGCTGCTCTTTGCTGGGAAGCACCAGGTCAGATTTTTGTCTAAGAAGAGAAAGTCCTGGGGCTAATTTAATAAAATAGGGTGATTCTTCAATCTCCATCCTCTACTGTTTCAGGCTATCTGTTGATGTAGGAAAATATTAGTGAAATTGTTATTAGTAGCCATGAGGGAAATTTTAGAGGAAAGCTGGGATTTTGATACAATCCTATGCTTTTACTGGGTTGGAGCCCTAGGCCCAGAATTGTATAATGGTCCCAAGCACAAACAAAATTAAAGGGAAATATTTTAGTACATTTCCTTTATAACAATATTTTTTCCATGCACCCTGAATATTTTTTAAGAGTTTCTAGCCTCTATATTATAACAAAAGCATATGCACCTTGCTTATATTAAAGGATGTAAAATGATATTTATGCAGATATGCCCTACTAAATTCTCCATATATTTTGTTGTCAGAGTTCTCTCATGTTTTTTAAGTGTTTTACATGCATTCCTAGGCATGACAATGTGTCATTATGCTTTCGGAGACGTGTGCTCTTACACAGTCTGCAGGGTGACTGCTAAAAAGCATTTCAATTTCCAACAGCAGGCATTCTTGAAAGTAGATTAATAAAGGACAAAGGCCTCAGTGATGACAAATGTATGACAGCTAGCCAGGACATGAGTGCTATGCAGATGTCACTCATTTTTGTAGAAATCTCATTAAATTTAATGCTCGGATGTAATCATTCATGGTGTCAGTCAGATGGCTAATGCAGAAAGGCTTTTCTCCCAAGGGCTGTGTTATTGCTCAGAATCTCTAAAACAATTTTTTAGCTGAGAATAGCCAATTGAGGAAAAAAATGCATGGTCTGTTCAAATGCTTATCAGGAAGCTGGACAGAAAATGACTGGTCATAAATGCACTATAGTGCAGTCGACCTTCATGAAGAAGACATTTGGGGCTGTGATAGGCTCTTACACAGCTCCAGGAGCACTGGGGGCCCACTGTCAAGGATATTAGTCAGTTATCTCCTTTCAGAGCAATTCCACAGACTGATACTTCATTTCAGGACATGCATGACTGCATTTTGGCAAATTTATTTTATGTATCTTTATATTGCTGGAATGATCATCCTGAGAGGTCGTTAGATTGCTTGACACGAAACAACGTTAATGTGAGAGTTCTTGAAAAACAATTACCAATAATAGTTGTAGTCATTCAGTGAGGCAGTGCCCTTTCCTGTGAATCCCAGAATATGCACTGATTTACTTCACTGCTGCCTGACCAGGAGAATTCTTACTTTTACCAAACAGCTAAGAAACCTGATATGTAGCAGTTCACAAACACAGATTTCTTGACCTGAAGATTTTTGCTTTTTGAATGACAAAGTGCACTGGCTTGTCGTCAAGAAGGTGAGAGTTAGAGAAAAATGGGGATAAGAAAGAGGCAGTAACTACAGAATAGTGGGAAAGGCACATAAAACTGCTGCATTAAACAGGAGCTTGACTGTTGCAGCATAAATCCCTTTTGCTGTGCCAAGCTATGACAGATGATGAGTTCGCATAAGTTGAGGAAGATGATGGAGAGAAATTTGGAGGTATAGTAGAGGCTAGAGACACTCTGGTTTTAGTGGATACAGCTATAATGCCAGTCCCTCCATGTGGGGTTTCTGTAAGGTAAATAAGGGCTGTGGGCAGATGGAGAGGTTATAACCCAGCCAGTGTCAGGATAGACAGGGAGGTTAGGTTTAGGACTGGAACGTAAGAAAGAGAAGACATTGATTGATTATTTCAGCCTGAATAGTCTCAACTTATGTCAGGGATGAGGGTCAAGATAAATCCCTGGTGTCCTGCCTGAAAAGTCCTTTAGTGGTACCTATGTCATGTTGTGCCGCTTTGCCCTGATGACTTTTCTGCCTTGTGCAAACCTAAAAATAGTGAATTTGGATGAGGAAACCTTGAGAGCTGCTGGTTTTTGTGAGCTCAGATACCAGGCTGAAGTCCAGAACTTCTGAGCAGGATTTTTGTTTAGAGATAGTTGTTGACACAAATGTTTAGTTCATCTAAGGTGTAAAAGCACTGGTAGCCTAGGAATTGATCATGGCCATCACATTGCTACCAGGCCCCAAATAGAGTAAGGGACTTTAGTTTGGAAGTGCAACTTTCTTTGGCATGGCTTGCTGACTGCCTTTCGTGCTGCAGGGCATCCTTTGTCAGATGTCCTGACTTTGGTCCATGCTGTTTCCTTCACTCTCTGCAGTCCTACTCTAGGCACCAGCACTCCCAAGACTACACGTGCCTCTTTCAGGCACTGAGTTAATAAACATCATCACATCTGATCTCTAATTTAGTGTTAAACTCTAGCCCTGATACTGCCTGCTCTTGTGCTGGCAGACAGACCCTACCACAATTCTGCAAGCCCTGTGAAATTATGACTTCCAACCAGTGCTCTGACACAATTAATGGATTACTGTGGGCTGGGGCAAATCCTTACAGGCTATTTGCCATGGCCATCCTGAGGGAGGGGGACTGGGAATGAGAGTGTGTGTTGGAACTCTGCTGTACCCACTGGCCTCAGGGAACAGCTCTGTATTTTGGACATTATGTGAGTCCAAATAATGGAGTCTGTGCCCAGGGCACCTTCCTGGCCTTTGCTACAGCTCAAATGTAATTTCAAGGACCAGCAGGAATCTGCTGACCTTGTTTACGTTCCATTTAATAATGTATTTGAAGGCCTTTAAGCCCAAGTACTTGTCTTTAAGTTTTATTGGCAATATCACAACAAAAAGGAGCAGGGTGGTCATCCGAACCAGCAGTTCCTGTGTTATATTAGCTCTGGGTCACGGGAGTTCAGAGGAAACATTACTTCTCAAAAAATAAAAGATAAGAGTGGATTTGTTGCTTAGATTGCTAGTTTTGCCAGTCTGTAAGATGAATAGCTTTAACCTTTTTATTTTATTTTTAGACCACAAAATGTGTACTCAAACCACAGGTTGTAGTCACAAAGACTTTCATCCCTTCACACTACCAGATTGTGCTCTACTTCATTTCAACATCTCACAGCTTGCAGGTAGATCTTTGATCTCAATGCTCATGTAACTTACAGTAGGCATGCACAGTGCATTTGGTTAGCTTTCAGGGCACAGTCTTAAAATGCATGCTTTATATTGTAGGAGGAAGCTGATTTTCTTCCCAACTTTAAGGAAGCAAAGAAGCTTCCTGCCATGATTCTATTTTTATTTTTTTTTAATACTAATATTTGTACTAGTCAAAGGATTTTAGTTAGCTCTGTTTATGCTCCTAAGTTTCCAAGGGTACACAGTGTTGATGCAGAGAATTAAGAGGACTGGACCTTTTTTTTTTACTTTTAGAAAATCATTGTCTGTTGACATCCATAACAAGAGAAAATAATTTGAGCAGTAGAAGTGAAAAGGATAATAAAAGCAAACAACATTGAATAAATTATTACTAAAATAGCCAGAAAATAGCCAGCATCTAAATCTACTAAAATCCTTAAGTGTAGATGAATGAGATAGTACTGTAAACAAATTAAATTGTATTTATGCTTAGAGACCACAGGTCTATTTGTAATACAACTGACACCAATACATTATTTATCCTAATGTATATTTTATATATATATTTTTAATATCTAATCTAAAGCTCTCCAGGTGCAACTTGAGTCCATTTTGCTCTCATCCTGATGCTTCTTACATGGGAGAAGCGATGGACCCCTGCTTCACTACAGCCTACTTTCAGGTAGTTGTAGAGAGTGATATCCATATATCTCTATCTTTTTTATCTTTTTCTTTATCTTCTTTATATTATCTTTTTTATCTTTATCTTTATCTTTATCTTTATCTTTATCTTTATCTTTATCTTTATCT
>JANRMJ010000054.1:37998747-38022190 GCA_025584955.1 Alethe diademata | reverse complement strand
TCTTTATCTTTATCTTTATCTTTATCTTTATCTTTATCTTTATCTTTATCATCTTATCTTTATCTTATCTTTTTTATCTTTAGCTTCCTCTTCATCTTCATCATCTTCATCTTCATCTTTATCAATCTTTATCTTGTCTCTCTCTTTCTCTCTCTCTCTCTCTCTATCTCTATCATCTCTAATTCTCTATCCCTATCATCTCTATCTCTGCATCTATCTCTATCTCTAATCATCTCTATCTTTATCATCTCTATCTCTGTCTCTGCATCTATCTATCTATCTATCTATCTATCTATCTATCTATCTATCTAAAAATATATAAATTATTAAGGGGACTAGATGTGCTGAAACGATCTTTTGTATGATTGTTAATAAATAAAAGGAAATATGAATAGATAATTCCTGTGGATTTTATTTATTTGAAATCTTTTCTGCTTTAGAAAATGGCACATATCATTAGCTAGCACCTCAAATTCAAAACTTGAGCAAACTTGCCTGGCTGCTGCATTGCTGTAGTTTCCTGGCAGAGACTTAATGGTCATCTTCTTAGCTACACTCTCCAGGCTTAGTTGCCTTGTATTGTCAATCCTCACTATATTTGTTTACACTGTTTGCACTGCAGAAATTCAAACATTGAGTAAGTAATTTTGGGACTGGTAGTTTTTGCTCCTTTGCAAGTAGGTGGAGAAATTTTAAAGAAAGAAAGTCTGGAGCTGACCTCGCTGTTCCATAGACTGGCAGCGCATAATACAGCATACAGCATTCTGTCTGAGTAGCTTGAAACCAATACAAACTTACTCTTTTGGTTATAATGAATTGCAAACAGTTTTGCAAGACTAATTTACAATTAAAACTTGATGGAATTAGCTTGAAAACTTAATGTTACCGAAACTAGTAATTTGTTATGATAAAAAGTTTTCATTTATTAAATAAGCATTAAAATCCTGGAAACTTGGTAGCATCAATTAGGCAGTGGAGCTTTCATGGATGTAGACCAATCTTTTTGCTTCACATTGTACAGTCATGATGTTTCTAAAGAGGACTGTCATGCATTAAATGGATAACTATGAAAAATAATTACTCTGGTGTCTCTGGTGTCACTATCATCTCTACCAACATGGAGGTTTATATAACAAAAATCACTCTGTTCTAAATGTTTGAAGCATTGAAGCATCCATATGAGATAAGTGCTACAGCAGGTTTTGCACTGATCATCTAATCTGCAAGAAACTCTATTATTCTTGGAAACTGCTACTGAACCAGGACTGCTACTCATCTCAATGTACATAAAAGGGATCTCTACCTGTAATTGACTCTAGGAAGCTTCATGATAACTTCTGTGAAAGCAAGTTAGACTCTTGTGTGGTGTTCCGGAATTCCACCATTTTTCTTTGCTGAACTACAGATGCTTTTCTCCAGCCAGCCCTCCAAACTTGCAGAAGAAAGAGCAAGGAACGTACGACAAATGTCCTTTGGTAGGATATTTTTCTACTCAAGCTTTTTTTCCTTGCATGGCAAAGCAGTGCTTCAAATGAGTTCAAAAATTATGTGTTTTAAGAGAAAAGAGACACTTTTTGCCAAAGTAAATGTAAGATTTAGCCTTTTGCTCTTATCTATGACTTCTGATAATGTTCTTCAAAACCTCTCAGTCACTGTAAAATAGATTTTGTACTGATGAGTTAAATAAACACAAACTGTAAACAAAATACTGTAGCTAACTGGACCTAAACACGGTAGTAAGGGTCAGCCCTTTCATGTTGCCAACCTCTTTGTGATAAAAGTATTTCTTGTTCTAAACATCTTTACAGCAAAACATATTTGAAGCACTGGATCATTTAGATATCATTTGTAGTGAAAACACATGAAAGCACAGATAGCTTCATATTTCAAAAACTTAATGGAAAATAGGAATCTAATAAGCCCTTTTTGGAAGTCATGCTTTAAAACACAAATTAATTTACCAAGCAGGCATTGTCTCAAGAAAAGCTGACACATTGCTGGCTACAAGATCACCTGAGACATCTGTGAGAGGGAGGTCTCCTGGCTGGTACTTGGGTGTTTGGTACCCATGTTTGTGATCATATAATTAGTGTCAGAATATGACATGCATATTTATCCTGTATTAGAGTCTTCTGCTTAGGTAATCACTTCTTTGTGAAAAATCAGTATGGACACAACTCAAGTACTAGTGTGCCAATGTTAGGTGGAAAACCAGCCAAGCTGTAGCATTCTGCTCTTCTGCTCCTCTGCTGCTTGATATTCACTGCAAGTTGAAGATCTAAGTGGATAAATAAAGGCTGGTGGCCAGAAAATGCACATGACATGGGAAAACTATTCTTGGCCTGATGTCAAGGACAGGATTGACATTCATAAAAGTCATAAATCACTTCTACTTCTTAAATGGCTCTTGACTTCATGTGCTGAGGAAAAAAATTGTTGACTGTAAACATTCTTGTTTGCATGGCAAGCAGGTAGTCTGCATTTCATTGTGTGAGCAAACAACAGAAGACATAAATGAAATGAAATCAGGTAATGACTTGGGTGTCAGGAATATAAGTCCATAAGGGTGATTTTTGTTGTATTCATTCAGTCCACTAAAACTATTTCTCGAATCAGACATACATAATTTCTGTCATGGGATTGCACTTGATGTACCACATTTGTGCAGGCCTGGTGCCAGAATAGTTACCAGCTTCTGTGAAAATCTGTTTTCTCTTCTAGATGTCCTTAAGATGTGTCAGTCTGTATATCTTCTGCTGTTATGGGCTCTGATGACTGTCTTCCAAAAAATATTGCAGAAAATTCACCCCGTCTCTATCATTGCCCCAGTGGAGGGCAACCAGGTTCAGAGGGTGGCATGCCTGTTATTTAGCTGTTATAAAGCTGTTTAGCTTTTCCCTTTCCAATAAAGAGTTCAGTGTATTGGCCTAAGCCATTGACAGAGGTTCACTTGAGGGAACTTCTGTTCATTTCTAGAGCAGGAGTCAATTCAAAGCAAGAAGAAAATATTTGGGTTACTGGAGATGCCCTAAACTGTGCCCTACACATCAAGGTACTCATTTTGTCATCTGATTTCTGTGCTCCTGGTTCCCCTGCCTTAGAAAGAGGCTTGCACATCTCTTGATCCCACCTAACAGCCACCTGCAGGTGGCTTTTAAGGAGAAAGTGTAATTTTTAGTCATGGTCTGAGACAGTTAAAAATAGTCATCCTACCTCACAAATGAGCACTGGAGGTGCTGAGCTAAGTTGAAAGTGATTGACATTGCCTCTTCTGCCTTAAATCAGTTCTGGCCTTTGATCTGAATCTTCTCTCATCTTCCCCAAATTCAGAGAGTAAAGGACTCTCTCGGGGGACCTCTACAGAATCAATGAGTGTATCTAGAGGGGATAGTGGATCTTGGATGAATAAAATATTATGACTTTTTTTTTTAGACACCTAATAATAAAAACAACCTGTGATGACGGATTGCAGGGAATTTCATAGACCTGCATTTTGGAGGGGAAATACTTTTGCAAGTTAGTAGTTTACCTAAATATAAATGGATGATGTCAGGTATATCAGGACAGCCCACCCTTGAAGGTCACTGCTGACCAGCATGAGAATACCAAAATACTCCTCACTCACAACCCACTCCAGAAATAAAATGCAAGACATTTAATTTGAAAAGCTAATGTGCTGCCTGACAGGTCCAGCCACTGGCAGAAAATCTCTTCCTAACAAAACACACATTACTGGCAGCATTAAAAAAAAAATGCTAGGAACCACTAAAAAGTTTTTATTAATTTAATATACATAGTTTAATTACATTTTCAAAGCATTTAGGGAAGTATTTGGAAGGGGGTTTTTTTGAGTAATTAGTGCTAATAGGACTTGAATCCTGATTTTGTTGAAACCTGACATAGAATCTTCTTATATATACTTTTGAAATGTTCCTGGAAGAGATTCACTAGGTCAAAATCATTATTGAAAAAAATATTAGATATGTTTTCACTACAAATTATCTAAACTCAAGACTGTGAGGTAGTGAATTTGAAAATTTAAATTTCGAGTTTAAAAAATGTATAGCACATTATATAAAGTTGCAGAATAGAAACCTGCTGCTGTCTTTATTTCATTTTTCACATGCACGCGCACACACACACACACACACAAACGTGTATTTGCAGTAAATTCAGTAAATTAATTACCTTCTTATTAGATTCAAACAAATTGAGATTTACTTGACGCTGTACATTCACTGCTCTTAGTGTTGTCTTTCATTGGTTATTGTTTTAGAATTTAACTTCCATTGAATAATGCAGAGTAAAGAAGAACAAGTGCAAAAATAATAACATTCTCTGGCATATATTCATGGGACCTTCCAGCAGAGAAAGTAGTAAAAATGGTTTCAAAATAGATAAATATTGTTTAAGGATACTCTATGTTTTCCCCACAATAAATGACACCGAGACATTGCACTTCCTTGAAAATACAGTGGTGAATGTCTGTCTCTTAAAGATCAGGATGTTAATTTCAAGCAATAGAAATCTGCCAAGTTTGTTTCTGCTTCCTCCATCTGAGGAGGCTGCAGTGAGGTATAGTACTCTTCCAAGTCTCTTGTAATTAAGTTTTGACAAAAAGTCCTTTGACTTAATAATAGTGAACCAGTTGAATGCATACTTCAGTTTAAATTTAATCAATTTGCTAGTGGCAGTAATTCTGATATTCATGAATATCTAAAGGAGGGGGAATGGGATTATTTTAATTTAATTTATTCTCTATTTTCCAATTTATTTCATGTAGAAACATTGTAAGAAGAACAATTTTTCAAGAAAAAATTATAATAATTTATTAAAATACCATATGAAACCTATAATAAAAGTAATGATTAAAATGGAATTATATGTTGATATGATATTACCGTTATTATCACTGGCATTTTCTGCAGAGGAAAAAGGAGAGAAGGTAAAGTCAGAGCAAGGCTGTGCTGTAGGTTTGCTTATATCAATACATATGAGAATTCATAGCAAAGCTTCTGCTATCTCAGTTTGTATAAGAGCTGTAACATTTAAGAAAAAAGGATATTGTGTAATATCCATAAAATGCAATTATTGTAACTAAAAACTGTACTGGAAATAAAGAACAGTATGGCTTTTGATTTGCATGAGTTTTCTTCATAGAAGATGACTTCCTTTGTCAGGTGGAATTCTTCAGAGTTAACTGAAATATTTACTGAAACATCTGTTTCTGCTGGTATCTTCTCCTAAGCAATGTCCAGTATCACTGTAAGCTAAACATAAACAAGTTTGAAAGGTGCTGATTTGGGATCATCGGTGTCAAATTGCACACCACTAAGTGCACTCTACAGGCTAAGATAGGGGAGAAAAAAAATTAGAGATACTGGAGTGAAAATGACGTTCCTGTAAAAGTATAAGGAGAGATAAATTAGATCCTCATAAATATTTTTGATTTTTGCACTGCTGACATCTGTAAGGAAGTAATTTGCAATTCTACACTGAAGGTGCATTTTCTGCAACACAGAACAAAATTTCTTCTTCTATCCTAAAATTATCCAATTGTAGAAACAAGAAAAGGAGAAAAATTGTAAGTGAAGTATATTTGAATTCAAATTCCACTACATATCTTTTACTTCAGCAGCATGGTGACATAATGATGAGACTCACACAAATTCATCTTGGTACTTCTTACAATGCATTTTTAAAAATTTAGCCTCAGACGTCTTCCTCAGAGAATTTAATTTTAAAGGAAATTCCATAAACTAATTTATATAACCAGTATTGTTAAAAATAATTTTGTAATCAGTCTATCCTAGGTAATAACTAAGAACTTTTTGTCACAAAAGTTCAATTTAAAATTGAGATTGCCTTGCCTATCCATAGAGCCTCCAGCTCTTGTCTGAGACAGACAAAGGTAACACAAAAGGTCTTGCATAACCTGGAAGGATGAATCAGATTTCATAAGGTAGCTAAAATGATATTACATGGCGAGTCAACTGAGTACAACCATCCCAATTGTGCCATAGCTCATAGAAATCTGACAGTCTTCAAAGTATCTTTATGGAAATATTTAACTATTGCTTTCATGAAAATGTGAAGAGCCCTGCAGCCAGCCAGAAACATTCTTTATCATTTAAAACATATATTTACCCTAAAAGTGGTGGATAAGAACACATCAAGTCTAAAGACATTGTGGAATGCAGTAAAATAAATATTTTTGAAAGATTATAATACCCAAATAATTTGAATTTTTTTTAATCTTGCCTTTTTCAAATGTTAATAGAATATCTAACTTGATTTATTATTTCAAAAATGCGTCATCCACAGTAAGGCTATCCAGCTGTGCTATCTAGCAGGGATCCATCTCTCTTGGTGATGCAGGACACACCAGCCATTATGCCAATAAGTGAACTGCAGATCCTCAGATCTCAGGCACTAAACACACGTGTGTGTATGCACACACACAGACACACAAGTAGTGCAGAGTGCAGAAAAACTCTGCTTAATAGAAGGCACAGATGGTGCTGCTGCCCTGCTCTACTGTAAACTAGTTGGCATCCTCTGTATGATCTGGGATCCTTCAGGAAAAGGACTCTGTTCCTGTGTGTAATCAGGAATGTTCAATGACAAGTGAAACAATTTCACAGATTATAGGATTGGGCATAAGGAAGCAGCAAACAATTGGTGGTAACAATTCCATGTCTGAAAAAACTCAAATCTTTGTAATATTATAGGGCTTCTGTTTCATTGTTCATATTTACAATTTTACAAAAGGCTGCATGGGCACCATTCTTAGGAAATGAATGAATGTTCCTAAACTGCTAAAGCTGAAAGAATGGCTTGACCATAAGATGAAATGCAAAGCATCATGTAAGATATCAAAAAACTCATTATACCTACCTTACACAGGTCCGTGAATAATAATTGTCTGCATTTTAGCTAATCTGGTATAGCTTTCATGCTGTTGCCTCCCTTAAAACTGTCTATTAACCCACTGTCTTTTGTTTCTCTTTGCAGTGTCTGCAGCTCAGCTTATGGTGAAACTGCTTTCAAAGAGCAGGTTAATCACAAACGGCTCCAATAACATAAAATCTGAGGATTTACCACTGCATGGCAGAGACGTCCCTGCAGCTCACCTGTTTAAAAGTCCTTGGTACAACTGTGTGTGGTGATTGTGTTTTCAGGGGGGAACCACAAGGATACTCACCCCTGACAAGCAGCTCTGTCTCATCTGACACGGTGTCCGCTGCGGTCTGGACCCTGCAGCCGTATCTGCCAGCGTGCACCAGGAGGATGTTCCTGATCATTAAATCTGCAGAGGACGCTTGCTGAAACAGGGATGAAGTGCCAGTTTAAAACTCAGTAAATCTGTGGTCAAGGTAGTTCACAAGGGTGTTTTCTGTACAGTTTAAGCAACTCTTGAATGCAGCTTTCATCTTACAAAATGTATGTGTCCTAATACCCTCTTGTGAGGATTATCAGAACAGTGCATTTGTACAATTATTAACAGGGATTAAAGAAGAGCATTTCAGGTTTTTAATAGCTTTGACTTTGCTTAAAGCACATTGCACATATTTGCACGTTCAAAGAGAGTTATTCCAACTAGCACAAAGAAATTCATTAAGGAGATGAGCAGAAATATTTTGGATGCTATCCATGGTATTAAAAAAAGTCCTCTTAGAAATTAAGAACTTTCTTCCTCTCCCTCTTTACTGCCATGCAGTGACATTTGGAATATGTCTTGCTACTCTACTAAAATTAAGATCACTTGAAAGATAGTGCTGATTGAGTTTTATTAATATAGAGGAAGTTGATGTTAAATATTGTTGAGAAAATATGATCAGATTCTTATTCTTCCAGATGAAATCTGTATGTCTTTAAATCTGAAAGGTGCAAAATATATAAGTATAAAGAGAGAACCAGTTCAAATTTTTGTTTTTTAGAATTCTAGCCAGCAGTCATTACAATTTCCCAAAGTTCACTTTAAGAAACATTGATTGAGTATAGGCATTTCCCTTCTCAGATTTGGTCTACTTTCCTAACCAAGCAAACACTGACAGTCTTTCCTTGAACTATATGTTTCTATCCCATGCAGTGGTTCTAATTTGAGTAATTTTGATTCTGAGTGAATAGAATCATACCCTGCACTCAAAATAAAATCTTACTAGGGGTATAAATGTTGATACTTCTCTAGCTGTATTGAAAATCTGTCAGTGAATTCACCTAGATTCCTATTTGCTTGTTTTTTGGCACATACTTATTCTGTGCTCATGTAGACACACTCAGATCTTTATCCTTATTCATTAGCAAGTTATGAGCTCCCACTTTATAACTAGTTGTTCATGTGTGCATGACCTTGTTCTTCATAGGATTGCATTTCTTGTTTGTTCCCATCTGTTATTTTCATTGTCTCCTGTATGGGTAAGATGTCCAATTTTGTAGCATACAATCTTCATTTGCATACTTCTTTCTTTTATGCCAAGGTCATTAATGACAAGATGAAATAGGACTCATTTCAAGATCCAATCTTCTATAATTTAGTTTTTTCTTTTTAGGCAGAAGAGTTCCTTTGCAGCACATCTTGGTACACTTCTTCTGTCAATCTTCTCTTCATTTACATTTTTTGAACTAACTTGTCATAATATTCCATGTAGCATCAAGGAAAAATCTTTACCAAAGGATATTCAAATGTAAAGAAGGAAAAGAGAGGTGGAGACACCAAGGCTGCCTCTGAGGCCAAAGTGAATATGGGCATGATCTATAGCTTAATAACCCTCTAGATCTAAAAGTGTGATTACCGTGAGAGTGTTTTGCCTTCTGAAGTGGCCTAGATAATGATGTTGCTGAAGGGAATATACTCAGACCAGTCAGGTCATAATCCAATTCTTATTTTCTGGCTCTGGCATATGAGATATCACAGCAGTGGAAAAGAATATCTCAGTACTCCATAGCTCAAAATGCAAAAGAATAGCACACACTCCTACCAAGAGTCAAATTCAGGATATACAGTTTAAAGTTGTGTAATGGTAGCGTTTACTAGCTATTGAAACAGATTGCTCAAGATCATTAGTGATCTTGGTACCAAGCTTTAGTTATTAAAAGTATAAGACCAGAATAAGTTCACATTTGCCTTCTCTTGAGGGTAATTTACATCTAATGTGTGTTTTGTTGTTAGGTGTGAGGAATAGTGTAATGGCTAGCAACTGTCTGATTTCATTGCTCAGGCGCTGTTAAAAATCTTGACTGTCACTCCAACCACCAGAGAGTTCATGAATGTGTAAATCCTAATATTCTTATCAGGAAGAATATACATATTTCATCTGCACACCTGTGTAACTGGGCAGACAAGCAGCAATTGAAAGAATCATTGCTGTAAGTGGAGAGCAGTGCAGTACAATAGATCTCTATGAAAACTTTTATTACATCATAACAGGATATGCAGCCAGCATTCCTGAGGATATGTAGCCAGCATTCCTGAGGATATGTGAGGGATTAAACTCACAGTGTTTAATACAGATAGGTATATGCTCAGACACTAGGTTCTTGGTCATAATCAAGAAAATAAGGACACATTTCAGTTTCCCTTTAGATAAGTAGGAGATATTTTTGACGAGGGGCTCTGAAAAAAATACTCATTACTGCTGTTCAATGGCATTTACAAAGTGGTCTTCATTAATTTTCCAGATTCTTCCAAGTCTTGGAAAACAAATTATTTGTTGATTAGTATGTCCTTAATGAGAGGCTCTAGGCCACAAAATGGTCTGGGGGAAGTTAAACTGGTGTTCTGGTTTTCTAAGTCTTAAAAAAGTATCTGCATCTTGCAATTGTTATTTCTACTTAAACTTGAAGAATTACAATCCAGTTTTAAAAAAACCTATTAAGTGGGAAAGCAGGAGGTACTCCATTAAGAAAAGTATCTAAGGTCAGAAATTTTCTTGCGCTTTTAGACTTGTGTCAGTGGAAAAAGACATGATGCTTTAGCAAAGCAGAGACACTCACTTCCCCTTGGGGGAAGACAAAAACTGAGTGGATATGGATGCAAACATTGTAGGAAGGTCTCTTTCACCTGGGCTAACATGATTTAGGAAAGCCTGTTGTATCAGCAACTTTGTGGTCTCAATTTTATTCAAAGCTGAAGTTAGTGGCATTTAAATTTCTTTGTCTAGGTCTAAATTTTGATGCTATTAAGTGTATGTTTTTAAAAGCTGCCTTTTATTTCACTGATTTTATGCTCTTTCTTGACAGGGAATAGTTTGCAAGAAGTGTGTTATTTCAAAGTATCATTTTATTGAACAATCCATATTTCTTGGTGTTTTCAGTGTCATGTATTATCCTTTTAACCAAGTATCAGTACCTTAATCTCAGTATAAATTTCTACCCTGTGAAATGTAGATTGTATTTTACTGAAGCTAAAACTTAAAAGGAAACAAAAAAAACCCTGATAGGTTCAACAACCAACTTTTGCTGATTTTCAGAATGGCTACAAGTAACCTTCAAGGTCAGCATCAACTGCAGACCTGCTGTACACTGTTGATCATTAAGCAGCAAATAAATAATAACAGAGCTCAGAATGCTATCTATCATTACTAATGTTTCTCTCCAGGAGTACAAATTATTGTACCATTCATATTATGCTCTCAAGTATCCCATTCATCTAGTTCTGGGCAGCTCCAATGCTGAATGATGTGTCAAGTTATGTCTCTCTCTGCTTCAGTCTGGCACGTTGTCTGGGTTCATAGTCACATCTGCAATGTATCTAATTAGTTTTACATGTAAGGTATTGCTTGAAACTTTTTTTTTCCAAGAATTGGTGGCACCTCTGCATTAGCATTTGCTTTTGATGTGGAAATACTTCCCCAAATTCAAAAAAGCACCAAGGAGCATATAATATGCATACTTAGCTCAGTAGCAATGACATCATTACATTTGTCTTTTGCACTCCTTGTTCTTATGTTGGAGGATTTGCAGAAACAAAATCAAAACAAAACAAAAAAAAGAGACAGTTTTCAGAGAATTTACTGTTGGGGAATTAATATTTCTTTATCCATCTCAAATACCCATAGAGTGGAACTTGTGTGTGGATTTTTTTTCTCTTTTCATCTCATAAATTGTAAGAGGTTGTTGTGGGAGCCTGGACTGATATTAGTTAATTACACAAATAATCAATCACTTAACTGCCCAGGTGCAGAAGGCATGCAAAGCATCACCAGAGCTGGGTGTTTGAAAAGATTAGGGAAGAGGCTGATAAGAGGCAGATCCTGCAAGTTGGGGTCCTACTTTTTATCATGCCAGTCCTTACAGCAGTGACTAGCTGTGGAAATTCCCTTCCAGTGAAGTAGCAGGATGTTCACACAGCCCAAAGGAATTCAACCCTTCTGGTGGGACATAATTGACTCAGTTTCACTGTTATAAGAGGCAGCTGTGGTGTCTTAGTCTTACAATGTGTCATAAACCATCAGACTCCTGAACTGTCCCATGATCCACTGGATTATGTCAACCAGTGCACAACAATCTGCCCCAGGGGAGGTACATGGGCATGCCCACCCAAACCTAAGTAAATATAAACCCAGTGGATTTAATGTTCTCCTCATGGCTCAAGACAGTGAAAATCACTTTGACTAAACTGGGACGCTGACCACTGAGAAGACCAGAAGAAAACCAATAGAATCCATGCAGTGGTGACATATTTTCTCTCTCCCTGTCATTCTCTTTCTCTCCCTGCCTCCACCTTCTTTTCCTATTTCTTTCTCTCTCCCCCCTCTCCCTCACAGTTATTGTTAAATAAAAATCCATACTAATGACTTTGACATATGGTCTCTTTTACACCTTAATTTGGGCAAAGACATCTCTCTAGCTTCAATAACCAGATCTTAACAGTTGTGAGTTGCTTTACAATAAACATTTTTTACATATGTTTCTTCCCTCAGATGAAGAGAATGAAACTTATTCTTCCGGTGAGAGTGAATTTATTGTCCTGAGCCAGTTGCTAGGAAACCTCTCTGTTAATCTGTCCATTCATTTGCTGAGTTTTTATCTTTAAACCAAGGTGGTCCATTCAGTGTATCCAACCTTTTCTTCTGAAGACTTTGCACAAGAACAGTTCTTAATCTGCCTGCATTTGAAATGGAGCTCACAGTTACACCTTAGAACACTTTCTTTACATCTAGTCAGTCTTTTGTTCCATTCTTCCTATCTTTTCCATGAAAGAATTACACTTGGGTTGATTATAACATAATTTATCACATATTGTTAAACTACAGAATCATATATGGAAAATATAAATGAAATACCATTATTTTACCATTGTATCGAACCCAGCTTTCATTTATTCTGCTTCTAATGCTGCTCATTTTCCACATGCATTCCCTTCTGCACTCCAACTGCAGGTCTTTGAATGTAGTTCCGATTTATCTTGGAAAGAGGGACAAAAAGCCAAAGGAGTTCATAAAACTGGGTAGTTGGTAGAGATGACGTGTTGATCCACAGCTCTCAACTTCTGCACTGCAAGGACTTGGGGACTGCCTATTACTGTGTAGAGGATTTAGGCTGGGAACTCAGCCTGGACAACATGCCGTGAAAACTGTCGCTGCCTGGGAGGAATCTGTCTAAAATGGGTAATGAGGATATTTCAGATGATCATGATTCAACAAAGGCTTAAATCAAAGGGAAGAAAAGAGTGGGCAAACACTGAGTTTGAGGCCATTGCAGGAAAACTTTTATGATGAAAGCCAAAGCATAGTTTGGTCTACTTCTTTACTATGACTACAGGGGTTTATCAAGGTTTGCTGCCTGTCATCTAAATCTGTTGACAGTGAGAGGTGAGAATGCTTCCCTACAAAGTGGTTTTTATAGAGAAGAGAGTGCTTAGGAAGTACTAAAAGCCTAAAAAGATTCCGTTCTGTTTAAACTGAGAACAATAAAACAATGCTGTGTCAAGTAAAAAAGGACTGAGATTTGAACCTGAACAAGAATGACCTGGGTTTTTAATGCTAGCTTCTTCACTATAGATGATCATTTAAAATATATGGGTGTTTTTGCATATAACACACAGGATAGGTGAATTCTTGACTCAGATATCATTTCATTAAGCAAAATAGCCTTTATTAATTAAATTCAGTTAGATTAGACTGAAAAATTATTTCACAGTTGATTTTTGCTGTATTGGAGTGGCAATGGAGGGGGGTTTTTTAGGTGAGTTTATCTGAAGCAAGCTATTGATTATATAGAATAACCTTATGGCAGTGTTACCTTTGTACTACCAACAGTAAATGAGAACCAGCAATACAATAAAGTTCTTTTAAATAATGTTGAAAGTTTATATGTACTTTCTAATGGATTATTGGCTTCAATACAAATTTTGTCCATATTGTGTTTAGGACAATTTAAGTACCATTTCATGTAAATTCTCAGGTTTAAACATATCAGCTACCTCTGTCTACTGCTTGTGATGATTACAAATTACAAATATTTAATTTTCTAAGAAGCAGCAGATTTCTTGGTTGATACATTGATAATGAAAAATTATATTCTGAACTCTTAATCATATAAGCACATTTGGAACAAAGAAGATGAAATCATTGTTATCAGTTTTGTTGTGATTCATGGTATGTGGTAGGATAATAATGGCAATACAGCAGTATCCAGGCTGAAGCAGATTGACTCAGGCATACCTGATAAAACAAAACTTTCATTTTCCTTGTCTATAAGAAGTTAAAAAGATGGCTTTAGGTTTATGAATCCTTAAGAATAACCCAGGGGGAGTGCAGACCCTTTGAGTGACAGTATTTATGAACAGTTTGCATAGACAAGGCAAGTATTATGAAAATAGTTGTTTTGGTGAGCACTGGTGGCTTTGAGTGGACGCCAGAGAGTGATGGAGTGTTGAGAGCAGACAGGGAGAACTTGAATCAGCTTGAAATGCTTCAAATGCATCTCAAGTGCATCTTGAATCGCTGTAAATGAGTTTGATTAATTGTATTGAAAGAATGCAGAAAAAGAGATGAAGTTAAAAGAATATCAGCTGTCAGGTAGTATGTCATGTACTGGGGCAGTTTTGTGAAATCAAGGGATTAATGAAAACATGGGAAAAGCGGTAAGAATGGGAAGGAATGAAAAACGAGATGGGATATGAAATGGTAAGCTTCAGAACACAGGCCCACTACACTCCTGTTGCTAAATTCATGTTCTGTATTTGAGATTTTATTACCATGAGAAAAAAAGGAAGAAGAGATCTCTAGAGCCTCCCTCCAGTGCAGTAGATGACAATGAAAATGATGATTATGTTTTGCTGGTTTTCTTCCCCCCTAGAGTTATATAATTTTCTTTGGGACCTACTTAAACTTCCTATTTGTTAATGCTAATTGGAATATGTTAAGAGCAGTTGTTACACATATATTAGTTGTTAAGATTCTCAGTATATATATTGTTGGATAACATTTATGAAGAATTTATTTGAACATACTGTGTTGCATGCTGTGTCTTGGTTTACCAAACAAGAGACAAGGAAAGGGAGCAAGAGACAGAGGTGAGTTTTAGGACAGTGAAAGCTTCCTCCCATGACACTTCTCTGTATGAACACAATTGAGGTTTGCAGGTGCAAGGCCTCAAGAATAAAACCAGAAGTTTGGGGGTGTAAGAACTGACAAGTACTGCCAGGAAGGCTTTGGAAGGCACTGCCACAGCAGTCGGGGGGAGAGGCTGAAGAGCTGCAAATGTAAAATAGGCAGCAGAGCTCTAAATGGAAGCTTTCTTAGGTACTGATATTGATCAGTTGTTTAAACAATCGACTCTGCTCTTATAGCCCAGATTTACACTGTGCCAAGCAGTTAAATGATCCATCGGCTCCAAGTAAACAGAGGGAAGAATGGACTGTCATGAAACGTCTTTTATTTATCCCAAGATTTTTTGCATTAGAATGCTTCTTGTAAACAAGGAAAGGTACAAATACCTTAATGGAACAAATCAGTAAAAATTATCTGACTGTATTTCATGACTTATTATAATAATTTTTTAATATAAATTGGTCAGGAATGTTAAGAGGCTCACATTTTCCACAATTATTGGTTCTCTCCCTTGTCTAAAATAAATTAAATAGAGGAGTTCAGAGAATTGTTAATGTTGGAAAAGACCCCTAAAATCATCAAGTCCCACCATTAACTCAGCTCTGCCATGTTCACCCTTATTCCCAAACCATATTCCCAAGTGCCACATTCACAATCCTTTAGAACATTTCCAGGATTCCTGATTTCACCACTTCCTTGGGCAGCCTATTCCAATGCCTGGCCACCCTTTCAGGGAAGAAATATTTTCTAACATCTAATCTAAATCTCCCCTGGTGCAACTTCTCAGCCTTGTTTCCTCGGACAGGAGAACTGATCCCTACCTCACTGCATTCTTCTTTGAAGCAGCTGTAGAGGGCAGTATGTGCCTCCTCAGCCTCCTTTTCTCCAGGCTAAACAAGATAAGATGTTGCTTATCATCTCTGTCCCTAACTCTCTATTAATGCCAAAATCACAAGCACTTGCATACAACAATTTACATACTCTTTTTGATTCTAGGAAATGTTTGTAGTATCTCTTTCTAACACAGCATGAAATAAATTCCATCAGTTCGCTAGAACTGTTCATATCCTGGAAGCAGCTCATGGTAAAGTGCAGTATTTCACTGTGGTCTTCATTGCATTTGGATTTTGGTTTGTAGTTACCACTCATAGAACTCAAAGTCCAGAAATCCTTGTTCCATTTAGTACCCTACCTAACTCGCAAGAACTATTTATTACCAGAAGATGAGATTTAATTTTTTTTTAAACTGCTCCTATTTGCTCAAATAGGTAACTGCTGTAGCATGACAAGTGGGCAAAACCTGGTGATGACCACAGTTCTGAAATATCTGGAGATTAGAGTTGACAGCAATGGCTGTGTTCAGCCTCTTCCATCAGCAGGAACGAATTGCAGCAGACAGTGAAAGAAATTGGTAGCAATGATGCTGATATGGCAGCTTTACCCTGAACAGAAATTCACTGTGCATAGAGTGTCTTCTTCTTGTCATCTTCTGCAAGACAACTATTGCTGCTTTCCTCATGTGGGGAGGCAGTAAGAATGTTATGCAAAACCCCTATTTAATTAACCTTGTTTGGGTTTACATCCAATAAAGAGGAAAAACATTATTATTAACAGCCTGCTGTTTTAATTGACTTCATGTAGAGTAGAACTTAGCTCTTCCTATTTAGAAATGCTTAGGAAAGAAGAATCTTAATTTCTAAAATATGATAAAAGTACTACAAGATATTAGGGAGTGACTTGAAAATGCAAGGAAAGGTCCAAATTTGTGCACTTGCCAAAGTTTTAGGTTATCAAATTGAAGTCTCCAGTATAGGCAGGAATTAAATGCATTGACCAATCTGTATCTACTGTCCTTTTTGAAGTAAAACAGTAGATTTCCGTTCACTTCCATGTGAACAAATAAAATTGCAAAATAGAACATGACAAGCTGTACTTATTGCTTCCCCTGGTGGCAGTTTCAGGTAAGATCAAAGACCAAGAACATATTCAGATCAAATCACTTTCCTGAGTCTGAAAAGTCAAGGTGGGGAACATTAAGAGCAATGCAGTTGCTCACCAGGCTGTGGATAACCACAGTAAATAATTTTGTTTGGCTGCTATAAAAACAGTATCAGCCTTCAAGCACAGAGTCAGAATGATGATAGTTGGATGAAAATCTCCTGAAAAATTCATACTTTTAGGTGGAAAAGAGATATGTCTATGAAAAAATTAAGGTCAGTAGAGATTTTAGGAGAGAATATTTTGAATAGAATTTTGACTAGGGCTTCTAGATTTGGCACAAGGGACAGAAAATCAAAGTTATACTAATAAAAACAAGCAGGTCTATACTTCCTGAGTTCATTGCATACTGTGTTGCTATAAAAATGTTTTGGAAATTCAGACTTCTTTTCTATTAATTATACAGGTCCCTCACAGAACCCAAAATGTTATCAAGTCTTTTGTTAGACAAAATAAGACCTTACCACTGTCAAAAGATTCTGGTTTTATATAACTCTTGGCATTATTGTTCTTCCACCAAATGTACAGTCAAGTTACATATACACAATATTTGGGATGTTTACGTTTCTTAGACTGCAATGTGCAGCCATTCTAAAAATTCATTCTGAAATTCAGCTGGTCCATTTTCCTTAATATTCCCTTCATGCACAAGCTGACATCCTTATCACACTTATCTTTTTGCCAGGCAAGTCCTTGAAGTACCTAAATTGGTATAAGAACTAAATCATTGATAGCTTAGTAAAGAGCAGTAAAAATACCTTTGGTTTGTATAAAAAAATAATTCTCAATATGAAAAATTATAACACCTTTTTTGGTACAAAATCTACTGATATAATTTCAAAACAAGCAAAGCAATATTTATTAGTAGGAGAGGATTTTCTTTTAATTGTAATTGCCAGGGATCATGCAGTTTTAGTAAGTGAAATTTTATCTGCAGCCCAAATAAATGCTACTTTGGTGATCACTTTTATAACATTGCATTAAGTATCAAGATGCTCATCATACTTAACACTTGGGTCTGCCACAGTGAAAGTATGAGCACTGCAAGAAGTGATGAGAGGTTTACAGTGATTTTATTATTAGAAAAACCCATTTAAATAATGTTTAATTTGTCAGACTTTAAAACGAATAAGCAAACTGCAGGCAAGCCTGAAAATATTTTTATCTCATGAAGTATCAGTATATGCAGAAACAATGGACATATAATTCTGTGATTTCATGCACACAAAGGATATTATTTTTCTTAAATGCACTATCTTAAAAAGCATTTTGTTCAGGATCAACTCATGCAATTTTGAAGTGTTTCATTCAGAAGAGAAAAATAAGGAATAAATATAGAACTCTGTAAGACTTCAAGATCCTGTTTTATCCATGAATACACGTATGGCTTCAACACATTTTATATCTCAACTTTGAAACTTGATAGGTTACAGGAGATTACACGACAGCAAAAAAAAAGAGTTTTATCTTCCCATTTTCAAAGTACCTGGTCATGCTTTAGATTTTAGTGAAGTAAAGAAATACATTTTTAACCTTTTGATTAATTTCCCATTCTTATGTAGTTAAAAGAAATGAAAATGAGATACAGTTGACAACATTTCACAAATGTGTAGGTATGGGAATTGTGCCAAAACACCAAAAAAATTGCTATATTACCACAGTCTCTGTTACTACTTCCAAGATTTTCATCTCTCAACTGATCCAGCTTCATTTCAGGACAATGCAAAAAATCAAGGTATTTTAACCACTATTCTAAAAGAGTGTCGAAACACGTGTCACATTTTATTTCCAGCATCATTCAGAGAATTTCTATGAGGATTCTCCTAAGAGGGCCATGTTTTGTTCTGTTCTGAAGAGGAGTGTAATTCCCCACCCCTCATCCTGCATGTAAAGTGCTAACAGCTATTTTCAGTCCCCTTCCTGCTGATCCAAGGCTACACTTCCACTCCCTCCTTAGGATGAAAACCAGAAATGTCTTGATATTTAAATGAGTTAGGAATGCAAGTAAAGAAAGCGTGGCCTGACCATCTTATAAAGGCAAATGGAGGTAGTCCAGTCTAAATATATTAGGGTTTGATCCTCCATTTTGGTACTTCTTCAGGGTTGTATAATATTTCACTATTTCAACACAGTTTTAACAGTGACAAGTTAGGACCTAATTCTGTAATATCTTGCAAAATATATAATGCCTTTATTTTCAGACTGACTATATTTTCTGATCGGCTGAAGTTTACTGTTTGTTGAAAACTATGTTATTGGGGGAAAAAAATTGCTTATGTGCCTCTGAAAAGAAAAAAAAAATCAGATTTTTCCTTAATAAACCACTTTCTAAAATCCTCTAAGTCACTTAGCCATTTAGACACTGAGTATTGACTCCATTGTGAAAGACTTGTTCAGCCTGGAGGAGCAGACTGAGGTGAGACCTTGTCGCCATCCTTATTAGGGGAAGCAAAAGGGCAGGTACAGATCTCTTCACACTCCTGAGCAGTGACAAGACCCGAGGCAATTGCCTGAAGCTGTGTCAGGGGAGGTTCAGATTGGACATTAGAGAAAGGTTCTTCACCCAGAGGGTGTTTGGGCACTGGGCTCCCCAGGGAGCCAGCTCTCAGGCACAAGGTGTGACACTTGGAGTGTCCTGTGCAGGGTCAGGAGCTGGATTTGAGCATCCCTGGGGGTCCCTTCCAACTCAGCTTATTCTGTGATTCTGTGAGAAGTATTGTTTTTACTTAGTAAAGTAGCAATGGTACTCCAGCAGCACAGTGAGGAGGAGGTCATAAACACAAATAGCTGGTTAAATCGACCACGTTTTGGCCAAATTTTAATAATGTCAGGACAGTTAAAGCAATCAGTAATTTTAGTGAGATTTGCATAAATATTTGTCTGAAAACAGAATATCACCTTTGATCGCTTTGAATAAACCTTATTTCTATCAATTTGAGTGAGGGCTTTCTCTTGCAGAAATGAAATTGAGGAATTATTGAGAGAGATCTACAAAATCCTATTTTTTCATAAAATAAATTATATTAAATTAGCTTTATTTTGACATGAGATATGAAACAATTTTGAAAAATTTCCTAACCTGTGGATTTTTCCAGTGATAAAAAATTTCCTTTGAAGAGACATGCTGAAATACATGGAAAGAACCATGTAGTATGTTTTAGATGTCAATTTTTTGGGAATGACTTGAAGTTAAATTGTAATCATAGGGTGTTTTCTTGAATCAAATAATGACCTTCAAGTTAAAAAATAGTTGGAGTTTTCCTTCTTACTTGAATATATTGTTTTGAGTGTTGTACTCCTCAGATGAAGGTAACTATGCTAAGAACCTTCCCATTTAGATATACCTTTCTAATGTTGTGCAATTAAAAGGTTTATTGAATTAAACTCCAATTTTAAAAATATGAAGCCCCCACCAAGTGGATATGACTTCCATAAAGAGTATGACTTCCGTTTAAGCAAGCAGAAGAATGAATTTATTGCAGCTGACAAGGTTTTTAATGCAAAGTTAACTTTACTACATTGTACTCAAATGAGATCCATTAAGTTTTAAAATTTCCTGACCTTTATGAACTTCATTTTTCTCTGTTAACATATCATGGACATTTGATTTACATTTCATTAGCTGGAAGATTCTGTTAAATGACTGTAGATTCGATTTCCAAACTTGTTCACATTAAAAGATTTCTTTCTACAAAGAAATGTTCAAACCATTTTACATGAGACAGGTTTGAATTATTTGATCATACCATTTGATCATATTAAGGCAATATTTGAAACTGGTATGCATATTTTTGTCCATATGATTCTTATTGGCTTAACTGATGGTTAAACAGTTAGGAAGTACCTCATGCAGGGGATATGCAAATGTAGCCCTTGTTACTCAGATTAAAATATATTCTAGGCAAGCATAACATTGGGAGGTGAGGGCATTTCAACAGCCATGTTATCTGTGAGAGAGACATCAATGCTTACAGCAGCATCCTTTTTATATTAAAATCAGCAGAAGAATGCAAGCAGGATTTGATGAAAACTCCTTTCTATTCCCTCACAAAGATTATCAGATATATCACTAATAACAGGATGCACGAGTTTAAATTTAATATCTTATTGAGGAAAACTTCTTGGAGTAATTCTAGTGATCTGCAGTTTGCACCTCCTCTATCTAACACTTCTTTCCAATATTACTGAAACAGTTTCTTTCTCATTTTGGTCAAAATTTGGTAAACGGGAGACATAAAAACATGCAAATTTCTATCAGTTCTCAGCAGAGAGATGACAAATGCATGGTCACTTACTGCCTTGATGCTTTCAAAGTGTCCACCTTCTTTCTCAAAGTCAATTGGCTGCCCATTGAGTGTCCAGTAGAAGGTGACATCCATAGTGCTGTCATGAAGGGCTTTGCAGCTGAGGACGATGCTCTCTCCAACTGTTAACTCAATCTTCTTGGGAGTCAGCTCTATTCTTGTCGGTTCTGGAAACAGAGAAGTGTTAGGAACACTCAGATGGAAGTCTACTTATAGTGCCAGACCAAAATATCAGGATTGAGTACTGCTGAGTCTACTCAGAGCTTACATTTGCTCTTAGTATGAATTGCAGACAGTCAAATAATGAAACATATTCTTTTTTTTCCTTTTTTTTTAAGGTTGCAGCACCTGGAATCTTGTGATTGCATTAAAATTTCAATTTTGCCACATAAAATAATAAAGGATGTATCCTGGATTACTAAACATAAGAAAAAGCTTGAAAAACGAAGTCAAAAGGCTTGAGCATTTGCCAAGAAAATCCATGAATTCAGCTGAAAAATGGAAAAAAAAAGGTTCAGAAATGAATTGCTACTCAGTGGTTTCATTATTATAATTAATCTTCCATGATACTACCTTTCTCTGGATTTTATACAGACAAAATTATTAATTTAATTTAAATTAAAGGTTTAATTTAAAGGTTTGTTCTTATGCAGAAAAAGTTTGGGGTAAGTGAGTTCCCAAAGATAAAATATGTGAAAAGGAATATTGATTCCTTTACTTACAGAGTTATTTATAGTTTGAGTGATTTAATATAGATACTAATTCTTATGACAGATCTACAATAAAACAGCTGGAATATGCAATCTGATTTGATGTTCGACCAGATGGAGTTTAGTCTCCTTAGCTGGTTGGAAATACTTTTTTATTCTGCCTGGAGAATGCTCTTTTATGGTTGGCTGGAGATTCTAAGTAATATTTAAATATTAGTCAATAGAAATCATCATTACCATCAAAGAATTTTTTCATACCTTTAACAGATACAGATGCAATGATTTCTGCAGATCCAAATACATTTACACCTTGGCATAAATACCGCCCTTCATCAGACTTGGTAGCGTTCAGGATTCGCAGACTCCCATGTGGAAGAATAGTTATCCTGGAAAGGATAAATCCATAAATATATAAATATCTCTCCCATCCTCCCACCACATTCCATGATGATATCTTTCAGAGATAATAAATAGGATTAAGGACTGCTGCCTCTGTAGGAATGGATGATGAAGATGATAACTGAATTATCTTCTGTTTCAAAAAGGTTTTAATAAATCCGTTTTACTGCTCCTTCCTTAATTCAAAATTTTCACAGAAGCATCAGTGGATTAGTATCCTTTGACACTTACTAGGGGTGAATTGTAATGAAACTTTTGTAGAACAGTAAAAAAGGTAATCCTTTATAATTTGTCTTCAAAGTTTCACCACTGTATTATTGTCAAGCACAGGTTATTCCATCTAGAAAAAAAATGACCTTAGAAATCAGATCTGAGAAGAATGGGAAGCAAAATTCAAAGAAAGACAAGGAAAAAACTCTATAAAATTAATTGTGTCTGGTCAAAATACGATTTATAGCTTTAGAGCACAGTGTAGCAAAGGGACTTAAATAATCTTTGCTTTTTGTAAATGGGCTTTTATTTTTTTTTCTCTGAGCCTATAATTGCAGCTTCACTATACCTCTTTGTAAGTAACCCCACTATAGCATATTCATGAGGAATGTTCAGCTGCTCATATTTAGGAGTTTCAAATTTTGGTTTTGCTTACACAATATAAATCATAAAGACCATGAAGTAGTATGTAAATTAACATGCTTTTTCTCTTCTAAAATGACCAAGACCCAGAATTTATTCTATATTAGATTTGGAGCC
The DNA here is from genome assembly GCA_025584955.1 of Alethe diademata. NCBI lineage: Eukaryota > Metazoa > Chordata > Aves > Passeriformes > Muscicapidae > Alethe > Alethe diademata. The sequence goes on along the minus strand of JANRMJ010000054.1, from coordinate 37,999,471 downwards.
CTGGAAGAGCAGTAAATAATGATGGCTCTTTTCCTGACAGAGAACTAGGAGCCGAAAAGGAATGTGACAACTCTTAGATGGCATTTAATCCAAGCTCTGGTTGCAGGTTTGTGTATCCTTGCCTAGGTTAGGTAGTGGTTATAACTCTCTCGAAGGTCTTGGGAGATGAAGGCTGGGAGGCATGGACACTGGAAGCAGATAATCCTCAGCCAGTGGTTTCAGGTATCCCATCCAAGTGGAGGAGGACATGAGGTGCTTCCTTCTGTATTTGAAAACTAAGGTAAGACCTCTGTGTTAGAGAATCTAAATAAGTAAGTGGGTGGCTCCTCCCCAGGGGAGGTTGGATTTTAAGTATACCTGTCCAGAGAGGACTTTCTGGTTGATACAATATAGACTGACACTCCTTCTGCTGGGAATCCTCAGTGAAGTCTATGATCAGAAATCATGGAGGGTACAATGTTGTGTTTTAATCTTGAGAAGTATTGAACCAGAGATATGGCACTTTTGACAGGACTGCATTGGGCTCATCAGCAGCAAAAGAGGGAAGAAATTACATTTACAGGCTGGATGTGTTAAAATTTCAAAGCTGTTACCTTTGACTTATACTAGGAGTGATTTACATAGGCTTAAAATTCAATAAAGTGCTCAAATTAAATCATTAGAGACCATATATTTTCTTTCTTTCTTTCTTTCTTTCTTTCTTTCTTTCTTTCTTTCTTTCTTT
>JANRMJ010000054.1:37973201-37998668 GCA_025584955.1 Alethe diademata | reverse complement strand
TTCCTTCCTTCCTTCCTTCCTTCCTTCCTTCCGTCCTTCCTTCCTTCCTTCCTTCTCTTTCCTTCTCTTTCCTTCTCTTTCCTTCCTTCTCTTTCCTTCTCTTTCCTTCTCTTTCCTTCTCTCTTTCTTTTTCAAGAAAAAGAATAATATCCCCTATTTTCTAACTCTGTGAGAAATGGCAGTTTATTATCTGAAGTTTATAAACATTATGCTAGAGAAAACAGAATTTCATTCCAGTGAAAAATGTGTTTCTGCTCACTTCAGATGTGAAACCACTCACTGCTCTCAGCAGACAGCAGAAGAAAATAATAGCTTCAAAAATGAATGGGGCAGAGGAAGGACACGTCAACTCTAAGGCTCCCCAGTACAACCTGAGGACGCATCTCCTTTCCTGCTCTAAAAAAATATACACCAGTCTTTGAGCCACATTATTTGTCTAAAGGTAATTTTAGAGAAAACATTATTGTATTAAGCAAATGACTCTGTCTTAGAGTTTTGAAGGTTCGGATTTTTTTCCAACAAATAAGAAGGCTTGAAACTTTGTTATGACATGTCACACCTTTGAAGAAAATTTCTGCTTTAGAAACTGACAGGGATGCAAGCTTCCTTCATTTTCTCTTGGTATAATTTAAAAAAAAAATCTAACAACATGTTCAGTTTTCAATGCTCTGATGACATCATTTCTATGGCAATAGTCTTTGAAGAACAGTGATAATTCTCATTCTGACAGGATCAGAAGAATGAAAGGACATTCCTTAAATGTTTGCAAATTATAGACGGTTATATACAGTTTAAGTCCTGATATATAACAGTTTGGACATTCTGACCTTGGAGGAAAATAAAGTTGGATGCATATGGAAGGCTAACTAATGAATCTTATGGATATTATCAATTAAATTTCTATGTAGTTAAAACTCCTGTTGTTCATGAGGGAAAGAGTAATCACATAATCAAAGGAATTGCAAACACATTTGCTGGTGTATTACTTGGCTTAGAAATTAATATTTTTCTTAAGGTGCCTAGCACTCATCTGTCCTCCCTCTTTTTTCTGTGTGTTTGGGAAAAAAGCTAGAGGTCTGGTTATGATGAAAACTGAAATGCTTTATTTATTCATATAATACTTGCTGCACACAGCAGGAACATAGACTTTTCTTCCTTTCCTGCCAATATCTCCCAGTCACGGAGAGACCACCTGCGTAGCATGTCTGCATATTTTAACAAAAAATGTACCATGGCAAAAAGTTTTTTTACTTCATATATAGAAAGAAAGCAAAAAGAGGAAAATGGGGCTGGGATAGAATCAAGGATAATTCAGGAAAAGAAGCAACCAACCCTAAATTATTAACAAACTAGAAACTGAGAGAGATGATGATAGATAAACAAATAGAGAAAGAATGGTTTAGAGATCAAGGCAAGAGTTTGGAGATTTATTTATTTATTTATTAATATTTAAGTATAAGAAAAATCATTGTAATCAGATAAAGGAGATGGATGTTGTCCATAAAAGGCACAAAATCAGTGTCATTGTAGAAAAGAGTTTTCATCTATCTAATAACATGAAGAAAAAGAGATGAGAGTTAATGTCTTAATGTCAAAAAGCATGTTGTCTTGAGACAACTGTCATTCACATGACAAAGTTAAAGATTATTAATTAACTGGTTGAAGAAAGGACTTTTTTTTTTTGAAAGAGAAATTGGTTTTGTACTATGATACCGTTTTTCAAAATACCTGGATACAAAAAGGCTGCTGAAAATTTGATTAAATAAATGGTTCTTTGACACAACAGCTGAACACCAGATTAATAGAAAAGCTGTAGTTTTGACTTTGAACTAAGAGGACCATGCAGTAAAAGACAGTGGAATCCTAGAATATAACAGATACCAACCTGCATCTCTTTATGGAAGTATTAATATATTAAGTTCTAAGGAAATTTAACAAGGACAATTTTGATCATCAATATTCAGAAAGATTAATTCCAATCAAGCTGACATTTGGAAGGATCAACATGATGACCATGGAGGAAAGAAAACCTTTTGTTCTAGAGGCTGTTTGTAAAATTAAAACTGTTCATGAGATGAGTTTCTATTTTACATGTTAATTAATGGATTTTGCTAGCAGTCAGTTGAACCCCTATAAAAGCTAAAAATGTGCAGATGTCTAATTCATACTGTAGATCTCCACACATTGGTATCTCAATCTGGAACTGAGTCTCACCCTCAAATCTTAATTTAGTTCCCCAGATATAAGTACATTTCATGATCTTACATAATTTTTGGGACAAAATCCCAGCTGCTGCAAGAAAAGAAAATAAATTTCCTCATTGTCCCTGCTTGCTGTGGGCTTGGTTTGTGAAATGGAGCAGTCTGAGCACCTGAAATTCAGTTGACACTAAACTAGAAGGGATGCTTGAGGAGTGAACTGCTTTTCAGATAAAAACACAAATCCATCAGTGGAATGGAACTAGAGCTATTCCAAAGAGAAACTTTGGACAGTGGATAGTGTGAATAGTGTCAACTTTTTGCTTCTCCTATTGATCCATGCTATCTCCTCATGCAGTAATAGCCATTAGACACCTGGACTGACAAGTGTGACAGAAGACCTATGAGACGCTGTAAGTGCTTAAAGCACAGACATAGAAATCAATTAGCCACAAGCCTCACTGCCCATGAAGCTGAACCTCCCCAACAAATTAATAATTAAAAGAGCTAAATTGAAACTGAATGTGACTTCAAGGTGTATCTTATATCTCTGCATATTATAATTTTCCTCTGATTGTATCAGAAATAGTGCAGTTTTTGGATACTCAGCTTGCAGCAGCTGTAGTTTTGTTGTCCAGGACATCAGCAAGTTTGGACATACATATTAGTAACATTTCTATAATGACGACATAATCCATTAAACTAGTTTGAGAGCTGCTAAAAAGCCATAGAAACATGAATGAGAGTGAAAATTTTCTACTCTAAGGCTTCAGGGTTGAACTTAGATTGACACTGGAAGGCTGCAAAATAATCTGCACCTATAGTTTGCAGGTAATATTTTCAAATTATTATTTTTGCTGTAAAATCATTGCAGTCTATTCAAACTTCATATTCACCAGTAACACTTTAGATTGGAAAACATGCTTAGCACATTTGCTTAAACAAAAATGCATTAGCTCACTCAGATCAGAATTTTTGTCAGTTTTGTTCGTCTTTCAGCAATGGAGTACGCAACAGGGAGATTAAGTCCTTGACAAAGAATGTGCTGCTTCGTCTGGAAGGATGAAATTCCATGCTGTTTTCGTATGGGATGTTGATGTGAATAGAAAGGTATTCTCTGAGACCAAGTGTCTTTTAAGAAGATGGATGGATGGAAATCAGGCTCATAAGAAATGGTGGATCTTATAGATGGTGTTTGGATGTCCTTTATTTGGCAGTCTGAAATGCCTTCTCTTGATCACTGCTGACTGACAGAGAGGTAAGGAAAGTGCTGATAGAGGTGAACAGAGTGTAAGGTCCCCACAAATGTGACTGACAAAGTTCAGCTTCCTTTAGGTTTCATGTGATTTAGAGAATGGGAGTAAGTAGGATATGACATGTAAGAGTTGCTTGTGTGGGAAGGGTTGCATTAGGGTTTTTTGTGGTTTTTTTACAGTATTTTGATTAAAATGTAGCAATTTTTTTCCTTCCTGCTGCTCTGTTTACAGAAAACTTTTGAGACTGACCATAAACTTTGGTCTTATGTGGGGAAGGAGTAAGAAATGGGAAATACAGACATAATTGTTTTGGTATAAAAAAAGGAGATACAGTCTGCCTGACATTTAATTTTTCCTTTGATTAATTCTTAAGTATAAATGAAATGTACAAGTAGTGCAGATACTTTTACTATTTCACTGTCTTACTGAAAAAAATATCAATTCATTATTATGTTGTATCACCCATCATAGAAATTCTCAGATATTGTTTACAGCTGGTAGAGGACATACTATTGTATGTTGAAAATTGATGATGGAAATTTTCAGCCTTCTTTATCATCAGGGACAGTTTTACCTTGACCCACTGGGGCCAGGATGCACATTTCTTCTCCATATCACATGTTAAATCAGTGAGCAGAGACTTGCATCAAGATTAAGGTAATGAGAAATGGAAACTCTAATTTTCATTCTGTTGCCTCATTCATAGCAGATTCTCACAAACAGATGTCTTGATGTTGTGGTAGAAATTGTTTCTGGATGCTGAAGGAGCTGAGCAGGTGAGGCAGCAGATGTTAGAATTGCTACACAAAAATTCAGGATTTTACTGAGGACTGGTTGCACAGACAGGGACACAGTGTCTGGATCTTAATAGAAATTAATGTAAGGCAGCTTATACCTGGAGCTTTATATTCTTTAAATAACAATTACAGATTAAGAAAAAATAGATGTGCGGCCATTTTTGGTGGGGAGGAAGAATTAGCAATGGGTAGTTTGGTTAGGCTATAGATCCCGGTTAGGCTATAGGTACTAGTATCTTTCTCTGTTTTCAATTAAATCTTTTGGTACTATATTTTGACATTCAAACAAAAGTAAATTTTTATAGCACATTAGAGATATAACCACAGCAAGCAGGGAGGCATAACATTTAGTTTAAACCTTTGCAAACTTTAACATCTAGTAACTGAAATTAAAATGAAAGTTATGGGTGGTTGGAAAAGAATCCTCCGCATTTTTCATTTGGATCAAAAATCAGAAATAAGACATTGGTTTGTCTGCATGTTGGAAATAAGAATTTTAAAGATGCAAATGGAGAGAAGCTGCACTGACTCATTTAGCCTGTGGCCCCTCACAGTGCTCTGATCTGAGCAATCTGTCATTTGACATTAGTTTGGGTTTGGGATCTGTCAGTTTCCTTTAATTTAGACTACAAGGAATCAGAACAAGTATTTGTAAATAGTTGAAACTCTTATTTCTTCATGAATGGCTTTGGGCCATCTCATTTCCCTTTGCTTCCTTTTGCTCCTTCAAAATGCATTCACAAACCCCTAATGTTTAGAGAAAATGGATGGGAGTTATTGCTATAGTAAAGCCACTTAGATAAGCAAAAGACAATCTACTTTATATACGTTTTTTAATAATATCACCCTAGGTAGAGTTTTATTTAAATATTGTTGATTTAATTAGAAAAAAAACACCAATATTTGGCACAGTCCCTTGGCAAAGCACGAAATTATCTGGATTTTCTTTACTTCATATTTTCAAATATTTATAATGGTGTGATTCCTGTATGTGATATCTTAGGTCATTGGAATATGCTAAATCTTATTGTTAATGTACCACAAACTACTTCCAGCTCTATTTAAGCTAATCTATGCACGCTGTCTTAGGGGACTTTCTTTCAAAGTAGCCACAGCCAGGCCTCTGATTTAATCCTTATTTTGACCTTGCTGTTTGCTGCACAGGAACATTTGTGCATAAAAACATACTGCTCTCACTGGTGCAAATGTTGTCCATGTATGTAAATATAATTTCATGTGGATGACACTAGAAGTTATTTTGCGCTAACAACTGTAGCTTCTGTTCTAGGCACAGGGGATAAATATGATCTCAGAAGTGTTTCTCTGCAGTAAAGTCTGGAAAATACTGATATGTCAGAATTGGAAGGGTCTTTGTGGATGCTTTTTTCTTTGCATTGGTCATTTTTGGTCATTATTATTAGTGGGTCATTATTTAAATGTTGCTTTGCATTAATAACTTTATTCAGACCAAAACTTAAGCACATAGTTTGCTTTAAAGACTCTATTAATAGCACCAATGTCAAGAATGATAGAAAGATGCTAAAAAATTAAATTTCTAAGGTAATAAACTGAAACAGAGCCAAACTGTAAATTTAACAGAAGTTCAGATCAGTAATCTATTAGCTAGAGAAATTATACAACAAGCAGATATTTAAATTATTCTATATTTTTACTGGTATGCTCAAGGATGTGTTGGTTCATATTGAAAATTTGATATCACTTAACTAATTGGTACTTTGTCATGCTGCTCAAATATTTTTCCCTCAAATGCGTTTCATCTTGTGCAAAGAAAGAACTAGGACTATTATTCGGAAGACATATCAGGTTAAGTGTTTCGGAAACACTTGCTCAAGAAATTGTTAGGAAAGGCCATTTAAGGTCTTTTCTGCCCTGCACTGAAGTCCAAGATGTCTTTTAAAAGCTCTTATAAAATACAATTGGTTTAGAGCAATTTATCTCTAAACATGCTGAAAACACTCTACAATTATTAAAATGTTCTTTCATACTTTTTAGAATCCTTATCACACTCTTGAGCCATTTAAATTTAATAGCCATTTTAATATTAAAATATTTTAATAATTAAATTTATTCATTTTTTTGCACACTATTTCAATGTCAGAAATATTCTCCTACTGCAAAAAGATTCCTTCTTTTCAAGGAAAACCCTTATCACAATAATTTTTTCCATGTTTCTAAGTGACAACAATGAATTATTAACTCACTCTATTTTACTCAGAAGCTTTAGAAATAATGACACGTGCAAAGACTACATGATCCCCCCAGGAAAAGAAAAATGCACAGGAAACTTAAGTTACTCAAAGATATTTCTGTGTTTCACTTGTCAGTTAGAAAAGCAACATTAATACTCAAAGGCAGACCTTGTATGCAAGAGGTAAAATTCAAATAGGTCAGATGCTCAAGGAGGCAGATCTTTAGCCAGTGTAAAATAACATAATTTCATTCAACTATATGGTTCTATTATGGCTCATACTAGATAAAGGCACATCTTGAAATAGCCAAACTATCCTATGCTTGAAGTGTTAGCATTAACTTCAGCAATATAATATGAGGAGCAGAAACTTAATTCAAATTATATTCTTGTAAATTGAAGGCTGTTAATTAGATGTTTACATGGGAAGTTTTCATATGCTCGAGGCAGCAGCCATCTAGCTAAAGCTTTATTGCTGTAAGCTGTGTAATGACGTCCAGTCAGATGGAACCTGCTTTCCAGGTTTGATTCATGCTCTACAGCAGCACTACTAGAATATCAACTGTAAGTGGTACTTTCATGTATCACAGCAATGAAATGGAATATTTCCCACCTCTCTGAAAAATTATTTTGTTAGATATACTGTCACTGCCTTCATGTGAATAGAAGAGCTGGGTAGAAGATTATAAATTATTGTTCTTTTGCATTAAACCCTTGCTCTCAAGAAAAACAAAGAACAACAGTCAGTCGTTGTTCCTGTAAACGCCCCCTTCCCAAAAAAATCCAACAACCCCAAACCATTGCAATTTCCAGTTAATTAATATGCATTAAGACCCTCCCCCCCAACTGAGCTGTTTACTACTTTGCAGCACTCTGTCCCTGGCACACATAGACAGTCAACTATTGAAGCACCACTGGGAGCTGAATGCCCTAATCCCAAGCAAGGTGGTGAAGAACCAGCACTCACACTGATGTCTGGATGCTTGAGAAGGAAGCCAACTGGTAAGAATGAAATCAGCAAGAGGGTTGTAATTCCTTAAAAAATAGCCAGCATGGAGGTTTGAAAAGGATTAGAGTTTACATACATGCTTTCTGTGTCACATTCATATAATGTATCAAAACACACCAAAAAAAGCATATTCTTTCCTGACATTTTCAGAAATAGACAGGATAATGAGATTTATATGGTCATGGTATGGGAAGGCTCAGATAGTTTTAATGGTCTACTGATAAAGGCCATTAATGCAGCATTCTGTTAATTTGTTACTTTTAATTTTGAGTGCATTTTGCAAAACTGTGGTTTCAACCATGTCATGTGTCTATCTCAATTGTAGTACAAAGACAGGACAGATGAATGTGGCAATGTCCGCCTTATTCTCACATCAAACCGACTCTGTTGTCAGCTGGAGAACCTCCAATTATATTTCTATCATATGTTAGGTACTGCTAGACTCCGAAAGATGAAGACTGATTGCTTTCACCATTATGGAAGAGTGTGCAAAGCCTGCCCTTACTGCATGTTGGTCTGGGTAGAAACTCTTTGGAGAGGAGATTCCATTAGCATGGAGTATGTTTTGCTTGAATCAATAGCTATGAGTTCTTCACTAGTTATTTAGAACTGTCATTCTGAGAGTCAGTGCTACACAGAACTGCTGGTATTCCAACCATCACTGTTGTGAAATAGCCCCTGTTTTCTCTCTGTCTAATAACCATAAACTGAACTGCAGATGAGTTTGACACACTGTTTTCATGAAGGATACATGATCTAAATGGGACAGAGTAACAGAATTTTTGAGTACAAAAGTGACTTCTGAAAATGGAAAAAAAAAATAATTAGAGCACAGATTACTTTAGCTCCCAAAATACATTTGCTGAGACGTTCAGAGAATTTTGAACATTGATAAGTTTGATAGATTGTAGGAGACAAAAATGGCATGTTTTAGTATTAGCATAGCAATAGAAGTGATAGAATAGAATAATTGTTCCTCTTTTTTAGTAAGATGCCCCTCCTGGCTCTCTGGTTATTCAAATCAGAGACCACCATGCTGTAACCAATAAGGGGCAGTCATTGTTTGCTTAGTTCCACAATATTTCTGAGTTTACCCTTGGAAATCCCAGCATTTCTTTTGTCTGTCGTCTTCACTTACAATTAGATCTAGAGTGAAAGATCTAAATAATCTGTTGATACATCCAGAAAGAAAGCAAAGGATAGAGGCAAAAATCATGGCTCCATTTTTACTCCATACTACTTCACAGCTTGAGACAGGAGCTTTTTGCTGAAGAAATCTGTGGGATAGTACAGCCTTTACAAAAAATGTGAGGAGGGAAAGTGCACCTGATAAACAACCTTCCATCTATAGTTCCATGATGTATCTATAACCTATTTCTGTGATGCAACTCCAGATTTCTACATCATTGACACTCTACACACTTCCTGACTGCATCCTCGACAAGGGGTGTGCTCAAAAGGCTGTACCTCTTAAGAGCACCTTGTTGTTTATTAAGATATTGGTGCATGATGAGGATTCAGAAATCTTGACTATAAATAGCAGTGCAGAGAAAAGGCTGTGCTTTTTCTGCAACACATACGAAATTATTACAGGAACATTTGTTCTGGTAGATGCCTTTCCTCTCATAATGGACAACACTCTCTAATTAGTTTTTTCTTTTAATAGTAAACCCACAGGTTAATGATCCTACCTAGACAGTCTTGCAGTGTTTAAACCTTTATGAGAGGTTAAAAAATATATTTAACTAAGCTGTAAATCTGACAGAACTACATTAGTTTTCTTACATTTTGTGAAAGAACCAATCTTACCTGTGGATGCAGACATCTTGCAGGAAGGAGAGACAGTTCAGTGGAGAGACAGTTTAAAAGCATTGGATCAGCACAAAAATACTTCTAGACTGTAGGAGTGGTAAATGGAATTTTGACTAAAATTAACTGGGATCTTATTGACTCCACTTTTCAGGTCAGATGAGTTCATTTTGCATTCTAGGGGGGAAACGGGTACCATGACTGGAAAACTAGGTAAAAAAAGATTTATTTTATTCTCATGTCACAAGGTGAAATACAGTCTATTAACTGGAAGAGGCAGTTAAAAAGACACATGTTCCCTCCAGAGAACCACATTGCTACTAAGGGTGAAAAGGGTACAAAGTTCTTACTGACAAACAATTTATTGATTAGGGTAGTTTGAACCATAGAAGCTTTAGTTTACTTTGGAATATCTTGCACTTCAGCCACTACTCAAAAATTTGATTACAGATTGGAATAACAGTTCAGTAGGATGTGCTTCTGTTTAAAACTGACAGCTATCAGCTATCTTCAGCTGTACTGATGTGCATGGAAAAGAACAGATGGAATACCCACAGTGACATAAGTTATGTGCAATAAAGCATGTGACAAAAATAATTGAACAAAAAAAAAAGAGAAAAAAGCAGTGACTCTATCTGTGCTGCTCCCAAAGATGGCTCTTGTTTTAGAATCAGGTTTCTCATAATGCACAATGAGAAGGTGATAGATCTCTTTAGGGAGAACACTGCATGTGAAAAAAGGTATCCTCAGGCCAAATCTGTTTTGTTTTATGGACAAACTACCCCCACACAATCTTGACATCCTTTCTTTCAGTGGATTTATTGCTTGTGCAAGGATGGAAATTTGTGGTGGTCATAGTCTCTGGAGAGGACTAGAGTGTCAGCAAGAACCAATGAAAGCCCTTGGAGAGAAGATGCAACTGCTAGTTTTTATGTTGGTTGCCCAAATCATATTAAAAATTTGGATGGCTCTTGTGTTGTTCTTTCATCTACCAGCCACAGGTTCTCTGATGGATGAGGCATAATGCCCCCCCCCCCATACCTATTTATCATGGTAAGTCTGGGTATAGATCATTACATCCCACTGTGAAACCACATACTCCCACATGATGCAGGTGATCAGTTGTGGGTTGTTAATTTCAAGATATAAAATGCCATGGTTGCAATGCCACACCACACTGGAGAGGATCTCATATTGGTCCTGATAGGTCTAGAGGCAGAAGTAAATTTTTGTGTGGCATGTCACACCTACTGACTTGTGACATGGTAGCCAAGCAATCATTCAAAGACATCTGCTGTTGTAATTATAATGGGAAACTCTAAGGCTAAAATCTGGTTCTTGTTTCCTGCTTGAGAAGGTCAAAGCAGCATAAGAGCATTCACATGGCACACAACTGTCTGTCTTCATACCAACAGGCTCAATAAATAGGCATCTTCTCTCATCAGCATAGAAACTTCTTCAGTGACATAGTTTCCTTGTTTTCCTAAATTCTACTTGCTTCCTTCCAACTTACTTGCTTCTCATTCTTTCTTCCCTAAATAGTCTTTTCTGCACAAAACAGTGTGTTATGGCATTCTTAACTGATGTTAAGATGTTGCTACATGTCTTTTCTTCCCTAGCCTTACCTATGAAGTGCATTATTGATGACATTGGCATGGAGCTGGGAACACAGAAAATAGGATGAAAAAGTTACTGGCTCACTGGGGATAACCTGCTGCCAGATATGCAGTTGTGTCCTATAATTATACAGCTAGACTAATCAGAAAACTCCCCCCATTTTATAATTTTATATAGTTGTACTATAGCAAGTTCCTTTCTCAGGATGACAGGGAGGAGTACTGAATCAATAGAGACCTCCCTGCTTACTGTATGACAAAATCTCACTTTTGCACACAGAATTTTTTATTTTCCAGCCATTTAAAAGAATTTCAATCTATTTTTAATAACTTTACTTGTGTACTTTGAATCTATTAGACTATATAACTACTTCCCAGGGACCTGGCAAGGCTAAGCTAAGTATGTAAAGGCAGTAGTGTGAATGCATCCTTAGAGCAGGTAGTGACAGATGGCACAAGTTTTGCCCATCATTTTGTAGTTCATTATGTTGGCATCTCTCTTTCCCTCTCTTCAGAGGTCTGGGATCAGAGGCAATGAAAAGAAAGATATTTTTCCTAGGGTTACAGAGAGGACTACATACAGGTTTATTGAAACCTGATGAAAGATTGCTGAACTAAGAGCCAACCCGAAGGGAAGGATGAGCCTTCCAAGGACAAGGTGAATGATGATAACCACTTTATAGGTTCACCTTTCTGTTGGCAAGTTTTCTCCATTTAAAAAATGCTCCTTGATTTTACTTCTCTTCTAAGAAAACATAGCTCCTGTGTTTCAAATATTTTGGTGCTTTAGGCATGCTCACTCTGATGAAAATTGGAGAAAAATCCTCAGAACTCTGTTTGACTCATGCTCCTATCACACTTAAATTCCTGCTGAACTGGGATTACACTTACAACATCAGTCATCTTTTTTTCCCTTATTTTTGAGTGTTGGAACTCAGACCCTTTGCAGTGCTCTTAACACAGTTGCTTGGATATGATTATAGGATTGTTTAAGAACTTCGCAGAAGTAGTATATAAAGAGCAATTGACCTTTTAAATCAAGATTTAATAGTTTCTTCAATGCATAATCAGCAAAAACAAAGGAATTTTTAAAAGATAATTTTATTTACTGTTTTCATTCAGAGTGGAAACCTAAGCTGCCATTTAGCAGTGGAACTGTGGAAAGGAACACAGTGAGGTGGAGTCTTTGCTACAAGGATCAGAAAAAAACACCCCTTTGAGAGTGTAGTATAATTTAAAATCCTAAGAAGAAGGGTGAGGATTGATCTTGTTAAGGTTTAGTGATGACCAGAAATATATGTATATTCAAGGCACTTCTTGACAGATTCCAAGCTCACAGATGGACTTTTATTTATGGACATTTATAAAGCACTCCAACTTATGGGCTTATCTTTATTGTGGAGACACTTTGATTTATATCTTCAAATATAGAATCTAAGGAGATTCATACTCAAATACAAGTTGATAGTATGAATTGTGAGACATCTGAGCTAAATCAAATTAACTATATTAGCATATTTTTATAATGCAGTAACATTACCTTTATGAGTCCTGTACTGCCAATCTTCCACTGCTGTGCCTCACACTCAGAAAAATATCCTTCCAATACTTAAAGTAAACTAAGAAGAAAGATGAGGACACACTTTTAAATGGGCCCCATAGTGACAGGGCAACATGCAATGGTTTTGAACCAAAGGAGGGGAGGGTAGAACTGTATATAAGGAAGAAATTTTTCATGATGAAGGTAGTGAAAGACTGGAACAGGTTGCCCAGAGAGATGGTGGATTACCAGTCTGTAGAAATATCCAAGGTCAGGTTTGATGGAGCTCTGGGCAACCAGATCTAGCTGAAGGTGTCCCTGCTCATTGCAAAGGACACTAGGATAATTTTGACGAGATCTCTTCTATGATTCTATAAAAATAGGAACAGTTGCTTAAAATAAGAAAATAGTTATAAAACAAATGGCAAAGTAAAGGGTTTTGCCTCATATGAAACGAAATGCAATTAATGTAGAACCAATGCTCAACAATTTGAGTTTAGCTACCTCTGTAATCCAAGAAGGGAGGACTCATTCTATGCCTCTATTCTGTAGTGGAACAAATGAACAGCCAACTGCTTCAGCTGATCAGCAGTGACACTAGCAGTAGATAAATCAGTTGGTTAATCAGTTGGTCCTACTGCCAAACATGAAATAAGTGTGGATTTGCAGTAACTATAATTTCAAAGAGGTCATTAGTGATATATTTTACCTATGTGAAGAGTTTGAGACCTTTGGGTCATTTATGAACCAAGGTCCATTGACTGCTCTTTCACAGACTAGTTTTACTACCTAATTGTGATTTGTATCTAAAAGCTTTTCTTAGTCAGTCTGGAATTAGTTGCAATTACAATTTGTTTCTCCACACTTGGTATTTATTTAATGAAAAAAGTTATGACAGTCTACATTACTAAGAATGTCTTACCTCAGGCTCGATGGTTAAGCAAAGGATATTATTAAGAGGGTTACTATTCTTATTCTTGCAAAGATATAAAAATTGCAGTGAAGGTACAAGAAAACTTAATTGTTACTTTCTAACCAATTTCCTGCAAGGGCCAGACACTTTCATGAGTTTTGCCTAGGAAGGACAGAATGTCAGACATTCTTTTGCAGCCTGAGCACCTTTAGAATTAATTCTAGCTCTTTTCTGAACTCGTCTAGAATATGGGCACTGTGATTCAAAAGTCACAATTAATAAAGAAGGCAACGTAGGGTAAAATAATCAAAGAATAAAACACTACACGCTGAAACCCTTAGGCAATGCTGCCATTAAAAAAAAAAATAAAATAAAAACCAAAGGGTAGGATGAAAGATTCGTGTTCACTGAGACTATAAAGAAACCTTATAGCTGCAAGCTAATATCACATCTTCTGCAGATATTTTCATCTCAAACTGAGAATGTTTATGTTGTTGATATTATACATCATTATAACCTCAAAGCCCTAAATTCACCACAAAGCAAGGGGCTTTTAGACAAGATATAGGTTTAATCCCATTACACACTTTTGTGATCTGGTTTCACATCTGAGTCTTTGAAGATACAGGGTTTGAGGTCTTGCTTAAGCTCAGCTATGCTTTAATTCTTACAATTGCATGATCATTCAAGGTTTTTTTTTTATTTTCTCTTTTTTTTTTTTCCCTAGGTTGTCTTTGATTCAATTCTAATTTTCTGTTTCAAGACTAAATCTTATAGTTATAAGAATACTTGCAGAAGGCAAGTAGTCTTTCCTGTAACACAGTAATGACAAAACCTTCCTTTCTGCTTTGCTTTTGCTTTACTATTGAGATTTAACCAGGCAGCACATAAGCCTAACTAACCACTGGAAATAATTGTGTCCAGTTCACCTTTTGGGAATAGGTACCTTCTAAAAGAAATATTTGGTGTTCTGCCTGAATTTCAAACTCGATAAGAATTTAGTAGCCCACTAGATACTTGCTTATAATCAAGAGAAAAATGTAGACCACCAAGAAATTCTTGGAGGCAACGCAGATGTTGAACCATATTCTTCGCAGTAATTGAACAAATGTGTGTTTCAAGTACAAATTATACTGGTTTCCTATCCATGTGTGTGAAAATATGCATGATGGAAAAATGGACAATTTTTTAGGATAAAACTTTACTACCAGATAATTAATGTTTAGAGGATATTCCGGTATTCTAGGGATAATATTCTGATATCTAACTCCGTAGAATTATGGACAGTTCAAATTTGCTACAGTATGTTATTTTTCTTTCCTCCAGATTTCCAGAATTCCTTTGGCTTTGAAAAAAAATAGCTTATTTTGATAAAATTATTTTCAAAAATATTTTTAGTATTCAGCATTCTACATCACTAGTCATATAAAAAGTGTAAAATATTTACAGTTTGGCCATTAAGTTGAAGTACTTTCTATGAGATGGGATGAAAGAAAATAATAAAATTTGTGATCAAAGACAGGGACTTCAAAAATTAATTTAATAGGTTTTGTCAAACTAAGCTTTATAGCAAGTAAAAAACCTGAATTCCAAATAAATAGCGCCTAGCCTTGCTTCCTCCTCTTTAGAACTTATTTTAAACATCAATATTCTAATGTATGGAAATGTGTTTAAATAAATCATTAGTGTTTGAACAGAAACCCTGAATAGTTATTGGAGTAATATTTTCATATGCGAAAGGTTGTCTGTTGGGCAAAAACCACCATCTTTATCAGAAAATATTAAATAAAAGGAATTTAAAATGTTTCAATTTAAATTAAGTCTGTGTTCATTGATATTTACAGATTGAGGCTTGATTCATTTAAGGCAATATGCCTCTCTCCAATTAATTACAGAATTACCATTTGCATCTTTGTAAATGCCAAATGAATTAATCACCATGTCTAAACAACTAATATCTTGGCAATCAAATAATGACTTGCATTTCATTGTGTGGAGTTGTACTAGTTCTTGATCTTCATGTTGGGACACCAGCCATAAGATTTCATTTCATTTGATCTAATTAATAGGAAACTGTTAAAATGAGGCACACAAATGCAGAAATTCAATTTAAAGGCTCATGTGCCTGATCAAAGAAACAGAGACCTAGGCAAATGCACTGGAAAACATCTGCTTAAAATGGAAGCATAGTGGATTGCTAAAAATATCTTTCAAAACAGAGGCATATTTAATTAGCATTTGCTATATTCAGCTCTGAAACCTATGGAAGAACTGTGTATATTTTTCACAGATGAAACAACTATTCCTAATACTGATGTCTCTGGATCTTACTCTCTCATTTCACAATCACTCTGGATCACTTTCCACCATAAATTTGAGACAGAAGAACAATAGGTATTTCCATCCAATTAGCCAAAACTCATTATTAGGAGTTTATGACACGGGAGGGCAGACTGCTTAATTCAAGAAAAGATTCCTGAGACTTGATTTTTGTTTAAAACCCCCAACAATTCTGAATCAGTAGATTGCTTTTGTGCTTCAGTGTTTTCTAACACAGCTTCAGCACACTTGGTTTCAGAACAAGCAATCTGAAAGTGGATTTATTGTCTTGTGAGTCACAGCCATAGGAGGAGCTTCTGCAAAGCAACAAAATTTCACCAATGTGGAGCACAGTGCCCCTACTGCCTACTCTATTTGACAGACTTTCTAATTTTAATAGAATAGGTTTGAACTCAGTCCCTACTCATGTAGGGACTGTAATTTGGCTTGTACCACAGTACAGGAATTTGTGTGTATACATGTATTATCTAAAATCAACATGGTAACATAATAGAAAAAAAAATCATTTTAACATACTAACGTAGTTTTCCCCTAATGGATGCTTTTCATGTTTGATATAAATATCTTCTCACTAATAAATGAATAAATGAATAAATGAATGTAATAAATGCTTCTAATTTTTCTTTCACCCACCTGCCTATGACAGAGAAACTTCCTCTGTGTCAAAGTGGAAAAGACTGACAAGCCATTGGCATATGATCACTTTCTCATCATTATTACCACAAGTTCAGCACTATAGTTCTATTTCAAATGTGTTTGAGATGCAAAACACCTGTAATATGCACAGTGAAGATGCAGCCAGAAGAAGCACAGTGGTAACAAATTTACCTGAGTGCTATAGGCTGTTCTGTGGTTCTGCTCGGAACTGGACAATCACGCTGTTAATGAATATAAAGATCTGGTTCTAGGTTGTTGTCATACACACTTGAATACTTTTGGTGTTCCAGAAAACCCTGCTTCCAGCCTCCATAGTATTTATTTTTAAATTTGTATAGAAGAAACTTTCTTTGTGATACTTTTGGGAGGAAATGTAAAATATTTTTCTTCCAGCCTGTCCATTCCCTCAAAACCAGTACAATTAAATCTTGTGATAGGCAGACCACATGCACAGCAATTAATGGTCTTGATATCAGAGCGTGAATTCAGCACATATTCCTGGGATAAGCTACTGATGGAAAAACATTTTCACTTTTGTGTTCATTACTCTTTCTACCAAATGGAGAGTCTTGTGAATGAATCTCACATATTTTTTGTAATCCATCATGTGGTAACCACAGCAGCACCTGCTTCTATTTAACCATGGCTTCTTGGAATAACTCTTAATCTGAAACAATACAACAACTGATCCATTGAAGAGACCCACCAATCTAGAAGACAAAAAAAGACAAAACACTTGCAATAGCTCCCTATAGATTTAGAATATCTGCAGAAAGTAATCCCAAAAGTTTATTTGAGTTTCAACTATATTATTTGGCTAACAAAGGTAGTCCTTTTCTTTTACCTTGTGTTATTTCTAACCTTAGACCTTCATTGTGCAGTAATTCTGAATTAAAATTTCAGTCATGCAATTACTAAGGATGTCCCACAATCCTTTCTTAACTATTTTTCTACAAATATGTTGGTTTTTCTTCTTAGTTTTATTTTAATTAATGTATTTAGGGTAACAGACAGAGGAATCTGTTTTCTCCTTTAAACACCAATAAAAGAGTCTTCTGTGCATTATTATAAAAAGGAGATGGACAATAGAGAGGGGAGTTCCTTTCATTCCCAGATTTAAATATCTGTCATTAGTGCAGATATGTGGGGTGAGATTATATAAATAGAATTTTCTACATTTATTAAACATGCATTTTTTAATAAAACACAGAAACATTTTTGTACCAAAGCAACAGTCCAGTTCAAAAGAAAAGAATCCAGAATTTCAATGTCTGCAGTGACATAAAAGAGATCTGTACCATTGCACAAGAAATAAAGAGTCACTCTGAGAAATTGATAAACTGTATGCTCAAACATGGAAATAGAAGTGTCATCTTCATTTGTTATTTTCATCTAAAAAATAAGTAATATTCAAAGACTGAGGAACTTAATTTAAATTCCCAGCTGTGGTACATAGATGATTTTGCCAGACCCAGCTGAGTAAACTAAATAAATTGTTTCAAAAGTTAACTAAATAAAAGAGAAATATGTGAGCACAGAACAGTGTATTTGTAACTGCATAGATAATGGTGACAAATAAGTCACATACTGAAATCAAATAAATCTTGAGCAGTAATGAACAATGAACTAAATCTTATAGCACATTAAGGAACCTATCCAAGAAAGTGAATGAGATGCCATTTTGTTAGACATGTTTGAACTAAACCCAGACAAATGACCATGAATTCAAAAGTTTGAAGCTAAATTACACCATTCTGTGAAAACGAAAGGTGCAGAAACATCTGGAATATGTACCTATTGCTTATAGATTAGATCTTTACAAAACATTCTTTAGGATGGATTGTGCAATGCCCAATTTCTCTTCCTCTCTTTCTGTAATTTCTAGATCTAGACATGTATTTAAGCCTCGGTTAAATCTGTGTTTTTCTTCTAACGGCTTCCTTGTTCGCCTCCTTTTTTATCTTTTGAAACATTTCATCTTTGACTGCCATTAGAGGGCTGCAACTCCTCTGAATTCATGGTTATTGGTTTCCAAAACATAAGGGATAGGTGGAAGAGCTTTTAGGAAGGGAAAGAAATGGACAGTTTGATATTCAGGAAGGAGCGAGTGGCTAAAATGAAGAATTTCGGAGCAGATGGATGGGCAGGCTGGCATTTATACTGTACTGTATGTATCTGTAAATATGAAGAAGAAAAAAAGGTTGAGCCTCTCTGTGAGAAGTTTGAGAACAGATGTTCAAACTCGGTACTCATTCATGCAACTAATTTGACTGTCTCAGTCCTGGCATGTCGTGACACTTTCTCTGACATTAAAAATTATAAAGAGAAAAGCCAGTGATGTTTATATGGATGTTGTACTATCAAGGTGGGAATTCTCTCTATTAAAAAAAATAATAATAAAAAAAAAAATTGTGTTCTAAAAGCCTGTCTTGGACTGTCTGCTTCTCACCACGCTCAGAAGAGTAAAGACTGCCTAAAACAATGCAGATCTTTTTAATTTCACAGTGTTCTTACATAGTACAGAAGTCTACAGCTTTGCCAAAGCTATCATTATACAACAGTGCTAGAAACAACACATGTTGTGCAAACAAAAGCTAGGAATAACTTAATTTCTCGACCTGAGACTTGGGGGACGTATCTTCTTTTGATGAGTTTCAGTGAGTTTATGGAGCCTTTTTCCAATGAGAAATCAACAAAACATGAAAAAGTGCATCACCCCGGGCTCCAGAGGAATAGATCAGCAACTCAGCCTGTAAAATTTTGAAGCTAGATTTGAGCTTTGTATATAGAATATTTTCAAAAAGGGGAAAAAAGGTAGTTTCATCTTACTTTATTTGCTATAACTTTAAAAAACACTGTCTGTATTTCGACTAGAACTAGATAGAAACAATATTTTTTACAGTAAATTGCTTGTTTGTTTGTTTGTTTTTAATGGTGTTTTTGAACAATTAAACACTCCTTACAGAAAAACCTGGGTAATCCAGAAAATTTGACACTATCAGTAGTAACTACAGAAGCATGATAATCTTAGTGCTCATATGCTGCTCAATACAAATAACAAAGAAAAAATTACTTCTATCATGTCTAAATCATCGATGAACAATGGATAATATGACAAGATGCTCAATGGTATTTGACTGTAAATAATAGTTCCTTGTTATTCCAGTGAGAAGAGATTAAGGAGGGGGGCTTGACACACACAGGACAATGCTGAAGACTTTGCTTTAAGGTAGAGAAGGGAAAATGACACAACAAGCTTGTCTGGAGCAGTACTTCAATCTACAATAGAGATTTATCCCTGAAGATCTATTAAAAGTTAATAAATTAGTATGATTTTGAAATTTGAATATGATTATACAATTAAATGTCTAATTCTTCACTGAATCCTTCAAAACCATTTTTTTTCTGTGATAGTCTATTGTGATAAACTCTACAATGAGAATATCTGGAGTATCACAGATGACAAGGGACATGGAAACTGATTTTTTATCACAAAAGTTAACTACAACAGGTTGCACTCTGAACACAGCTGAACATCTTGAACCAGAATATTTTGACTATACTTTTCTAAGTACAATTCGAAACCAAAATGTTGAACCTGTAAAAATCTCAAAAATTTAATTGCCAGCAAATTAATTTCTATTTGTTTATCTAGGCATATTTGTGTGCATGGGTGTATATATATTATGAAACTGCTTCTTGAAGAAAAGATAAATCAAATAATTGTGGTTTTGATAACAAATCAAAGACAAAAGCTTTAGCCGGGTGATAATTTAATCTTAACCATTTCTTGATTGGCAATTTAATGCACATTCATTGTTGGGAAAATATTTCATGCAGGGAAAATCAACATCCCAACAGTGGACAGTCAACTGGGCAGCTGAAGTGTAAAATGACCAAGTTGAGCTAAATTTTTAGTGAATTCTTGAGTATCTACTTACTTAATTCAGTCAAGTAATCTTTGCCCAGCACCTTTAAAGTCAAAACTATTGAAAACATCTGCTTGTTGTTTAAACTTTGCCAGAATACAGTTCTTTCCATGTGAGGAAAGTGAATAGATCATCCAGCATCTCAAAGAAAGAAGGTGAGAGCTAAAGTGTTAAAAGAGGCAGCTCCAATTTGGCAGCTACAAATATATGCACGACTTCTGGGGCACAACAGGTTTTTTCTCACACTCAGAAGAACCTAATGAGATTTCTCCAGCTCAAATAGTCTAGGCTTTTGAGATCATTTCTTTACTGAAATTCTTACAGTTTTTACATTCATGTCAGTGAGGCACAGATCCATAATGTCAGTATGAACTTCAGAGCTAGGGTAACTCAAGTCCCTCATATTTGAAAGCTCTGGAAGACAGGCAGAACACAGTGTCATCTGTCTGCTATATAGATAAATCTGTGTTTTTGTTCCATTTGTCCCTCTTTAACATAGGACAAGAGTGATTCAGGTCTTCCGAAACTCAGCCTGAATGTACTGGCTAGCATATTTTTAATAGATTTTTTATTATTTTTATAGATTTTTTATTTATTATAGTTATTTAATTATAGCTTTATACACACCACCTTTTGAGACCCTTCTACTGAGCTTAGTTCTTTTATGAATAGGTTGGTTTTGGTTTGTTCGGTTTTCTCCGCTTTTTATTTTTTCATTTCTCAAAAAAAATTTGTTCTGAGACCATTTATTAATTGCTTATCAAATTCCTCCCCTTATTTTATTTAACTGTGATTATGGCTTAGGCTTCAAAAATATAACCTAATGGATTCTATGAAATAATATAAAATTTGTTTCTCATACATTGTTCATTTTGACCCCATTGTCTGCGGTACAGTTACATTCTTTAGTCTGTAAGATTTGCATTCCTGTTAAGTGATGTAGCAAAAATCAATGAAGACTATAGTAATTACCTTCATTTGAATGCATACACTAATGACTGATAATTTATTCTCATGCAGTAGCAAATGAGTATAGCTGACATTAAAATACTGCATTATTGCATTAAATCTGTGATTTCTCACAGAAACTCATTATATTCCTGTGCATCCCATCTACAAGGTTTAGATTTATTATTTATGAATTTGATTCCTTCTTCAACATAAAATATTAAGAATGGTTCTATAAGTCACTGAGGGAAAGAATCCATTTTCATCCAAGACATATAAAAGAGTAAAACAAAAGGAAGTTAAAACAGTGGAAAAACACTCTTTTTGCTTGAGAGTTGAAATTTTTTCCTAATTTTTTGCAAGAACTTGAAAAAAAAATATACTTAGTTATTTTTATTTAGTCACCATATTATTAGATTGCTAAAACAGACTGATGTCTAAACCTAGCATTTTTCAAGTATTCTCTGCTTTCCCACTTTCATTATCAAGGTCACGGATGGGTTTTGCTGCTGTTTATCATGCTCCAGGAATAGAGTGATTGCCTGATGAATAAAATCAGAAGAATGGCAGGTGCATGGAGTCAGATCTTTGGAAAGGTGTGTGTACTTCATTTAGCAAGGCTATCAGCTACTCCCAAGGCTCAGATGACTGCAGCAGAATTTGGTTTTGATCCAAAGCAAAGAATTGAGAGGACTTAAAAGCAGCATGCTTCAGTGCTGTCTTGCTGTCTGAAGCTGCCACTCTGCTGCAGCTCGTCCACATTCGCAGTAATTGACAAAGATCATGCAACATTTGACTACTTTCTCTCTCCCAGACTAAAAAGGAGAAAATTGAACAGTGTTTTTGCTTAAGTACTTCCTGGTTAAAAGTAAAGCAGGTTATGGGAAAAGGAGCTCTGGTTCCTTTATAGTCCATGCTGTGTGTCTAGCAGCTCCATTTCTGCTTTATCAGAATTAATTCAGCTTCTCGCAGAGGTACAAAGGGGCAAACCTGTAAAAAGATTTATATAATCGTATTCAAATGGAACTCAATTATAGACTTTGGCGTTTGAAACCAAGCGAGTTCAATGAAAACAAAAAGGAACAATTACGACTGGAGGTAGCAGAACCAGGCAGTATCCTCCACTTCTGTCCCTGTTGGTGTTGGTTTCCTCCCTGGCTGCATCAGCCTAACAGGTACTACTAGAGAACCATATATTTTGAAGATACCCTGAATCTCTGGTTGTTTCTTAGAGTAATTCTTTATCTAGTGTCAGTGCCAACCTGATGCCCATTGAGCCCATGAAGGCAGCCCGAGCTCAGCCTGCCCCTGTGACACTGAGTTGCTGCACTGTAGGGCAAAATCAGCATCTCATATTGTCATACACTGTTGCTGGGTTCTATACCAGCCACCAAAACTCTGAAAATAAATGTCATTACTGTAGATGCTCTTGAAAGCGAGTGTACATTTTTGGCTTTTCATGGATGGGATCAAAATAGAGGAAAATTGGAAGGGCCTGTCTGATCTGGTTCTCCTTTCCACATTGCTATAGTATTGCAACTTTGTAGGATACTACACCAATATCTCCTTATCCACACTGCATCAGAGGGCTATCAATCAAAACAGTATCAAGCATGAAAAAAAAAAAAATTATGCAAAAGAGTAGCAGTTAGAAATAGCCTTATAATAATCTCAATAAGTGTAACAGATATTTTTGTATATATTAGTTTAATTAGTATACATTTTGCTATATAGTACTC
The DNA here is from genome assembly GCA_025584955.1 of Alethe diademata. NCBI lineage: Eukaryota > Metazoa > Chordata > Aves > Passeriformes > Muscicapidae > Alethe > Alethe diademata. The sequence goes on along the minus strand of JANRMJ010000054.1, from coordinate 37,975,708 downwards.
AAGATTTACCCTCTATAGTCATGGAAATTAGTGGTTTAATTACTCTTAATATTCCTAGAGCCAAGATTTAACTTTTTGTAACACACTTAATTGCTTATTGCCTAAAATTTCCTATCAGGAACATTTATGGAAAGGGTTTACAGGGTTATATCTTCAATCATAGTCATAAGATATTGAAATGAAATGGGTCTGAGAAAATATGTTAAAATCTGTTATGAGCTCTCTTCAGAAGAATGAATTAGTAATACCTTTAAGTTTTCATTATATCACCTCTCATAATGCATTTGAAAAAGACAGAAGCAAGTTGTTTTATCTAGAGTTCCTCAACTGCCATCAGGTAATTTTGAAAATGATAAAATATGACATTAATGTGATTAATGCATGCATTTTGTAAACAAATCAATTAAAAATAAAGCTGAGTAGTTGTTAAAATTCATGGTAATTAAAAACATTCATTAACACTGCACAGCTGAGGACACCAGATAAAAGTCGGAGGAACTGCTTACATTTCATTAAAGCCCCTGCTACTGAATGTTTTGTAAATAATTATTTGCTATCAACTTGCAGGGTAGATCCTTATGTCCTTAAATCTCCTAAAATTTTAAATTAGACTGTTGTCCTCAGTTTGCTTTGTTGTTAAATGTAAGAACAGCAAAGGTGTGGGCTGTTAAGAAGTGCTGTGTTTCAAAGTCAAAAGAAAAATTGGAAATGGGTATTATTCCTAAGAAAACTGATAACATCAGATTCAAAAATCCAGAAACAATCTTGTTGCTACACCACTTTAGCATGATGAAAACTGTCAGAGCAGCATCTGTTGTGTTTTAGAGCCTGAGTGGAGATATTTTCCTGTTACCTCTGATTGATAGTGGAGATCCATCACTCAGCATACAGGCTAAGCATGGCTAATGCATTTTACTGGGATCTTATCCCACCCTTAGCTGACAAGGGTTAAGACAAACACAGCAACTTACAAACACGATACCCAGCTTGAAAATAAGCTCTGTAGTTTTTAGAAGTCTCTCTTCAGTTTTGGGATTTTTTGTTGGTGTTCTGTTTGAGGTTTTTTGTTTGGTTAGTTGTTTTTGTTTCTTTAGTTTGATTTGCTTTTTATTCTTATTTTTTTCTAAGAGGATGTGATTACTCAAGAAAAATAAAACTTGACCATTAAATATTTTTGGATGGACGACGTGAAAGGAGATTGTAGCAAGGTGGAAGTAATAATCTGGAAGGGAAATGGACTAGAAGTAAAAGTAGCAGGAAGATACAGAAAAAGATATAAAAATTAATGGGGAGAAAGAAATGCACAAAACTAGCACAGGAGGAGCCAGATGCCTATCCTTTCATGTATTTGTATTAAATCTAAGCTTTTTTTGTAAAAGAAGACTTGCTATACTTAAACATGCTTGGCAGGGAATAAGGTGGCTCTGAGGCGTGAAGCAGTCCAGACTAGATCATACAGCAGCCTATTAACAGTTCTAATCTCTATAACACTAAGAAATAACCTGTTAGTATGTTATTTTTTGTCTTATTAGCCTTGAAAAAAGAGCATCCAGCAATACACTACACAACAGAAGAAAATTAAGAACATTTTGTGGTAAAGGGACATCATTCCAAGTATTCAGCTTCTTGTCCACAATGGGTGATGGCCTGGAAGTAATGTAAAGCATGGGAAAAGACAAGTTGCCTCTTGCAATTTCCATGAAGACAGAAGATCACTCTTATCTATTGCCGCTGGATTTAGGATACAGAATGTATTGAGCTATTGTAAAACTTGTCCTGAGGTAGCAGAAATTATAATTCCTTGGATTTGATAGTTGCTATCTATCTGTATAGTAAACAGCTCCTTTGATGTATTACAAAGTAGAGTACAGCAAGACTTGTTCAATGTTTTGAATTACCAACAAAGTAGACTTGGACTGAGCTGAAAAATGTTCTTTGTTCTATTTATCTTTTCAGTAAATCACAATGCAATACTCAACATAGCAACTGAATTTGAAGTCAGCATGTTTTGCCTTCTTTCACAAACCTATAGTATGTCAAAATTTGCTGAACATGCTAATTTGGTCTTTGTAATAATTGATTGTCAAGAAAAATAAAAAACAAACAAAAAACTGAAAATCACATTTGACAACTAGCAGAGTCATTTCAGTACACCACCACCAACAAAGCAGAAGGCTAAATTCAGCCTTTCCCTAGTATGGAGTGAGGTAACTGAAGACATTGAAGCTGTCTTCAGTTTATTTATATTGGTTTAAATACACCAGGCCTCAACATGGACATTGATGTCTGCTACTACATGGACAATCATTTGCAGGTTTTCTGATTGATAGAATGTCTTGGGTTGCAACACAGAATGTGGCCAGAAATGTGTATTCTATCTCCATCTGTTAAAACTGGGTGGGGCAATGATTCCTTATCTCCATGGCACACAGTATCTGCTAATGGCCATCTCTAAGACAAGATGGGGCAATCACCTTTATCTTTTCCACAACCCATCCTCCCTCCAG
>JANRMJ010000054.1:37914673-37973101 GCA_025584955.1 Alethe diademata | reverse complement strand
GTAAAGAACTGTTATTCCTAATTCCCATATCTTTGCCTGAAAGCCCCTTAATTTCGAAATTATAATAATTAGGAGGGAGGGAGTTTACATTCTCCATTTCAAAGAGAAGCTTCTGCCTTTATTGGCAGACACCTTTCCTTCAAACCAGGACATAGAAGGATAATGAAGCTGTGCCTACTCCTGGTTCTTATAGACATTGTGGAGAGTTTTACATTCAGATAGTAAAAACATATACTACAATTACAAGAAGGGCAAGATACCTTCAGGTATTCATGACATTTATTTTATTCTTATCTCAGTGGAATGGACTGTTTATCTTCTAACAGAAATATAAAACTGTATAGGCAGAAGACACACTACTAGAAATCTATTTAACTGCATGTTTTCTTTACCATTCAAAGGGACTTTAATGATTTATGAGTAAAACATTCAAAAGAAAACCCTAACCTTGTTGACAGTACAAGCCAAGAAGCTAATACATACTATTGCAAGCTACTGACATGAAAAAAAGCAACAAAAAACTCCAATCACCCAAAAAGCCCTTTATAAAGTAATATATTTTTTTGACAAGAAGGATTCCATTGATAAAAACAGTAGATGGGATTTCTGATTTTGTTCAGAAAACTTAAGCTATTAAGAAATTAGTAGTTCGCAGTATGCACATGTTCTCTTTTCCAGTTATCTGTATTTATTATATGTAGTTTGAATATATCTATTGTCTGGTATTATCCATCATGTACTATATATGCCTTTTCTAAGAATATATATATATATATATATATGTATATATCACTGCTATTGTGGGCAGAAATTGTCACAGACAAAAGAGGAAAGGAAGAAAGTAAAAGCAGGAAGGGAATGTTAAAATGTATAGGACACAGTGTTCTTAGTTGTTGACTTGGAAATATCTTTAGAACACAAGGAAAATACTAGCAACAGTAAGAAGAAGAAACTAAGTATTACTCTTTTGAGGTAATAAACATAATCGAAGTGAAGCTGCATTTGTACACAGATCTTTAGATAAACTGAGTACTTAAATGAAATAAAATTAACCCTTGTCTTATGATACTATTTTAATTTAATTGTAGAGCAGATAGGATAAAGTTAGTATACCACTGTGGCATTATCTCTTAAGAGACAAGTTCTGTTGGCAACTGCAGTATGATCAGTATTAGCATGATAGGATGTGTCCAACATTGAGGGTATAATTTCCATTTAGCATCAGTTTGAATCATATTTTATCTATAACTGTGTTCCAACGATACCAAATTGAGTGGGAAAGTAGATACTTCAGAATGGAGAACCCTCTGCAGGAAGATCTGGATAGGCTGGAAGAGTGGAATAACATGAAGTTCAACAAGAACAACTGCAATGTCTTGCAACCAGGAGAACATAATCTGGGAGTGCAGCACAGGTTGGACCGACCTGGCTGGGGAGCAGCTCTGTGGAAAGGGGCTTAGGGGTCCTGGTGGACAAGCTCAATATGAGCAGTGAGCTGCTGCAGTAAGGAAAGCCAACAGGATGCTGGGGTGCATCAAGAAGGGCACCAGTAGCAGAGTTAAAGAAACCATTATCCTACTAGTCAGTGCTTTTCAGGCCACATCTGGTGTGCTGCATTCAGTTTTGGTCCCTGTTATACCAAAAATGTGGAAAGGCTGGAGAGGGTCCAGAGAAGGACCACAAAGATGGTCAAAGGGCTGGGAAGCCTAACACGTGAAGAACAGCTCAGACAACTGGATTTATTCAGACTTGAGAAAAGAAGGCTCAGTGGACACCTTATTAGCAGGCTCCACTGTTTAAAGAAGAGGGGAAACTTCTTTTTTTTATGAGGAGATACATGAAAGAGGCAAGGGGTAAGGGGTGCAAGTCACTCCTGGGGAGATTCCAATTGATCAGAAGAGAAAAATATTTCACAATAAGAACAATCAGTCATTGGAATAATCTCTAAATGGAACCGGTTGCTTCTCCTAATGCTGGAGACATTTAAGATCCAGATGAACAGGTTTCTGGGCTACCTTGTTTAGATTGTGCTTTTATCAAGAAAGATTGAGCCAAATCATTTTTGATGTCCCTTCCAACTGGGTATTCTATGATTCTATGACACATTTTGCTTTAAAGATAATTGAGATCAGTGGCTTTTTACAGCAGTCACTGCACACTGTCACTATTTTGCAAGCACTAAGAGCTTTTGAAGACTCTGTTGCCTTTATGAGTATTTGCCACCCATGCCACTTCTGACAATACTTATTCACAAATCTAAAATTTTCTCTTGCCCATACATGCCGGATCATGATGGGCTCAGATGACACAGCATTACATTTCCCCTGTCACAGAGCTGTACACACAGGAAGAAAGCAAGTTTCTTGTCACCATGAAAGCCTTATTTTGCAGAGATTATTAAGATATCCATACAAGAAAGGAAGAGTCAAGGTTCACAGTCTTATTTGGCTTTTATCTGTATAAGCTGAAGTGAAGCATCAAATGCATGAACATTAGTGCAATTTTCTGTGTTTGTGAAAGTAAGAGCTGCTCACAGGGCTCACCACATATGAAAAGTTCACTGCCAGCCAAAGGCACCAGGGGAGATAATGAACTATGCAAAAAATCCATCTGGACAAAAATTAAGACATAACTTGCCCGTTTACCCTGAGAAATGTGCTAAAGGGGCACAAGTGTGTCACTCTGAAACATTGTGTGGTGACCTTTTTAGAAGCTGGTCAGAAGACAAACAAGGAGCTTTGGTCATGCTATTTCTGGTGTAGGAAATATAGGAAAAGATAGGGGAAAAAAAATCAGCTTGTATTCATAACAAAAAATTCACTTGCAAGACAATGCCAGTGGTTTGCCAGCAATATACAAAACAGAAAATATAAGGATTATTGCCACAGGAATGCTGCTACTTAGAATGTCAAATTTTGTTTTTAATAAGCTCATTTTTTAATAAGACATATATTAATTCATAACAGTTCAGGGTCCTCAAGCTACAGAAAGATATTATGTCCTTTTTAGAAGATAAATGAGTGATCAGATTTGGGTCTAATAAGTTACCAAATTGTAAATTTATTTAATACCTCTACTGTTTCTATTGTAGCTTTGAATAAAGATAAAATCAGTCCAGAACAATACCAGCATATTAAATCACAAATTAAGGCCATTGACACAATCGGTGAGCTCTTAGAACAAGGTTCTCCTTTTTCTAGTATCCCACATAATTTGAAGACAGAGAATTTTTAAGTATTCTCAAATAGTTTTGTTTCTTTTTACAACAAGATTGAAAAAAAATTATAAAGAGCGCTTGTCTTATAGTTCAGGAAAATAAGGATTTTCTGCCATGTATTCTGGTATAAGGTTGCACTGGAAATACTTGAATCACTTGTAAGAAAATACTTTTTAGTTGAAAAAAAAATAGTTCTAAAACTTTGTTTCTTTATTTAATTTAATGAAAAAATATGAAGTTTGAATAGTTTTAGTTAAGTCCAAAATACCACAATGCCATGGTCTTTTTCAGCATATTTTGTCCAATGTTAATTAAAACAAATCTGTTTCGTGCTAGGTAGTTGCAAGCTCTTGCTTGAACTATGTGTAGAAACTAGCCAAATTCTGAAAATATAAACTCAAGACTAAGTTTTCCTGTGATGATGCTTCCTGCCAAAATCAGTTTATTCCATTGTCACAATATGAGGCCACACATTTTTCCCCCAAAATTTTCACCCATTAATTTTGTTACTTATTTAAAAATAATTATCATAAGTACATCAGAGTACTATGACAGCCAGGTCTGATTCACTGTTATTCCACTTTGATCAAGACTAGGAGTAGTGATCTTGCTAGGTCCCATCTAACCTGACTGATGATCTGATCATATGACTCATTAACCCTGCAAGCCACTGCAGAATAAATTAGAAACATTACTCCTGTCCCACTAGTTGAGGAATCCAAAGAATTAAGTGACTTAGTGGTCAAAGTCATGTTTTAGTCCCTAAAGTTCATCTCTGTGCCTTCAGAAAGACAATGGTGCATGCTGACAGTTTAGGAATGTTTTACAAAAACTCTAAGAAATTAAGTCCGGAAGTCTTTATGTCTACTGAACTGAACTTTGGAACATATATGTATTTAACAAGAAGCAATGTTAAAAGACTCTTCCAAGGTTCAATAAAAAGCAAACAAAAGCATCCAACCTGAAATACTGAGACATGGAAAGAGTGATTTGATATCATTAATTTTCTGGAAATATATTCTCCTATTTAGGCTTAATTTCTGTGGCAGTATCCTTGGAAGTAATAGAAAGGTACCTGTCTCCTCCCCTCCCTTATGAGATTGTCAAGAAATCTCAGTAATTTTTGCCATGCAAAGCTTCTTTCTTACTGGCATAGAGCATTTCATCAATCTTTCATCTAGTGTATACATGTTTTATTAAAGGTTTTGTTTGTCTCAGTTAGAGCTATTATGATCAGTGTAAAATAAACCATAAAGACAAGCAAAGGAGCATGGAATTACCTGAAACAGGTAGTTTTTCTGTATCCGCAGTGCATTGTTCATTCAATCACACAGGGGAAAAACAAAGAACTTGATGGTATTTACTAAAAATAGTACACACATCTCCTCTCTCTATATAATAAATGTAATTTTCACATTTTAATACAAACATTTAATATAAATATTTTATAATTTATTAATATTCTTTACAATGTATTCTTACTATATATATTTAATATGTTCCCCATAAGAAATAACCCTGCATTTGCCCCAGAGCTTACAGAAAATATTCTTAGTGATTAATATACATTGTGGGTATTTAATGCTGTAGTACAGGTGGATGAGTGTTACTTATCTCCTAAAGTTTTTAATGTAAATTATTCTTTTTCCACCTATATTCCTGTAGAGGCTTTTCTGTGTAGTTAAAAATTAGCCTCCTTAAAAGGCAGTTTTGTGGCACTTTTAATTGATTCTTTATTTTTGGTTGTTCTCCTGAATGTGGTTGACAGAGGTAATTGTTGAGGTCAGGGATCTTAGAGAGACCTTACCCTCATTACTCCAAATAGGGATCTCATCACCAGTTTTCTGCACTAAAGATCAGAACTGTACAGCTCAACATCTTAGAAACAGTTCTACCCTATTCCAATTAGAAAATTGAGGAAACTAAACATATTTAGCCTGAAATTGTCAAGACATACGAAGATTTTTGAAGAAAATTGGAAGGGGATATCAGTATATCAAAATAACAAAATATTCTGCTTTTAAAAAACATCAATTAAAATCAAATATATTATAAGATGAGATTTATTTTTCTTTAATGCCCAGCAGCCTATGATTCTTTGGTGATGAAGTTGGCTTAGCACCTAGAAGTAGTCGGAACTCTTAAATAAACACACTCATTTCAGTCTCCAGATATTCAATCCCCACTTAATTAGGACGATGGTTGTGAAAATTGTAGCATAATTTTATCTTGTGGTTATACTCAGTCTTTTGAACCAATGGAAGGAAGCAAGTATAAATTAAAAGAATTTATACAGCAAAAATATAATCAATTAATTCCCTAATAAGGCAAGCCACCATATCTAAAGAAGAAGTTGAATATGATAGAAGGCAGTGTAATAGATGGACTGGAGTCAGGAAATTTTTATCAGTGCCAAATCAATTACAGGTTGCAGGTGTTCAGAATTAATTAAAATAAATTGCTATAACAGGCATTAGCTCTCATGAGTGAATAAAAGCAGAAAATGAAGGAAAATTTAATCTATTTATTCTATAGAAATATTGAAATGTATCAAAAAATAAATGTTAGAAATAATTGTTTATATTGGTTGGCAGTGTTTTTATTCTAAAATCAAGTCTATGAAGGTCTCTTCTCAAAGTAAAGTGTACTTCATTTTTAGAAAGGGATTTATACCAAATGATTTTGTTGAATCTGATGTTTATACTTTCTGTGTTTAAGACTGGAGATAATGCAACTTACAGACATTAAAATAAACTGAGTTCTGTATTGCACAAACAGAAGCTTCAGTGCAGGTAAATAAATATTGACTTACACTTGCAAGTACCTAGAAAAAGAAATTCTATGAACAAATATTTAAGGATCCTTAATGTTAGAAACTGCTTATATAAAAGCAATAACATGTAAATATGAATAAACATTTTTCAATGTTACTTTTGCTTGTCATAAAAAAAAGTTAATATGCAAAATCATATAAAATAGTTCAAGGATCAGAAAAATTATTGTCTGATAAAAATCCCTACAGAACCATAGAAGTCAGATAATGAAAACAAAAACGTGTGTTTTCCTAAATGTTAGAGAAAGGATTGGGCAAAATCAGCCTCTACATCCACAGAGTTTCAAGGACAATGAAGTTGCAGTGTACATGGTGGAAGTCCCAGCAATGTTGTTTTTACTGTAATGGGAGGTTTCCCCAACAAAAAAAAAAAAAAAAGGAAATATATCCGTTTCCAAAAGAATTTGATGAAGAAGAGTAGAGGGAAATTCGTGGTGTTTGCAGGAGGAGAGGAAGAGAGAAAAGGACACTGGAGGCAATGAAAACGAGATGGCTTTATCTGCCACATGCACAATGCTCACAAAAGCATCTCAAAACAGTGTGGAAACTCAATGTGTTTCTGAATTGCATGTAGAAATGACACAGGTCTGCAGATTCTCTCTGGCTTTTCCTGCATAATACATTAGACATGCAGTTTCATGACAGAAGTGTCAAATTTAATTACCTGTGTTTTCTTGAACAGGAAAAAGGGTGAAAAACAAAGCCTTGTAAAACATCAACTGAAAGCAATTACTCAGGAAGCTATTAGCAATGAACTTCTTTATTTGCCTGTACTGCAGATCAAGGTCCAGCTTTTCAAGCAACTTAAGTAAAACCACACACACTTGTAAAACAAGGGTATGACAGCTGAAAATGTGAGAAATCTGTAAATGAGATGAGGAAGGGAAGAATAACAACTCAACATTAAAAATAGCTAGTTAGAAGGCAGTCTCACTGAAGTGATTTAGTGGAGGCAGAAAATACTGAAAACCTTGTGACCAGGTACATGACTGGCCAATATAGTGGTTTGTGTATTATAAAACATCTATGGTTTTCATTTGCTTCTAGGTTTCTAGTTTGAAAGAGGAAACATTATATGACTCTATCCTGGGTACTGCACAGTCCAGGTTACAGCCTCATTTTTCTGCTAGTTTGTTTCACACCGTTCCCATTCACATCCCATATCTTTCTCAGGGCATAATTTGGCCTCAGATCTTGTCCACCAAATCAGAGTTTCTCCTATATTCTCATACCATTAAAGTGGTAAATGGCTCCCATGACCCTTTGCCTGTCAGTAAATCACAAGCTATGAAGATATTCCACGGATCACATCATTGGGTAGAAATTTCATTAAATGCAGTTTTCCAAGCTGCTGTTTACAAACAAGGGGAATATTTTTTTCCAGCAGTAGAAAATTAGAGTATAGCTTTCAATGATTTACATATACCTTTTTCTGAATTTTACACTTAACTAAGAAATATATTTATATCCTCTTACTTAAAAGTGGGCATATCAACTCCTGTCCTATTTTATGAACAGTGTTTATCATTTAAAGAGGATCTGATGGAAGCTTTGGCATACACCAGAGAAAATATTTCTATTGTTTTCATGCGTCATATTGACTATCAGTCTCACTAATACTACTATATGCAGTATTAGTGTCTCATGACTAGTAATGTGTCCTGGGACAAACTGACAAGTGCAAGGTTTTCTGCACAGAAAGCATAAGCTTTTCATCTTGACTTCTGGATTTTAAATAATAAGTTGCATTTCTTCCACAAAGAAAGAAACCTGCTCACATAAACATAATTCCTTGCACCAACCTGCATCCTCACGTGGGAGCTGCCTGTGCTTGAGCAGTGCCCAGCACAATGGATGCAAAGACAACGTTGATAGTAAATGTATTATTTGTACATTTTTAAAAGCAGAATTGTTATATCTAAAAATATTTTTCTGGGAAGGAAAAAATATAATTTTATTTGTTCCTTTCCATTCAATTTTCTGCTTCTGTTTGAATTACAAAATTGTTGATCCTAATTCAGTTGCTAGAGGATGAAGTGAAAGGACTATAAATAGTTCAATCAGGTTATGCTCAATACTTTCTGGTTAAAAACTAATAAACTAGTAACTAGTTACTAAACATGCAATGACAAGCAAAGTGGCTCTTTAGTATTTGTGATCCTCTGATTTTACCTGAATTCAATTTTCACCTTATTTTTTCTTTGTCTCATAATCATGAATAATTTATATTCATTTAAATATATTTTTTCTCTATATAGACCTGGGATTGTAATCATCTGTGACAGTTCTAAATGCTAAAAAGAATAAACTTACATAATATTCAGTGAGACATTTAAGGTTCTTCATCATGTTTTGGGCTCAGCCTATGAATCTTTTAATGGGAAATCGATATATCTTACAAAATGAGAAAGGTGCCACCTTCAGTGCTTTAACTGTTTCATGTTTTATCCATTTCTGATGCAGTTCTCTGCTCACAGCCAGTTTACCGCTAAGAATGTGACAAGAGCAGCAGCTGGTAATTTGTCAAGACTTCTTGAGACTTCATTTAGTTGCTTCAGTAATTTTAATGCCTATCCAGAGTCCCTTGAGTGGAATCCCTCCTATTGATCAAAATTCTCCACTTGCTAAGTGCAAAATCTAAGTTAACAGTACATGGATAATAGTGCTGCAGAGAAATCTACTGCAGAGATCCATGGAGTGCTGTTAAGAACCTGGGGCATCCATGCTCATTTTTTCAATGACCCTGCTATGAGAATGAAAGCAGCTGCAGAGAAATCTCTAAGCTTCCAGAATGTGTATTAAAAGCATGGCAGGTGTTTCTTTTTTTTCTAGCAAGGTTTCAACATCATACTAAAGAGCATTAGGCCACAATCTAAAAGAAGTTTCTGTCTTCAGTGTTTAAGGAGAAAGGAAAATGCTTTTGAAGTCTGGAACCAAGGGTTTTAAAGCTGAGTGCATTTTCCTGCACTTTGTGTGTCCACTTAGGAACCATTTCTTTTGTTGGTAGAGCTGTTCTTGTTAATTCTCTACAGTTTTTTCCCTTTTGCTAATTTTTTTTTTCTTGAAGTGTAGATTGTGGAAATATCAATGTAAACCTGGATGTTTGTAATATTATGAGTGAAATACTTCAGTTGTTTCTGTAATAAAACTGTTAATTTTATGGTAAAACAAAGGCTCAGTTAATTCAATATATGACAGCAATTTTGTAATTTCCTTTTTCACATGCTTTTAAGGCACAATTAATTATAGAATCCTGATACTTTCCTCTACATTAGGAATATATTTGCCTGATTTCTTCTGGCTTCCACATACAAGTTAAGCAGAATTTTAACATAATTGCCTGTGTTTAGAGTACCCTTCCCCTCAAATCCTTTTCCAGTCCTTCTCCTAAGCAGGTACTTCCCAGATGGGGCTGATGGGGCAGTGTCTGCCTGCAGCCTCCTCACTGGAACCTTTGTTACTCTGCTCATACCACACTTCAGGCTGATACTTGAAGAGCTGCTGAGAAGACCAAAACAGAGAGAAATCTAACTGTGAATGGTATCTTCTGATAATACTTAGGTTCTGAAAATATTCAACATGATATTTAAAATTAATCAATTCCTTGGAGCTGATTTCTCTGTTTGATCAGTTACAGAAGTCTGTAACTCTGAAAGGATTGCAGGAAGTCTCAGATTTGGGTTTGGGAAGGTATCTTTGAAATACTAGCAAACAAGAAAATGTCTCCTAAAATCATGTCTCATTTGAAGACTATGGCATGCATTGAATAATAAATACTAAACATGTTTAATGCAGGTGTTCCTGAACATGATAGAAAACTTACTCTTTTTTTCAACATTATTACTGGATACTGGATCTGAGAGAAGAGGTAGAAGCTCAGTGACTTGATTACAGATGAAACCTTGGGAAGCTACTCACTGGACAAAAGGACCAGAAAAACTATTCTTGTTAAGTTAAAGACACAAAAATTGTAAGGAATTTTTTTCTCAAGTAATGGGGAAAAAATTAGTTCTGGGAAAGGGTTCCAGAACTTAACTAGGCAAATAAACAACATGAAAATTATTACAGAAATTGGAATAGGGGCCATGACGCAGGGAAGGTAATATACAGAAAGGTAAGCTATAATTCATCACACACTGAAAAAAATTGATGTGTTACATAGGGACCTAAAGTGAGGAGAAAGAACAGCTGTTTGCATAATTTGAAAGGAAACAAGATGAAGTCTCTAAACTAAGGTACTTTCTCACTTAATTTTCTTAAAGTAATGATGAACAGAATAAATAAAAGTATAAAATAGCATGTAATTGTGAATAAACACCTGGAGATAATACCCAAAGTTATCCTTTGACTTTACTCACTTTACTCATATCACTGAGAGACATTTGCCATATGTACTACTAAGGAACATGTCTGGGCTCTGAGGAGAAACAACTTGTCCATGGAAAGAAATGCAACTGAAGACTGGTCATCTGAAGTTATGTGCCAAGTTAAATAGAAACATGGTTTTTGTTCATTTACATAACTAAGGGTAATAGGGTTTCTTCTCTGCAGTAACCTAGGTAAAAGCTACCAGCAAGGTAGAACTACCTGTTGCTAGGCCATTTGTGCAATCAGTTTTCAGGCCAAATGGATGTCAAGGCAAAAAATATGGTGCCACAATTTCAATACTTATTAATACAGGTAATATGCTTTTTATCTGTTCACAAACCTGTGTGAATGGTAGTAAATGCCATGTAACAGTCATTTAAAAAAATCCCATGTGTGAGTTTAACTCCAATGATTTGGTAGAAGTATTTTTAAAATTTTTATTTTATGTCTTATTTCCTAAAATGATACCTCATCTGTGGAAGAAAATTGTCTATATTAAAAAAAAAACCAACAAAAATCCCAAAAAACCAACAAAAAAGTGCACAAGCATACAGAAATTAACATACACATAAGGAAAAAGTAGTAGACAGATAGGGGTTAAATTAAAATGTATTAACTGCAGAATTAAAAGTTAAAAATTGAGGATATGATCTGCAAATGAATGGTGTTCCTGGTTTTATTATCCGACCAGTGCATAGTCAGTTTTATTACATAGTTCCCTACACTCTGGGGTCCTGTTGGAAGTGTCTGAATTAGTTCATTTCAATACTATGTTTTTACAGTGACAATTTTTTTCATTAATATTACGGCAAATTATATTCAGCTGAACAGGAAGTCCCTTGCTAAGGAATAAATGAATTTTAATAAATAAGGATCCATTTACTGCTGTGGTTGCAAGTATTTCCTTTTATAGGACTTTGTATTAGACACAAGGGATTCTCTTCAGTATGAAGAGAATTATACTCTGGATTATACTTTCTAGGGTATGCTTTTATCTCAGTGCCACATGAAAGTGCAGTCGAGCCATAATGCAGAAGTCAAGCATCAAGCAGGAATAACGTCTTAAAGGAAAAAGCACATGTGCTTAAATTCCATAGTCTGAATTGCACGAGTCTTTTAAGCTGACATTAGAGTTTAGCAACTGCAGTGTATTAATGGAATATCAAAGAGGATGTAAGATATCCCTGAGTGAGTAATCAGTGGGCAACAAAGAACTATTGTGTGGGCCTTGATGCTGAAAAGGGGCACAGAATGAAGATGCCAAACAAAACACTACAACACAACTACAATACAATGTGCCTTGCATGTGAAAGTAAGGAAGTGCTCAAAAACTGTTTCAAGATAAATTCACTACTATGGGGAATCTGGTGATAAAAACTTCAGTTGATGTATCTTTCTGAATGCTGAACTTAGGTCCTGAAGCACTAGGAATTTTAAGTCCCCAGAAATACTGCTTTTCTTTTGAAAGGTATTCAGTCCAGAGATAAAGTGCAGGGTACAGTTTATTCTTAATTGGCATTAAACACATAACAGTGAAAAACAGCACCTCTTGTCATGTGACTCAGGCAATGTTATCACAGGGAGTCTTTTACTTCCCTTCTTTTTTACCGAGAAAAAAATGCAATAAATATTAGAATTCCCATTACAAGATTGTCAGAACAAAATTAGTCCCTATTGCGGTCTGAGACAGGAATTTTTCAGAGCTTAGCGATGAGTGAAATCGGAATAAGGAGAAAAAGGAGAAATCCTAAAACAAGGAGATAGGCTGCCAAAGATTAGTCTGAAGCTACAGAGATGTCAGTCATGAAGTTTGAACTATTCAGCATAATTTCTCCTGAACCCACTTAAGGTCTAAGGTAAACTAAAGGTACATCAATGTTGATACTTTTTAAGCTTTATTTATTGGAATATTTGCTTACAATATAAGCAATTTCAGTTTCTGAATTGAAGTGGATCCATATCTGAACCAGAAGTGAGTCACTGAGTATTATGTCACTTATGAAGAGAGAAATCCAAGCTGATGCATGTCACTGATGCTGCAGTACATGGTCTTCATGTCCTAGAGTAATGTTTGGCTCTTCTATCAGCCTGCCATTGAGCAACCACTACCTTGCACAAACCTGCCTGATGCAGATCCAAGCTTCAGGTGAACCATTTACCCTCCTACTAACCCTCCCGAGCACTGAGCTATCACTCCCAGTAAAATGAATTCTTTCTTTTCTCCTCTGAATAAATAACTGCAAAATCTTAGTTTAGCTTGGATTTATAATATGGGACAACTAGAAAAGTTGATTTTATTTTTTTAGCTTATCTTCTCTTTAGAAATACAAGGTAGACATGAAATGAAGTGACCAGGAAAGTGCTAGGAAAACAATAAGTTTAGAAAATATTCCGGTCCCAGGTGGGAAAATGTAAATGGGTAATCAAAAAATCATCTATCTATAGAGCAAACACAGTTCCCAAAGCACAGCAAATGGGAACTAGCTGTTAGTGCTACAGTTCCCATCTTTCAAGAGCTGCTTCTGGCATTTACTGGTGGTTTGCTGTTGATGAGGGTTGTCTTCCAGGCTTTTGCTTCCTTCAGCAAAGAGGAAGATTCTCTTGGTTGCTTTCTGCCTAGGGACAGCCTGTGCTTTCTGTCCCCAGCTGACTGCTGTCAAGAACTGATCTGAACCCCTCTTTGGCTGGTGCTTGAGAGACACCCAAGTACCTGTCAGGCTGGGGAGCCTTCACCACCGACCTAGGAGCTGTCAGAGCCGCAGTGCATGTGGGCTGTGGGACATCAGAGAGGACAGACAGGTGACTGACAGACTGCTCTCCGAGACCCTGAAAAGACACAAGCCCAGGCTATGTGAAACAAGAAATGAGGGTCAGCTAGAAGCTGCACTCAAAGGAGCTGTAGATGGAAACTCTCGAGATGGGAAAGACTCGAAATGTGTGATTACAGGCAACAACAGTCTTCCTAAATCTTGGCCTGTAGGTCATTTTCTCCTGTAAATCTGTGACTTCAGGAGAGGCAGAGTGCCCTGGGAGCAACTGAGGAGGAGTAATACTCAGAGAAGGCATCAAGGTCAGCTTATCCTGGGCCAAGCAGAGTGTAATGGGGCCCGCTTTGTGTGGGCGTGTGGAATGAATAGGTTACTCTCTATTTCAAAATTCTGTACTCAGTGATACAAAATCCAGCTTGTGGCTGGTTACTACCTGGCATTCCTTACAGTCCCATTGAGGGGCTGCTGCTGTTTACTGGTCCTTTAAATGTCAAGTACAATGGCATGGACTGCATGCAGTGAGTCCACAGATGCTACCAAATGGAGAGGGTGATAGACAGATAAAGGGGGTAGAGCACGATTGTTATTCAGATGGACGTCAGCAGGTGAAGAAATGGACTGAAACAAACCTTGTTATTTTTATAGTTTTACATATGTAAAAAAGAGCTCTGTGCATGACTAGCTAAAAGCAGGTCTGCAGAGAAAGACCTAGGGTCTTGGTTGACACCAAGCTGAACATGAGTCAGCCATGAGCCCTTGCAGTGAAAAGGCCAACCCCTTTCAGCATTAGTAAAAGGCAGCTGGCAGGTTGAGAGAGACAATAGTTTCCCTCTATTTGGCACTTTTTCTCTTGGGATTACACCTGACACACTGATTACATCGACATACTTGAGTCAGTCCAGAAGAAATACACAAAGATGTTCATGGGGTGAAAGTACATGACAAATGAGTAGAGACTGGGGAAAATTTGAAGTTATTTTCTTCAGCCTGGAAAAAAGGTTAGGGATAGATTTTTAAAATTATTATTATTTTTTAATTTTTTTTTTTAATTTCTTCTGTTTATGTCCATCTTTTGGAGAACATGAGGAAGAGAGAGCTGGAATTGAAGATACAAAAACTAAGAGATAACAGGTACAAATTAGAATACGTGGTGACATATCAAGAAGCAAACACACTGTGAAAGTGTCCAAATACTCTAATAAGTTGACAAGACAGATTGTAGAATCTCCATTCATGGAGATATTCAAGACTGGCCTGGACAAACTCCTGAGAAACATGATGCTCTTAGTCCTGTTTTGGATGGAGTATTTGGACTAGGTGGCTTCTAGAAACTAAATCCAATCTCAATTATTCTTGAACAGTTATGCTTTTCAGGAGCAGTGCAATGTAACAGAACAATACAAAATAAAAGAAAGAAAAATAAAATAAAGATCATTAAAAAAAGGAGTGTTTTTGTGGGTTTTTTTTTGCTTGTTTGCTTTTTAGTAATGTTTTTACTAACTAGCTCCAAAACATTTTGCTTTGAACTGATGACTGTGAATAATTTGGACTTTGGATTGTTACTAAGGGATATCGGGATCTATTCAAAGATGTACCGGAGTCAGAGAAAGGAAGCTTTGAAAAATTGTTGACAATAAAAGAGTAAAAAGTAAGAGTGTTTCAAAGTTGTGTAGTAATATATAAGAAAAATAGAAGTTGTCAATGAGTCCAAGAAATTTGTGGACATTGTGCTGCTTTTGGCTGGAGTACAGATAATTTTCTTTCTAATGGGTAGTATGGGGCTATGTTTTGGATTTGCTTTCCCTGTTAAACTGTCTTTACCTCAATCCATCAGTTATCTGGTTTTTACTCTTCTGATTCTCTCCCTGATCCTGCTGGTGGGGGAGTGAACAAGTGGCTGTGTGGGGCTGCTGGCATGTAAGCCATGACAATGTTCATATCTGCAGACAGGAGGGATAAAGAATTATAAAAATAGAATGACACTATTTGTAGGCTTATTTGGGCTCTTTCTGGAACCTATTATTTGCAATTTTTAGTGTGAGGAGAGCTGTGTCGATTTTTTGCTAGACAAAAAGAAATACTGATTAATTTTTGGATAATGATAACTTTGCAGTCAAGCTACAGAAAACCTTTTCAGTTCTAAACTAAATTCCATGATGATTTAAAGTTCCATGGGAAGAAGGATTTCTTAGAAAAAAGAAAGAAAAAATTACCACTTAGTACATGCCACTTGTCTTAGTAGTGACAAATGAACTACACCAGTGGGGTTCTTGAGGTTATATAGCTCCTGTACATATTGTTGAGGAGATTGCTGTACAGAGTTGAGAAAGTTTTTGAGAATGAAAATGAAAAGTGCATGAAATTGCAAAAATACCAGGGTAAAAAGATGAGATTAACAAACAGTCACAGACAAAAGTCTGGGAGATTCTTTTGAATCTTTTGACTGTTGTTCTTGTCAAAGAATAAGTATGCATAGATCTAAGAACATTGAAAGAGGTCACTTTTACAAAAATAACAAAAAAGGGGTCATGAAACATCCTTCTGCTCAATGGTTTGAGACCTTTATAACATTGGAAAGTTTATGGAAAGTTCATCAAACACTTAGCAGCTTCAGAATGTGCCTGTTCTGATTCCAGCATAACCATATTTCTATCATACCATATCATCTTTTCCCATTGGTACGATACCATATCAGCACTTTTCAGGGTATGTAATGAGGGGAATTAGTGTAATGTGGCATTAAATCACACACACATATGAAAATAACAAACTTTTATCTTACATCTTCCTGAGTTTTTATCCAAAAACTCCAAATTTAAAGTGCTTTAATTATGTTTCAATTATTTTGGCACATTTAATTCAATGATACTTTGGTAAAATTGAAATGATACATTTCCCTCCGCTAGCCTTATTATGTCTGCTGTGAATATAGGTAAAGAGATAACAGTCAGTGAGCACACATACAAAATCATGCTAGTGACTGTACAGAAATGACAGGCCACTGTGGCAGGAGGAAAAAAGCCTACTGGTATATTAGGTCCAGTGAAGGGCTACAGATATTAATGTTGGTGGTAATTTTATTAATTTTTTTTAATAATTTGATTTGAAAGGCATATTAATTAACTTAGAAACTCTTAATTGTTAAATTTGAAAACCAGAAACTGGAGAAATAATTTTTAAAAAGGATTTAGCAAGAGGAAAGTGGAAGGGAAGGACAAGGTTGAGGAATGCTCATTAAAATCCTTCACAGATATCAAATGCCTCAACTGCTTGCTTTGCTAGAACGTTTTTTCTTTTTCAAGGCTAGTCTACTAAAAGGAAGCCTCAGTATATTTTTAAGCTTCCTGTGTCCATTACATTTATGATTATTTTCCCTCTGACTTTCATTTATTTGTTGTACAGACAGCAGCTGTATGCAGCCATTGAAAAGTAAAATGTGAAATACAGTAATCTCAGATACATATATGCAGAAAATCTATTTACACCGAAGTCTCTAATATCAGAGCAATGTGATTGTCAGTGATACTGGTAACATGCCACTGTAAAATTCGTGTTATACACAACTAGATCTTATTAGAGATAGCGTCTTTCCAGTGGTAAGTGAATTTACAACTTGTAAGTAGTGATAGATCATTCATGTTGTTTTTCATAAATGTTTTCAAATTCTTGCTTTCTCACTATGATTTTCTCGGGAGAAACATTACACTTAAAATTCTTTTAAATTAACCTCTTGTCCAAATGAGAGCATAAGACTGATACTTTTAAAAGACAAGAAATGTGACCCGTGATCAGTAATAGTGTGATACTAATTTGTGATATTAATTTTCATATTACTTAAAAAAAGGAATACTTTGGCTTTCTTTATAGATAAAATGACATGAAATTTTCATGAGGAAAAGAGGTGTCTATTTTTCACAGTGAAGCAAATATTAACCTTGACAAGAGCAGTGGCTGAGGTTCTACAGTAATTGAAAGTATGCAAAATGCAAACAGGACAGATATCCCTTGTTCTGACCTAGAGTGTCTTTTTGCTGTATGACATATAGTTTCATTGCCAAATATTGCTTAGAAATACAACACTGAGACTGCTGGTTGGATAGTAAATTTATGGTCATTTATGGATTGAAGTGTGTTCATAAAGTTAGGCAGACAGACACCTGAAGATCATTGATTTGAGAGAGTCACTGTCTTCTGTCATGACTATGTGAATTAATTGTAGCATTGTTTTCTAGATTACAGTAATTATTTTTTTTACTAATGCCGTTAGAAAGCCAGTTTCCACCATAGTTTTTTTTCTCCTAAATAATGGATAATTTGTTAAAATTTTTGCACAAAATTTAATTTCATGCAAAATATATCTAACTTTTAAAAAATATATATAGACTTATTCTCCTTCTCTGGGACCAATTAGCACATAAATACTAAGAGTCTGTTCTGACACTGACAGACTGGACAGTGTCAGATCATAATATGAGAAAAGATGTCAAAGGCATCAAAAATTCCTCTTAAATTTTGAAATTTAATAAATATCACAACATAGCTACAAAGATCACCAAATATAGATGCAATAGATGATAATCTGTTGAAAAACTGCCTTAATTATTTTAGTTTTGTGACAGATAAGGAAGAATATTCCTTATTAGGAGATTCTCTAGTGCAAAATGAATTCTGACAGCCCATGTGTAGATCTTTGTAGCCTCCCCACAGATCATGAATGCTGACTGGTAGATTTAAAATATTAAGTATCACTTAAAATGCAATATGTGCTATAAATTAAATTGTATAATTGAAGTACATGCTCATATTCTAGAGTCTGAGAAATTTTTTTAATACAAAATACCTGAGTTCATGTTACACTTTTCCCACAATGCCTTGGGAACCTCTTTCACATTCTAATTCTTTCTAATTTAAAAATCGATTTGGTTCCTAGAGCCTTGAAACAGTTTATTTCTCCATGGTTACATGTCACTGAGCCATAGGAATTATTACCAATCTTGTGACTAACTCAGTGATAATGCCCAGAGATTCTGGCTGAGGTAAGACTCCCATGTGCTGAGCCACTTAAACAGCAATCAGTTCTCTATCAAGAAAAGAAATGGGTGTATTTCCCCATATAGTGAAGTCAGCCATCACAGAACTGCTTGCATCCATTCAATGATGTTAGCCTTTAAAACATGGTGGCAGCATGCAGACAGGGTAGCAGGACTGGATTTTGGTATGCTGGAATTCCTAGGATGTGTAGGTACTACTTGGGGCAGTGACTTGAGGGAGGCTAAAATGCAGCCAGGACTAACAGTTGAATAGCTCAGCTGATTGCATCCCAGTGAAATCCCAGCTGGGATTCCAAAGCATTTCATTTCCTTGTGTGGGCAAATCATCTGCCCTAACTGGTGCAGAGCTTGTATAGGCAGAAAAATGAGACTGGGTGTGTGTGGTGTGTGCTGTGCTGGACACTCTGCTGTGAGCAGCTGTCTCAGTCCGTGGCTTGTCACTCCAGTGCTTTCCTGGGCTGCTCTGGCACAGGCATGACTGCATCTGTATGGCCTGCTGACAAGGGTAATGATCTAGGAAAAAAAAAAATCCAGACAACAAAGCTCAGGTGAAATAAAGGGGCTATTTTTCACCCGAATTGGATTCCTGAATCATTTCACTGTAAAGCAAGAGGCCTGAGAGCAGGATGGAAATTTGGGCAGTTTGTCACTGAAACCACACCTAAGTGCACACATAGATACAGAAAAGCAAGATCTTGCCTAAAGTCCACAAAGCACATAGCATTTAGTATTTCTGGGTACTGAACTGTTTCTTTAATCACATTCTCTGTATGAAAACATGAGCTAAGATTGAGAGTTGTTTAGGTGTGTGGCCAAATCATTACGTCCATGTAATATGCTCAGTAAAACAATGCTGCTTTGAAACAGACTCCTTTTGTCAAGAGATCATCTTGCCATTTGTTTTTACTATTTAGTCAAGGTTATCATTGTTTCCTCTTTCTACTTTACAACCTTCTCTCTGATTCCCATTATGAGCCTGCCACAGCTAAATTAGACCATGATTTATGCAAAAATTGAAAAGAAGTGACTTGCAGAACTCTCTCAGGAAGATTAGAGTTTCTGTTGTGGAGCTTCTCTTTCTTAATGTCCTGGGTATTTTCTTTCTTCACTACATTTCGATCATTAAATTTCCCCTTGGGAATCTGTGGATGAGTTGGTAACATGAATTTAAGTGCTTAAATTCCCAAGATTTTTAGATGAAGTTTGTTTTAAAGGCAAGTGATGCTGACAGTCAGAGTCTGAAGAGCCTTAAGCAAAGAAAAACTTTTAGGACACTGATGACTTGTCATATTCTACCTGTGTGGTGAACAAACAGGCAGCCATTTATAACAACAACAGAGAAACTAATAATGGTTAAAATCAAAATTAATGACCTTTTTGCTCAAATGATAATTAGCTGTCAGCATATATTCAAGGCATAGAGAGCAGATCAAATGTCTTGTGCTGTCAGCAACCTAAAATGGTTGAACTTTTTGGCTTTTTCTTTTAATTAGGGCAATGGAAAATATATGGGATATTTACAGTTCAGTAACTGAGTCAAAAATGGGAAATGCAATTTCATGGAAATACTAAAAAGCAAGATCCTACAGGGTGGGAGTCACCTCTTCAAGTATTAGTGTCTAGTCTGTAGGTATCTGAAGAGGTTCAAAGCACCCACATGTACCTGATAGATATTAAAGAGTAATTATGTAAGACTTGCTAAAGCAGCTGGATGGCAGCGGGGATTATTGTAGGGAACTGTGTATCTATTTCTACACAAATACATCCTCCTTGAATTGAAATGTGGTGGAACACTTCCTCAAACATCAAGCCAATGTGTGAAGAAAAGAATGTATTTCTAAATTGTAGCCTTCAATGCAGTTACCTAAACATATACTTCTGATTTGAATCAAGATTATTTCCCTAAAAAGAGTCAGTGAGTGCCTACACAGCTGTATATGAAGTACTGCATTAAGGACAAAGAGTAAAACATATTGTCCTGAATACCATTCCTGGGAAGAAAGACAATTCAGAGAAGTCATGTAGGATCCTGTAGATAATAATTTACTTGGATACAAAAAGATAATTTATTTGGTATTCTGTGGGCAATGTTATTTGTTAAACTAATTAAAATTTTCTTTGGATATTTAACTGGGGACACAGAGTAAAATCTTCAAACTGCTTAACAAATTTCCCCTGCAGTTGGGATAACTCTAAAGATATTTCATTATAATGAGAAAATAAAGGGTATTATTTTCTTAAAAAACTGGAATGGTAGTAGGCTGAGCTACTCTGCTGTCTGTGTGGCTGATAGTACAAGTACAAGAAAGCTTGTGCCAAGAACAACTCGAGCCTCGTGCATTTCAGGGACAGATAGCAAACAGAAATATATGATTCAGAATAATTTTCCATCCATTTTACGTTTTTTTCCTTCCATTTTTCCATTTATAGTCTTTCATTTGCCTTCCCAGTCCAGAGTTTTCAGTTCAAACAAATGATACAAACCACAATTAGATGGAACTGAAATTCTTTTGGAAAGCTACTACCAGGACTAGGAAGAAAACATATATATCTATGCTAAATGTTCATATACAAAAACATAACACAACATGTACAAACCAAAGCACTTTGTAAAACTGAACACAAATTTTGCCTACAAACTCAATCTTTTTTCTTGCTGCTGCTCTGAAACACCCTTCTTTTTCTTTGATTTTTTTTTTCCATCGTAATTAAGCTTAAAAGCTATTAAAATAGGAACTTAGAATGGAAACATTGACAGATCCTTAAATACAGCAGAATGCAAAGAAAAACTGTAATAAGAACCTGTCAAAACTGAAAATGAAGGAGTTTCAGAGACCAGAAGACTATAAAACATGTCTATTTCTAAGGTTTTGAATGATGATATTTTAGATTTAAATGATCTATGTGTTTTCACTAATTACATAGCAAAGTGGGAGAGATGAAATATCTAGGCATACAGGACAGCTACTTCTGTAATTCAAAGATTTCAGTATTGACTTGAAGGTAGGTAAAAAGCAATAGCATCAGATTTCCCTGTGTCTTTGTATAATATTCGTATTTGGAATTTAATGTCCCTGTAAAATATCTCTTTCTTCTCTTTCTTTTCTCTGACTTCTTTTACAGCTGTTGAATGTTAAGGAAACTGAAAGCAAGCAAAATAAAGCAAGGCAAAATTTTAGCAGCCTCAATTCATTCCCTATGTATTGTTACATGCAGCTTGAACACTTTGTCCCCTCCAGTGTCTTTATTCTAAATTTAGTACCTATAGACGTTGATTCTCACATAATGAGCACTGTTTAGTGTTCTCCTGTTCTTCACAGGTCAATGTATGGCTTGAAACTTTGTACCCGTGTATCTATGAACACAAAATTTCCTCATAAATAATTCTGCATATTTTTGATGTCCAGTAACTTCACAAATATCCATATCTATTTCCAGTATCCACTAATTTTATTTGTAGTAGCAAGGGAATAACTGTCAGAGCACTTTCTTTGTTGTTCAATGTAGAACCTCTACAGGTCTCTCTCCGGCTGCAAATCCATCCCAATTTGTGATATGTGATTGGAGGCACACAATAACTGAAGAATATGGCAAGCAGAAAGTAATTTTGCAACATGGCAATACACACTGGGCAGGTTTTGTATGGGTAAGTGACATCTGCATTTTATGAGTTTTGGTGGCCAGGCAGGTTTGGCACAGATCTGAGTGGAGAATTTCACGTGTCATGGAAGAAGCATTGATATAAATTCATTATATGGACATATTTATCACAGATCAGAACCTCCCAACTGATGCATACACTCTAAAAGGATGAAGTAAGTGTAGTTAAATGCTTCACAGTGCTGCCCTGCGACAGGACAGAAACAATGAGCATAAACTGAAACACGTGAAATTCCATGTAAACATCAATTCCATTCAAATATTAAAAGGGGTTTTTGTTTGTTTGTTTGAATTTTTTGGTTTGGTGTTTTGTTTTGTTTTGTTTTGTTTTGTTTTGTTTTGTTTTGTTTTGTTTTGTTTTGCTTTAGGGGTGCTTAACTCCTGTAGGAAAAAATTTCCCAGATAGGCTGCAGTGTTTCCCTCCTTGGAATTACTCAGAACCTGGCTAGACATGACCTTAAGCAATCTGTTCTAGCTGATACTGCTCTAATCCTGGGAGTGGACCAGGTGCTATCCAGAGCTCCACACCACTCACTGCTGCTCTAAAACTATTTTATATCATACAGAAAAAAAGGAAAAAGTTTTTACCCACTTGCAATCAATAAAATTCCCACTGTGACTGTGTATTGCAAGAATAGAGATGCTGAAGTTTTGTCCTAGCCAAACCCAGCCTATTACTTTCAAAATATCTAAAATTCCCTCTGCTGCTTAACATGCCAAGTTTTCTCATTTTATATCCAGAACTTTTTCAAACAGAAGTGGAACACAGAAAGCCAATTGCACCACAGGAAAAGTGACTGATTTGAAGTGGCAGGTGGAGTTTTGCTACCATTTATTTTCCCCACAGAAATGCTTAGTTTATTTAGGTCTTCAGCAAAAGTTACTCTGGGACATAGGTGGATCAATATGAGCAATTACACAGTGGCCACAGAGAGACTGACACTGTTCTGCTCTTGGTGATCTACAGTGAATCTGACCTTCAGAGACTGTGAATGTTTTTCTGCACAGCTTGTTCTGTGAGGTGAAGGAGACAGCTTAGACTGTGCCACTGCACCATATGGAAAGTAAAAAAATCCATAAACACAGAGCTACATTACCAATGAATACATATGTATTAGGTCATCACTATATTTTGATTTTTTAAAAAAATTAAATACTAATCTGCACACAAATTACACTCTAAACAAACAAACAAAAAAATTAAAAAAGCATTATAATTTGAGAAGCTTCAAAAGGAAAAAAAACAAAAGCAAAATAAAGCAGCATAGAATTGAGACTAGAAAAGCCCTGTTTCCTCTGTAACTCATGTGTTTGTTAAGCTGTGCTTTCTTCCTTGGTGGCATATTTTTTGGTTAAACTGTGCTTTTAAATTTTTTATCACTTGGTGGTCAAAATAAAAAAGAAAAAATAGGGACTAAAGTGAACATTTCCACTGCTAGAGTGCTTTGAAATTATTTTAGCTGTAATTAATGTATATGTAATAGAAATAATGAGCTCGAGTACAAATTTAAGTTAAATAAGGAGAATATTTTAGTTGTATGAGAAAACACAAAAACAGATGAACAAGGAATTATAAGACTTTTCAACACTTTTGATGCCTCAGGTGTATCTGCTCAAACATCAATTGTAGGCAATGAAGACAAGAAAAGATGATGTCTTTTAGAATGAGAATAAATAGAGATTCCAGCTCATGGAGTAATGGCTCACAAAAATTTATGCAGTTGTAAACAGTTACAAAATACACGATGCCTGAACACAGGAACTGAAAAAAAAAAAAAAAAAAATTTATCCTGAATTGAATAATTGACTTTGTTAGTAGAACTTATGATTTATATTGATGCAACTGACACCAAATTCCAGTCCATTCTAGTGTATATTATAACATTTTTGGTCTACAAAATATCACTTTTGTTGCTTTCTTTTAGCTTGATACGTAAATTTAAAAATGTTCAACTATAAGCAGGCTTCTGGGTGGCTTTGTGATCTGAATAGGCTGGGTCTTGGTCTTGTTTAGAAGCTGATGCTAAAGTAGTAAGTGATGATATGATTACACTTTAGGAAGTATTTGATGGAAATATTGCAGAAGCTTCATGAAAATATTTCTTGGTCACTGAACTCTTGCCTAAGGGCCTAAATCTTCCTTTTTAAGTTCTAAAGCAAAATTCCAACCAAACTGTTTGCTAAAAATCAAGGCAAGAACATTTTTAAGACTTTGATCCCAATATAATCCCCTTTCCTATAAAACCAAAACTATTTATGAACTAAAAGCTTCCAAAGTTCTTTATAAATTCTTATGGATGAAAACATTGTTCAAATCAATGACCAGAGCACACATTATTGCAGCCTGCCATAAATGAGACACAATCATCTACCAGCCTGACAACAGAGTACAGAGACAAGTGGTTAGTAAAGAGAGTTATGAATTTTAATTGTTGTGAGGTTACTAATGAAAATATGCAGCTTAAATATGTTGTCTACCTACAGCACTGACATTGGTGTTGTGCTCAGCTGTATTCTAATTCCAAAATAGAAGTATAACAATTCCCTTCTTTTAACTACTAGGTGAAATTGCTGATGAAATTATCTTTGATTGAATGTATTCATGACTCACTGAGATAATGATGTATGAAAGATTCTGAATTCTGTTAAAATGCTGATCATTAAATGTCTTGTATCAGTAAATTTCACAGACTGTGCCTTGATTTTTGGAAGTTCTAGTCTCTGTATAGAAGATCTCCAAAAATCACATATTTTATTTAATTTCTTTTCCATCAGTGCAATCACATTCAGTTCTTGATCAGTTCTAATGCTCAATTATTGATCTTTATCTCTGGTTAATAGAATTAATTGTAAATACTTCGGAAACTTTATTAAATAACTATCTTTCTATAGAAGTAATTTCATAAGATTTAATATATTTTTGAGATTGTAAAACTTGGAGCCATGCTTTTTGTTAGCAAATAACTGATATATAATAACTTACATAACTGAATATCCTAATTTTTTTGGACCTATCTCATAGACTTGCCACTCATTTGGAACTCAATTGAAAAAACCTGTTGCAGATACTTTCCAAGAGGAATCAAATGACATGGCTGCTCAAAATGATTTCCAGGGATCAAGCCTATCATAGCTCTACTATGAATATGAAGGCCTTGACTAGGATAATTTGTTTGAAGGTAGAAGAGACTGAGAAATGAAGCTAATGAAGGCTTTCCACAGTTAAGTTCCCAAGTGCATTGCTTTCCAATGAATCTGAAACATTTGAGGCTTTCAGACTGCTTTAAATTTCAGGAGCTTGAGTCAAGGTCTGACTGCAGTGAGAACTGTACCCAGCCATTACTCCCACAGGAACAATCAACCTTCTCTTCAGTTACCTATGGAAACATTGCTAAAGGTACTTCTGTCAACCAGTTTTTGTTGTATAAAAAACACCTAAGGGGCAACAGAGTTTGGAAGACATGGAATAGATAATAGACCCACTGGTTAAGTGAAATTTTTGCTTTGCTGTAGAGAGGAAGGCCTCTTTTTTATTGGTGTTGCTAAAATGATCAAATTCCTTTTCTGGGCTCACAGACTTCACAAAACATAAACACAATGTGCACTTGATACACACACTTTAGGAAAGGAAAAATATATTATACTGTTCTATCCTTGCCCTTCCTTAATACTTATCTGGAATGTTGTTAGTTTTCTGCTATGTTTAAAATTAATTTTTTATTTTTTTAATCTCTAAGGACTTAATAGTCCATGCCAACTCATCAGATGAAAGTTCCTAATTGTTTTGGGTTTTTTTTTGCTGGAATTTTTATCAAAAGACTTTGGGGAGAGCCCAATTTTAAAGTATGTTGATATGTTTACCATTTCAGTTTATTCCTTTATAAAATGTTTAACAGAGCTCCTTCCTTCTCAGAGTGCCCAAAGCATGGAAGCACACATATTATCTTCATTGATTTACATTTTCTTTCACAAATCACGGTAGGCTTCCTCACTTTCTCTTCAAAGAGACTCTATTATTTTTGTCAACGTATACTCTGTACAGGCAGAACTGAATTCTCTTGAAACTGATACTCCTCTCACACCCACCTCTCTATAAACAGTAGATGAAAGGAAACTACTGTAAATGACACAAGATAACCCTTGAACAGCTGACTGAAAAATTAAGTTGAATGCACCCTTCTTCTTTCAAATATCTGAAATAGTTCAACCAGCTTTTCATATTCCATGTTTCATCATTTCCTGTTTCAGCTTCTGTCAAAACAAGCAAGTATCACAAGTTACAAATACCAAAAAATGAAACTCCAGATCTATTTTCATAAAATTTTGACCTCAGAGTCAGGCTATGTTTGGACAGACATGTAATAATTACCAAAATCCTTTGCTGGTCTTGGATTAAAATGCGATTTACATGTGGTGATCAGAGAAACCATAGTGAGTTTTGTGGAGATGTGAGGAAAAGGTCATGTAATGAAAAGTATCAGCTATGTAGGTAGAGCATAGAGACATCAGTGTCACAATATTTGATGTTTTTCAGCTCCTTTGTAACATGAATCTGTCATATTGTCAATACAAATGATACAACTCACTCCTGTTAGTAAAATATTGTATACAATGCTGTTTTGCTCTCTCCCACACAACAAAAAAATTCAATATGGTACAAAAGTTATCCATTTTTCCTTCTCAGATGTCATGAGATGAAAATACAGCATACTTGAACAGAGTATCTTTTGCAGCTGAGGACAGATGCGCTCTACTGCTTCCGTCAGTGTTGCAAAAATTCACCAAAAGGGGAACTTGCTTTTATCTTTCTGATTATACCACACATGCCATTTTAAATGGTTCATTCACATACCACATTATCAGAAAAAGGAAAAAACTGCTCTTTGTACTTAAAGATCATGTGCAGAGTGGCAAAACTATTCTACTGTATAGACAAGCAATCTTGTAAAGTGCAATTATATCTGGCATTTAACCTGCAGTGCTTAAACTACTTTTACCATACAAAGCTGGACAGAACTTATTTAATCAGGCATAATCTGTTAAACAGATGTGCTGCTGAGTACAGAAATTACCAGTATAATTAAATCCTATAATGGAATTATATTTTCCATCTCCGAATCATTTTAAAGCTATTCTTACATAGACTTCCATTGTGATCAAGTTGTAAATCTGCCTTATTAAAATTATTTCAAATGTATAAGCACATTTTGTATTTTATGTGTTCCTGAATACTTCAGCCTCTATGCTTTTATACTCTCACACACTAAATTTGTAGTACCTCTACAGAATAATTGAAAGGCTTTTGAAATTAATAACAGAAAATAGAGACGAAACCCCACAAAATAACAACGCCTTTTCATCTCTGTGCATCTCTGAACAATGTTAAGATTTTTCATTTCAATATTGTAGAAACTATAAAGTCACTACTGTCAAAGAAATCAGCTTGACAAAACAAAACCATTATACCATACCCAGGCTAACATTCAGCATGTTCTTGTCACTTGCTGCATTTTCATATCATGTCACAGAATCCAACATGCAAACACAACATTTAGATTACCGAACAGACTTCTGACCTCTTATTCTCCCTTAACACTTTGTCTCCTTTCTTCCAAGTGATAGTTGGCTTTGGAGAGGCTTGTGGCTTGCACTCAATGACAACTTCTTGGCCTTTGGTAACAATTATTGTTTTCTTCATTTGATTGAGTGGGAAAGTGGGAGCTGAAGCTGTTAAAAAGAAATACATTAACTCTACAGAGAGCAATCAGAGCCTTCTGTTTCATTATGTTCTAATAGAAGATTAGAAAAATAGGTTTGGTTTTGCAAATAGAATCTCCATTTTTCTTTTTGAAATTACTATGTCAAAGTCGAAACTTTACAAAACATTTGAAATCAGCAGCCAGGATTATATGGTAGGTTTATAAATTAATCCAGCCACAGATTAATGAGAAATCTTTCACATCAGCAGGTTAGACTAAAACTACTTGTGAAACTAAACAACTTTTGAAATTAAATAATGCAAACATTTTAGCTACACTTTTTACATCCTTTTTTTTTAATCTAAAACTTGTTAGAGGTAAATAGCTAAAAATGAAATGAAGTTTTAATTTCACAATTCAAAATGCACTCTCTAGAATTAATGCTTACAGAAAATATTACTGTTAGAGAAATTTTATTGCTTTCAGTTCTTATATTTGTCTGAATACTTGGAATGTCAATATGAGAACTTCTTAATAGAAGATATTACATCTTGTTCTTAGTATTTCACTTTTTAAGAAGTCTCATTGTTGACTAACAAAAACTAAGCTAATAAATGCATTACAAAATGGCACTAATTACTGGAATTTTGCACAAGGAAAGGACATTAGTTCTCAAGTAATCTCATTTGATTGTGTTTTTTTGAACTACTTTTGCAAATGCAAAGGCTCCTATCTCAGCTACAGGACATTACACTTCATTGCCTCAAATACGTAGGAATTTCCTACCATTATTTTGGTTAATCCTCATACCAGAGATATTTATATGGGCAATTTATTCTGTTCTTTTCCCTTTGGTAAGGCAGCAAATTAAACACAATGGCTTCTTTAGTACAATGTTATGGTTAAAATTTAACAGGGGTACAATCTTACAAGTAGGAAAATGAAAAGCTAATTTTACTGCAGCAATATACAAGGTCTATTTCTGATATTAAAGAACATCAAAGAAAGTGTGCAAGTACCTGACATACCAGGTATACCTATTTTTTAACAGATACAAAAACAGAGCAAAAGAACACTGTAGCCAATAGGTTTTTTGGACTGAATCACCACTGAGCAAAAAAAAAGTGATGAAAAGAGAACAATCACTGGCCTTGGTTTTTAACCTTATGGCTATAAAGAAATGATTTCAAGACTTATCAGTGAAATTCCAATGTTGGCCAGCTAGGAAATTGCTGAAATGTACTAGAAAGTTTATTTGCCGAAAGAGCCAAATGTTAGCTGAAATGCAGTGTATTTCTGCAATTATAGCTTTGTTACTCATTTGACTGGGAGTTTATAGGAATGATTCACATGTGCAGGCCTAATCTCTGATAAAACCATTAAATTACTTTGGTGGACATCTTTCTTCCTGCTACAGCATACCCTAACAAAGATGATGGGAGGCTTACAAGTCTGTCTCACTTAATCCCCTGGAAGGCCACTTATCACTATTGTTCCATTGCATCTTGCTACAGTTTGCTTGAAGGAAAATCAGTGTTGTAAAGTTCTTCAAGTTTTTCTTCATTAACTGCCTGCTTCAGCTTTTGGATAATGATATTTTTATCGTATTTCTGGGTAACACCATGTAGTGTATTTGCTTTTCTGTGGAGGATATTCACCCAAATATGTAATTTATATTTTTTAATCAATTTTGGTAATTTCATAAGATTTTTTTGAAACTAAGATCATGCATAATTACCTTTGAATAATGGCCAAAGTAGAAATAAAAAGTTAATTTTAACAGAGATTAAATTACTTTTACTTTCTCTAAATTTCATCTCCTGCACATATGGTTGAGGGAGTAAAACATTTTTTTCCATTCATTTGAACTGAAACAGCCTTATATGAGAAATACTTAAAAAATGTTGCTGAGTCAGTTATGTATGAATGGTATTTTTTTTGGTTAACAGAAGGCTCTATGCTCTCTGGGGCAACAAAGGACTCACCCACACGTAAGTAGCAAGAACACAAAGAAACTACTTTTATCTACTCTGCTGTTTGGACTGGCAGAAGCTGTTCCTTGTCACAACAGTCTAAGAAAAAAATAATTCTCAAAAGGGGAAAAAGGAACAGCTTGTTCTTTCCCAATACTCACCTAAAATCTTCAGCTCGGCACTGGCATAAATCGTACCATACTTATTTTCTGCTAAGCACTGATACATTCCAGCATCTGAGACATTCACATTTTGGATCATCAGGACACCATTAAACATCTCAATCCTGCTCTGTAATAGAATTAGAAAAAAAAATTAAAAATATTCTATAAAAGCAAAAAGGCACTGGAAAATTGCTGTGCTATTAGCTTAAGGTGAAGCGACAAAAAATGACCTAAAATAAAACTGAGCAGGAGGTTTCATTGTGCTTACCTTTTTCTTGTTATACAAGAAATTACAAGAATAAAAAGTCAAAAAATATTTGACAGTAAATATTTTCAGAGTAAATTTACTATATTCAAAGCTTCCCTTTTTTCTATTTACTTGTTTGTTTGCCTTTACCTGTACATGATTTTTAAAAGCAGCTCATCCTGGGAACTTTAAGGAGGCAAGAAATCATTCATGGATGTAATATATCTGATGATCTTCAAATATATAGCAGATGTTTGGTCTCAATCATGGTGCTATTTTTGTAAAAGCAGATATGAAAGATTGCTTGCATAAGTAAGAATGAAAGGGTCCAATTTCTTTAATCATTAGTACAAATTCCTTATTTGAAAGGTCCACTAGTAGAAAATAATTGCCACAACTGGAAGAGAAGGAGCATCAATAGTTGTTTATGGAATTGAGTATTTCATGAAGCTATAATATGAATAATTTGAACTTCTCTAAAACAACTCTAAAAGTTTCATTATAACTGTTGTTGTAAGTTAAAATTGATAAGGCATAAATTGTTTGGGAATGCAGAGGAAACTGTGATAAATATTCACTTTCTTGTAAGCCCTTACCCAGCTCAAAGTAAAATTTAATTTGAAATTTTAGAGCCTGGAGAAACTAATGGTTTGGAAAATCAGAGAACCAAAAAGTAGAGATATTTAAATTGCTTCAATTTCAGCACTAATAGCTCCATCTAAAAAGGCAGAAATGAATAGAGCAACCTTATTTTCAATGCCTCACAGATTCAAAAGCAAACTGTTTTTATGTTTCCTTTCTGATTGTTTGCATAATTGGTTGATGTTCACAGATAGATAGAAGGGACATTTGCCGAAAAGGAAGACATTACATCTTTTATACTCATAAATTCATTCTGTGAGTTCATTTGCAAATATAGACATTTCTTTCTTCCAGAATCAAACAGCTGTATTTTAATCTGGAAAAAGAGGTTAAGTAAATTTGCAAAACTTTTCTTTACTCCAAATAATCTGAGACTATAAAATGGAAAGGTATTAGACAAAAAACCCACGTGCTGTGTGATGATGCTATGATGATCCCGTGAGAGAAAAAAGTGAAATAAAAGACAGACCATGAAATTAGTGGTCTTTTAAAAGAAAAAGAGAATTTTGTTGATGTCTAATTCTAAAATATATCAGGGGATTGTAGTAAAACACTTTACATTCTAGTACTTTTACATGAACCATTTTAATGGTGTTCATGATGAGTTCTGTTACTTGCAGAGAACAATTTGAATTGCAAATGTGATGGTCATCATACTTTTTGCATCAACCAAGCAGTAATTTCTGAAGCACTTTTCAGTACTTTCTTTAACTGGCTTTATCTGAATGAAAGGAGAAGCATCCAACACACAGGTGACTCCTTGTTGGGTGTACCTGTGGCCAGAGAGGAGCTCCATTTTTCAGCCAGCGATAGGTGGGCCGTGGCTTTCCAGTGGCTTTGCACTCCCATCGGAGCTGATCTCCACTGTCCAATTGTGTATCATTCAGCTTCTCCACCCAGTGTGGGTAGGCTGCAAGAAAAAATTGCCGTGTTAGAGTCAAAGATTATAAAGTGGTAAGTCTCTAGCTGATGTGCAAAGACCTAATCAATTAAAAAGCTTAAATTAATGGACCTTACAAGATCTACCTTACTCTCAGAACAAAGCACGTTTAAAAAAAAAAAAAAAGAAAAAAAGGAAAGGCTCAAATCAAAAGAGACAGCAATAAAATTAAAAAACTTTTCAAACTTTAAAGGAAGTGCTATAATGGTACCAGGTGGTGAGCAGTAATATGACCTAGAATAGAAACTCTCCCGATGTAATAAAGTCCAATGGATTAAATTGTACTACTACATTATTCGGTTCATTACTTCTTAATTTAGGACAAATGTTTGGTAGTCACAATAGAACATTTCAATAATTTACAAGACCTAAGATATTTGAATTGTGTTGAGGAGGTTAATTGCCATAGGCTGTGTTTTCTCAGTTTACAAGGAAATCATTATTTAGCTATGAATGACAGGGAATTTGGTAAGGTATTTGCACATATTTTTGTTAAAGTGTCCTAAGTTTAATTCATATTTTAAGCACGAAAATGTTTTTAACATTTTTAAACACAGAACCCATGAGATTTCTAGCATCCATCAGGAACACAAATTATACAGTAAATCAATCTTAAAACAGTCTTTCCTTTAAAGGTAGGCAGTTGATAGCTGTATATGTGATCACTAGTACCTAACTTTCATGAAATAATCCATCAAAAACAAGGCTGCTTTTTTTTCAGTGAAGTAGAACTTTAATGTGGCAGTCAATCAGACAGCTATTTGTAGGATCTTAGAATTTGGAAAACATTATATGAGTCAGTGAGAAACTGAGCATTGATATGCAGAAATAAAAATGTATGCTTAAAAACCAGGTTTTGGGTTTTCATACTGTAGCCATATCACTTTATATAACACAGAGGGTGATAGATGACAATAATTAACCTAAGGATATCAAATGCTGGTTTGGGATTTTTAGTTTGCTTGGTTTTTGTTTTTTTTTTGTTTGTTGTTTTCCAAATCATAGAGAATAAATAGCTAAAAGGCGTTGCTAAAGTGATGTAAAATTCTGCATGGTATGAATAGAAGTCCAGATCTGTCATAACAAAGTCTCTGCTTCAAATGACAGATAATTGATAATGTACTTAAACATGGGGAATTGAGTTTAAAAATAAATCTTTGAATCTAGCTGGCATTTGACAGGTCATCAATCAAAGACGTGAGAAGATATGAGAAGGCATGACAGGTGACTAACTGCTTCTAGCTTACATCTTGTGCATGGATGATAAAGAAAGTGAACGAGGTGTCTGTCATTCCTAAGCAGGGAATAGTTGGCTTCAGAGTCCTAGACCAGACATTTGTCAGAAGCTGGAAACATATTAGAAGAATCACTCATTTCCTTTTTAGTAGAGGAAGACAGAGAGGTTGACCCAGCCCCACTCCCAAACCCAAGACAAAAAAACCTATGCTTCCTTATTCTTATTACAGTCAAGGCAATGCATGAAATTCTCTACATGTGCTCTGCTGTGCTGAATTTCTTCTTTCTAAAGTTATAACAAAGGGTGCCACAAAAATCTGCAGAAAGAAACAGGTTTTGGGAGTCCCTGCTTATTTTTTCTCTGTTCTCCTAAAAATATAATTTAATTGCATTGTATAGTTGCTGTTCTCATTTTGAGTACTTCAATATACACAAAGGAAGCATGCTGAGAAGAAACAGTTTCCTTTGAAAATAACTACATTAATATGATTCCGGAAGATGAGACAGTTAAATGTGTAGCAAAAAAGTCATAAAAGACAGTCAGTGGTACCATAAAATCATGCAGTTTCAAAGAGGAACTAAACTGTTCCTGTTTATATTTACTTATTTTCATTATTTTGCTTTCCTTTAAATTTTACTACTTGACCCAAAACATATATATTCTCAGATTTCTATGTTGAATTTGAGTTCATCATGAACCAGAGTGTCCAGAAAAGAGTATGCACGTTTTCACACTGAAACAAAGCTGCCCCAAGCCTGGCTGCAGACTTGTTCTCTTCAGAACTGCTGTTCCCCACCCTTTGTCTCTGGCTGTCTTGCTAACACAATTCTGGCACAGGTTTTCTTCTGAAACTACAAACTTGCAAATCACAGTGGTATGACCAATTGGTCAGAACAACCTTTTCCCATGAGTTAGGGTATTTCTACTTTAAATTTTCTCCTCATAGCCTAAAAAATAAGCCTGTGTAGTCACATTTCCCAAGATGTTGAAGTTGTCTTCAGTGAAGGCAAGATTCCCACCCCTCTGAGAATAAAGTAGCAAAGCAATAGGTAAATGTAGCTGGAATAGAGATAAAAGCATGATTGAGAGAAACACTGTTCATCACTATTTGGCTTCTATTTCTCTCTCTATGTATTCCTTTATCACAGAGAATTCCCTCTCTGCTAGTTAGCAAGGGTCACTCTCCATAAAATCATAATCCTTGTTCTAAAATCCTATCAGTACTTTTAAAGCTGAAGCATTTAACTGAATGTAAAACGTCTGACTCAATGTACCATTTTTGGGTCTTTTTTTTTCCTAACAAAAGTATCTTAACATAACCCTGATATATGTGAATGCAAAGAAAACTTCATTCCATAATCACACTTTATTTTAATTAGAAAATGTAGCCAGATTTCAAGAGTTACGAGTCCTTTTTTTTTTTTTTTCTTATAAATGCAACATTCTTCTTGGGAAAAAACAGTTTTCTGCCTGTTTTTTAATCTGTCCAGTGAAGAGTTTTGGGGTGACTGTGAGAAGAGAAAGATGCATTTTAGTGTTCAGTAGTCTTTATGAGTGCTACGCCAGAGCTCTTAACAGTGATTCTGAGATTTTTAAAACACCATCCAATCCATGATTTATTTTATGATGCATTTTTTCTCCTGCTTATTCAAGGACGTCAAAATGTTTTACAAATATAAATTGACAATAGATCTGCAAGCTTACTGGCCAGTATTTAAATCCTCTATGTAAAATAGGATTAAGGTGCAGAGAATTTAGATTATTTCTCAAAAATTTAAGTAGCTTTTTGTCTGGGAGAAAATAAGGACAAAATTTTACACAGACAAATGACATAAAATAATGTCCTAAAATGTCAATGAATACAGAGGTCGAGGTGAAAAAAATTTATTTTCCTGTATATGAGATTAATTGGGAAGAGTAGAGTAGGAGAGGCATATTGAGAAAGACAAGTGAGAAAGTCAAGATAAAAAATTCAAAACTAATGTACAATTTTCACTACAAAATCTCTTCTCTTGCCAGTTTTACTGTGTGGGACTAGCCTAGTGCCAGGGGTGGATTTTTTCCCCATGCAGGTTTTATAAGGAATAATTGAAATAGATTTTAAAATCAGTATGGTTACACTGCATTAGGGAATATTCCTGCTGTCAGATGCTTGTTCCACTCTTGTGTTATGGCAAACCTTGCCTCCAGCTGCCAGGACAGCACTGTTGTGTACAGGATGAGGGAACTGATACAGCCAAAAGAAAAACAGCCAAAAATGTGTTTTTATACTCACATCACTACCCCCTGCTGATCCTGGTAGTAGTGAATAACAGAGTGAGTAGTGAGAGAAAAAAATCTGAAAAGTTAAGAGTGAGAGAGGAGCAGCAATTGCACATACCAGTGCTTTCCATTGGAAAAATGCTGCTAGCCAGAATTTGAGGAGGAAAAAAAAAGGTTAATGGCAAATTTATCCACTCACATTTTAATTTTTGTGCTCTATTCTGTTAATCAATTTGAGCTTGAATAAAATTTCACAGAAACTTACAGAATAAGCATATCACTTGGGGGAAAATCAGAGCTCTCAAAATAGGTTGCAATGCATAAGACAATGCATGGCATTTAAAAAATTTTGTTTTTAATGCCTACAGATGAATTTCCACTAAGTGTTGAGACTACAATAATTTGAAGTTGTCAGCATCCGAAACATTGCTTTCTGAGCAACATCCAAATTGTCAGCTGCACCAGGCAGTCATGGTGTATCTGGATTGCAGCAGCAGGTAAGAAGTGAAAAATCACTAGTTTGTGATTAAATGTGACTAGACAGGCAGACTGAGTGTCCTGGGCTTTCTCCAAAATACTCTGTGGTGACCCAGATCAGATGCAACTGACAGGATGAAGAAGATTCAAACAGACAGCGAGTGAGTTCCTACAGAGATATGTAAATTGTGAGACCGCAGTATGACACAGCTGGTCCTACAGACTGCTCTGAAATTTTACAAGAAACCCCTGGTAAGGAATGACGGCCTACATCTGTGTTTCTGAGCCAAAGTAATCGTCGTTACCTAGAGGAATAAGATGTCAGTGAAAAGACAGTGAGCTCACAGGTAAATAATTCATGTTGGCTGTTGTTATGAACAAAAGCTACAGCAGAAAAGGACATTCCAGATAATGCCCCCAAATCCTGCAACATCAGCTGTCAGCAAGGGAAGCTGAGAGTTTTGTGAAGAAACATTTGGCTAAATTTTGTGTAGAAACCTTCTCACACAAACCCTCTTACACCTCTGGAAAGAGCAGCCAAGGTTTGTAGGCCAGTGAGACTCTAATGCTCTCTTCAAAAGCATTGAAGTTTGAGAGTGGCTCCGTGGGGAGTATTTTATCTTGAGGCCAAGGAAAAGCACTTGTAAGCTCTGTGCTTCTTGTCCTGCCCTATTGGAGGTCACTGCTGGTATTGTCCATCTGAAAGCCCTCTGTAACCTGTTCTGATCTTGCTGCCTGATGATGCAGATAGGTGAAACTTAATGTACTAGTCTCACATATCTGTTAATAGAGGAATGAGACAATATGAAGTGAACTCCCTTCCTAAAGTCTTAAAAAAGTTGTTTTAATATTATTGCAAAAAACGCCAATGAGATAAATTTGTGCCCCATTCCATAAAGGTAGACTCTAGAAATATAATTTAGACAATGGTGAAGAATGAAAAAATCATATTTCTATCTAAACTGAATAGGACAAAACTAACATTGTAAATATTTTCCATGGATTTGAGAAACACCTTTATTTCTGCTCAAAGCAAAAGGCTAATGAGAGATGAAGAGTTGTGTAGAACACTATACCATATTTGCTGTCATTTTATGCCACAAATGGTGCTCTGCACCATGTGTT
This sequence comes from Alethe diademata, assembly GCA_025584955.1. Classification (NCBI taxonomy): domain Eukaryota; kingdom Metazoa; phylum Chordata; class Aves; order Passeriformes; family Muscicapidae; genus Alethe; species Alethe diademata. Next base: position 37,936,438 of record JANRMJ010000054.1, on the reverse strand, counting down.
CTTGAAGAAATATTTTCATTTTATAGCATTTAGCTTATCTCTTGAAGAGCACCTTTTATATTCTTTTAAGTCTAAAAGAGGGAAGCAGATATAATTATAACATCTTTATACACTACTTTGGCATCTAGTAGTTTCACAGCTCTAGAAAACAGGCACGAAGTTTATGAGCTGGGATACTTCTTATAACTCAAATTAAATTTTCTGAATTTCTAACATTTTAAGAAATGTTGTAGAAAAAGACTATCTGCTAAATCCTCCTGGCCCTCAGGTGCCTGTCATACCTTTTCATGCCTGCTATACTTTCATAGAAGTAATTTATAGTAAGAATTAGAAAAAGATCAGTGGAGTATTGTCATAGTAGGAGGCATGGATGAGGTGCTGGGCTTTGACTGTTTTTTTCAGTAAAAGTCTTATAAAACCTTTGCTGCAATTGCAAAATGGCAAATCTGAAATTAAATGCAGAGACTGTCATCTTAACCATCACATAATTTTTTTCCAGCATATACAAAAATATTGAAGACAAAAACCTGCCCTGGGCTCTAGGTGGATAAGAACGAAAAGCAAGGAAAGAAGCATGATCCAGAGATATGCTGATACTAAAATCAACTGAGTTAAGATAAGGACATTGGAAAGCCAGAGAAGACAGAAAAATTGATTATGCACCTGAAAATATTGACATATGTGGAAAATAAACTAAATATACTATGCCAGTCTATAGTTATTTGATGCAAGTGTGTAACAAAGACAGAGAACTCTGCACAGTTAATAATGGGAAGAAGACATTAGGAGACATGGGCTGAAATCGGAAAGAAAAATTGTTCAAGGAGAGAAACTTTTTATTAGACATATCCATTAACCTGAGGTTCTATCTAAACTGCAGCATTTGAAATTCCACTGAGAGGAATATTTGAAGACCAAACAATTCCATTTGAAAGATCTGTTGCATAACCTCCCACAGTAACTTTTTCTGCTAAGTATTTAAGGTTGTAGGGTTCATGAAATGATAAAAGTAGTGTGGCTAAAATTGATTAAAAGTAGTGGGACTCAATCTTACTTGTAATACATGCCAAAATTTGACTTGTAATTATTCATGGTATGGATTACATAGGCTTTTGTTTCTGGACTCTAGAATGCAGAACACTATGATACAGAATTCATAGAGTTTGTTAAATATTTTTATTTTCAGGGTTCCTTTGTTATTTTCAATCTGATGTGTGACTCAATTTTATGATCACTCAAAATTTTTTTTTGAGTCTTAGAAAATGTTGAACACTTTGTGAAAATCAGAACTTTTGGAAACTGTGCATACCTAGATTGAGAATTTTCTGGATAATTTTCCTTCTTCAGCTCTCATTCCAGTACAATGAATTTGACAAAGCTCAGCAGCCAAGTGTGGCACAGGTAGAATGTTAATAAGAGTGTGATAACAACCCTAAAACAACCTCAGCATTGTTTTCTGACAGATAATTCCTGTTTAGATTACATGTAATTGTTACATCCGAACTAAAAGGAATAGACTTTTAAAATTATAGCTTTACTCCTTAATTAAAAAAAAAAAAAATTTCCATGTGAAATTGTATTTAAGCCAAGTCATCGAAGGAGCCAACATTATTTAAGTTTCAGACTTTAATGTATTTACTAAGGAATAAATATATATACCTTAATTCAAAACTATTTTTGATGTATGGTGTGTACTCTATACAATAAGGTATCTTGTTTCTACTGAACCTTGGAATGCTTCACATGTAGCCAAAGCCTTAAGTGTGGATAAAGCATTTCAGGACAATACTGTGTGCAGTTACACTTACTGTATACTTGTAGCTGTCCTCTGAAGACATTTCTTCCACGAGAGTTCTCAGCCTTACATTCATACATTCCTGAGTCCTCTAGCTGCACATTAGGTATTTCAAGCACAGCTTGGGATTTTCTCAGGCGGGCTTTACTTGGATTATGACCATTAACTTTCCTCCAAGAGATTGTTGGAACAGGGCTGAAATATTTGGTAAAATTAATGTTAACAGTTTTCCGCTCTTGAGAATATAGATTCTGTTATCTGGTAGTTTAAACACTTAATAATCTAAGTAGCAATAAAACATAATCAAAATTAAGGTTCATATAATGCTTGATATAGTTCACTTTCTATAGGGAATCCTTAATAAATGGGTTACTACATGGAATGTGTCTCTTTCATCCACAGGGAGGCTGTTTTTATTGAGATCAAGTAAATCACTTGAAATCGCTCTCTCTAGAGTTTCTTTAGTACTCATTTACTCATCATTTACTCCTGAATGCTGCCACTCGATAGGTCAACAAAAGTAACAACTTCAAAACTTGGATGAATTAAGCAAATTCCTGAACATCCCAGTTTTCCTGCAGTGAAAGTACAGCTCAGGTCAATCGGTGAAAGCATCTGTTTAGGTGGGGATTTTCAATACCACTCTTTATTGGGTAAATTTAAGTGACCAAAGGTATGAGACATTTTTCTTACAATAGTCTTCAAGATGCAAAACTGGTTGTGTGAGAAGATGTATTAATGGCACTGCTGTTTCTGTCTCACAGCATCACACTCTTCCTTGTGACAGCAGAAGGGTTTGTCACAGGAGCTTGTTGTTTCACAGAGGTCTGTGAGGACCCTGGGTCATTTACATTCATACTCAGGGAAGAAATGCAACAAATAAAGTTTGCACTCATAAAATTTTCTTTTTAGCTCAAAAACTCATCAGCCATTGTGCACCTAGTGGGCCTTATGGCACAGACATACATTTTTCGAAATATGGAAGGTATTTAAGAGTAGGAATATAAAGAAAACAAAAGAGAACTGTTGATAAAAAAATATTTGATTGTGAGCTGAAAACTGGACTCCTTCAGGTACTCCACAAGAAGCTTGGAGGACACCATAAAAGAAAATGTAACTTTCTGACAAAACATATTTTGTATTTATTTCTAGTCTAAGCTTAGATATAAACACAGGACCTTGTGGCAATTTAGATGAGGAAAAGCACTTAATAATAGTTTAAATTCAAATTAATTTAGTTTAAATTCAAAACTGCTATGAATTGCTGTCATAATTTCCTAACTTTCACTTGCTACAAATGCATGAAGTTTCATTAAGAATATCATCCTTTCTCTCAGTATTTCAGGGTATCCAGTTTGAGACACAAAAATTTAGTATGTGACATGCAAGTTCTGGTTACTCTTCAACCAGTTAGAATCAGGCTGTGAGTTACTGCAGTTGTACTCAAACTTGCAGATAAGATGCTCCAAATTCTAGTACTTTATAGAGATTAGGACATTTCCCAACATGCAATGGATTATCAGAAGATTTGTCTAATTTTAACTCCTGAGTGCCACATATCGCTGAATTTCTTTGAGCCTATTAACACTATTACCTAACAAAGCCAACATGTAGTCCCTTATGGAATTCATTTTAATATATCAGAAAGAGAAAAGAATTACTTCCCTTATGAGTTTGCTGCACTGATTAATTAACCTGACCATATGAACTTCATTGTGAGTATGAATAGATCTCTGAGACATGGTCCCTACAATATCTTGCTATTCTTGCAAAATGATCTTTTATCACTGTCACCCACGGAAGAAATACATGTATGTAACATTTTATTCTTTCTCCTTGCTAAACAAAACAGGCTGGTCTCTTCTCTTTTTATAGGCATTTGTGGATCATGTGATGGGTGTGGATCATGTGATGTGTGATGGGTGTGGATCATGTGATGGATGTGGATCATAAGGCCTCTTTTTTTTTTTTTTTTCCCCCCCCATCACCAAAGAAGCTTTGTAGCATTTTCATGTTTTAATCTTAAATTACTATCTTGATGACTGATTTAAATTTTGGTATCCTGTGTGTTTGGTTTGAGGATTCTTCTTCAGCTTGTATGTTTCTAAAGTTTGTTTCCTATTAGAAGTTATTTTACATGCTTTTCAGTTAGAAGATGGAAAGAGCTTCCCATTCCTATCTGATTCGAGTTTTTCAACATGTTATATTTTAAATACAAAGGATAAATAGGATATTTCTTTCTGATCCACTAATAAAACTTTGTCTTAGCCCCACCGGTTATGATATTCCTTTAACACCTTTAATAACATATTTTGATTTGCTATACTTTAATAGCTATTTGTATGTATCAATGTAGTACAAATAGCAGTCTTAGTTTCTTTTTTTTCCTCCTTCTTTAGTTCTCATATTTAATTTCTAATTGCACACTTCATTCTGATATTCAAATTTAGACTTGTTCTTGAGTGATTTGTGGAGATTTGCAAGTCTTGTGTTTTACATTCAGCTTTAGGAGTTTACTCCTTGTATGCTTGTTTTCTTTTTATATGGAATATAGTTGTGTCATGATTGCTGGCTGCAAGACATCCACCATGGCCAGATAAGGGTTCCATTGATCATTATTTCTCACAACACAAGTCCACAATGGGAACAGGAATTCTTTCTTTTGGTACAGCATAATAGGACTCACCAACTGCTGCTTTATGACTGAAATGAATGTGCAGATACACTTTATTAGGGATCTTAAGGGTGTCCTACTTGCTTGCTACCAATAACTTGGTAGTTATTTGGCCTTCAATCCTGTCGCCAGTAAAATCAGGGACAAAAATGCTTCTTCTCTATTGTCATGGAGGAAAATGCGTTCTGCTGAATAACATTAAATAGAATTCTGCTGAATAACATTAAAAGGATTTTTTTTGTGGTGTGTATTTCTGAGAAAAAGTTGAGAGCTTATAAACCATGAAAATTGTCTCATTTAGCTGTTATTAGATAAATCTGAAATTCATGTATTTGAAAAGTTTCCTTTAAATTGCATTTAACTAATTTTTTGAAATTTGCTTTTGTGTTTCCTGCAGCAAGTAAATGTGCACAACATGGCAAACACAGAGAAAACTGGTTGTCTGGGTCATTAGGAAGCACATTTTAAAACAGTTATTTCTTCATCAGTATGAGGTAGTAAGTGGAATTTTTCAAGGAGATAAAGTTACTTTATCTGTGCAGATTTAATGATTTCGAAGGAAAATACTCCCATATTACAAATCAGTATTTGCAGACAACTTGTAGTTCTGTTTAATGAAGCTTATTTTCCTTACGTAACTCACAAGTGACACATGAATTTTATATCTGAAATAAAAATATATCTATACCTATTTCTCCTCTGTGACTTCTGTGAGAGTGAAATGAAACATATGAGTGAGGATGTGAAAGAATAAAATTGTGTGACTGTTCTAGAAAACTTCTAAAGTCCACTATAAAAGCTAACCAACATATGCACATTTTTCATCTTTTCAAATGATCCACAGCTTTTTGAAAAATAGAACAACTGCAGAAGTATTTATAGCATTAATATGAGTTTAATGTAATATGCATAGTTATTGAATCTTATAACCATTATAATCCATTTCTATTTTGGTCTCAGAAGATATTTATGGGAATACAGTTTCCTTGTTTATTGCAACACAATTCACATTCAACTCCTGTGAATAAATTGATTTGAGCCTCAATTGAGTTCAACGACAAGATTTCTCTTCACTTTTGGAAAAAAAAATCCTCTGAATACTACTGGTAACTCTTAGTACCATCAAGAAAGGCGTACTTGATTTCAGAAATACCATCATTAAATTTGACATTCATCTAAACTGAAATAAAAACCATAAGTGGTCCCTGGTGACTGTGATAGACATTACTGTTGGCTTGTACAGTTTGAATCTGAAGAAAATATGAGTTATAATTTTACCTTTGCATTTAGAAGAGATTATAAGTGTCAGTTTTCAGCAGTATATCATTTGGGATGAGTTATATTGAATTAGTTGGAATTCTTCACAAGTTTCAATAAAGTATGGAAATAAAAAAAATTGGGATATTTTAAAAAATTATTGGAAGCAATTCTTCTTCCCGTCAATTTCATATGTGAAAGAATTTCATTACATCCCTAAAGTACATATTTATTTTGGGAAAGAGGAGAGGTAGATATAAGAGTAATGTCTGAATTTTAAAATACCTTTTCATGGATCTGAGCTCCTAGTATTTCAAGAATATTTTAAGTAGTAATGCATAGATCACTTTTTCTATATTGGTTGGTACAGATTGATGTGATATTTTGAAATACTTTATCTACTACTGTAATTTTAATTCCTCTCCTGATGATATCTCTCTACTAAGCATCAGTGTTCTGAGCTGCACCTTCAAACCCACAAGTTCACATCATAATATTTCTTGAAAACCTCTGCATGCCTATGGGGACTAGAAAAAAACCTGTATTTTCTCATGCCTCCCTGTCTTGCAACGGTGTTAAGTATCTTTAAATATTGCAGGATAATTATGAGGGTTAAAATGTTGAAGACTATAATGAAATTCTCTCTGTCAGATGTTTTCCAGGAATGCCTATCAACCTTTGATATCAACCTTCAATCTACCTTTAGAATGTCCCATATGAATCTGTTCAGAGCTTAATGAGACACAATAACCACTTTTTTTTTCATTTGTTTTTTAAAAGGTAGTTCGTACTTATGAAATTCAGCTGCCATGAGTATGGTGATTTAAAAATTAAGAGAATAGAAGCAAATGGTGATGAGCTTGAAGCGAGTGTGCAATAACAAGTCCAGGTCTGCAGGTCACTTCAACAGATGCCCATGAATGTGCTAAAAATATCTATTGCATATATGAGTATCATATATTAGTGTGGACATGCTTTACCACCACTATTAGCTTGTTCTTTATGGCACAGAGCAAGGACGAGCCTGTTTGGCTGCATATCCAGCTCCACAGCACTTTATTCACACTGTAAATTACTGCATGTTAGAGCATCACTCACATCTAAAATAGTGCCATGTATAAAGATGATTCATTTTCTATAATGGTTCATTATTTGCAGTGAATTATACTCCAGAGCTTTTCTTTACTGATTGATCAGAGATTAAACTGATGTCTCAATCTTGACACTTAACTATTCAACAGCTAAATTTAGATAACATGGCTGTTCAATACCCTAAGTTAGATGATATAACTGATAGTTTTGGTGATTTAAATTTTTTTCCAAATTCTTAAATTTGAGTTAATCATGAACAAATAGGGTGTAATCAAAGGAGAATAGATCATAATAGGCGAAGGTATTGGTTTGAAAAGTAGCAAGGAAAGTGGAAAAACTATTCCACTACCTTTTTGTTTGCATTTAAAAGTTAGGTAACTGTGTTTATTCTTGAAATTGCAACAGCAAAGTTAAAATTTAATATAAAAGAGCTGAACATCTCCTTCTATGTATTCAGTGTTGTACTCATTGTAAAACTCTGTATTATATTCCTATCATCTTAATATTTTAGATGCTATTTATATGGTGGGATTGAAGAGGTATTGAGCCATAATGTCTGTTAAAAAATGATGGAAATAAGCTCTGTTTTTTCCTCAGCCATCCACTAAGAATTTTTTCTAGTCTCTGTATCACACCCTACCTCAGCATGTGTCTGGGGGCATTCTGAAGCGGACATTCTTCTAAAAATTTTAAAGACATAACAGGTAAATTATCACTAGCCTGTGACTGATCAAGGCTGTTGAGATGAGAATCTGAAACAACTTGAAAAGCAAAAGACATACATGATATCTGCTGTTTTACTATAGGGGACAATACCTGAAGAATCCATGATTTTAAGTAAGACACAATGCTTTGAAGCAGAAAATTTCTTTGGAAAGATGACATGTGTTTGGCAGGTGTTCATACAGATCTTCAGGGCCACAGTACAACAGTAGAACTGTTTTTATTTGGCTTGTATTAAAGCTATTTTATAACTGAATTTTGTGTCATTTTTCTCTGTTCCAGACTCTGTCCAGGCAGACTTTCTGTAGCTTGCATACTGATCTGCTGTACAGGTATGGCCAGCGTATGTGTACAGATGCAGAAGATGAGGAAGACTAGTTACAAGGAGTCTGAAAATCCCAAAAATCATTAAATACCATCCAAAATGGTGCAAATGTAAATACAAATCTAGCATGTTTGAAGAGTGCAAGAGGGCTTTGAACCTGCTGATCAGTCACAGAGTTTGAAGACAATGACTGTGATGATTTCCAGAAGCTCTGCATTTAAGGCTCTTGTGCCATAGTACCATATACATTTATTTCTTTGTGGGAAATCCTGAAGAGAAACATAACAGTGGTAACTCTGGTGACCTACTCTTGAGAAATTCTTGAATTTTTTTTCCTTCTGATCTTAGATTCTGACACAAAGGAAAGTCTAAACATATTCTTGATAGTAAGTTTGGAATGTAAAAAAAATGCTTCTCCATCATTAAACCTACAGCAAAGCTGCACAAGTTACTGAACACAGTTTTTAGTAACATTTATAAATTTTCTTTGATGGTTCTGAGAGAGAAAGGGAAGGGATTGGTAATATTGCTTCTTCAAGAATGACATTCTACTGGCAGGGACTTACAGTGTGATAGGTTTTTTTCCCACTTTCATTATGCCATACGGTAAAAGCAATCAAATCTAATTTTTTAAAGTGAGGCAGAATGAGGGCTGGGAGTGCTACTTGAGATTTTTCAAAGAAACTTTATTACATTGCTATGAATGATGGCAACATTTGCAACAGTATTATAAATTCTGTTCAGGAACAAGCCTACGTAAAAGAAGACAGAAATAAGTCCAGCCTGAAAACAAGGAAAAAAAAACCCAGTCTGGCTCTAGCACGTTATAACATAAATACTTATTCATCATGAGCTAAAAATAAAATTCATGAAAGTCTTAGAAATATTTATTTGATATAAACAATATGTGCTATCAAAGGAAAAAAAAAAGAAGAGAAAGAGAATCTTGGATCTGTTTTTGTCATATAAACAAACTCAACTTGAAGATGTCATGCCTGTGTTTAAAAAGCTTCCTTCCTTTCATCACAAGCTTATCTTGAGGGGAAAGGAAACCTTACTTACTTATAACATTGACAAATGTTTTTCTGCAGAGAGTGTTTATTTCCCTCTTGCAATTATTTTGTTATCAATAAAATTTAAAAGTGGCTTCCACAGCTTCCAGGTCTGGCATCTGATAGGATTAACAAAATGTTTTTCCAGTAGAGAGAACTGGTGTGAAGGGACATAGAGTAACATGATTTTTTCTCCTGTGGAACTTAGAAACAAATATTTCTGTATCATTTTTAGTACCTATTGTGCAGTTTCATCTTGGGCAAATAATTAGACAAGATAAATACTCTTTGGCATGGTTTCTCCATTTTCCAAAGAGAAAACAGACAATTCATGTAGATGAAAAATCGAACACCATGCTAAACCTTGGATTTGATGGTAGAGGCAAATTATTATTTGTAAATTAATACTTGTGATCTTCTACACTGTAAATTAGCTTGAGGTTTGAAAATGTTAATTTACTAGCATGCCTTGTTCCCACAGTATTTCTGCTCTATGTAGGAAAACGACTAAATATTTCAATCGAAGTTCCAACAATTAATTGGATGAATAGCATCTAGAATTATTTGCTTTATTTAATGTCAGGTTACCTTTAATATCAAAGGTGTTTCTGTGTGCCACCGTTATTGTGGGAAGAGGAAAGGACAGTTTTGTGCTTATGAAAAAGCACAAGTATCTTAATATTTTCCAAAAGACAATAACTACAAAACTTCCAGGGCTGAATGACTATTCCACAAGTTATCAGAATCCTTAGCAAAGAGGCATTCACTCCCTGAGAAGTTTCGTACAGTTGTCTGAGGAAAAGACATCTTATCCTCGGGGAGGAAAATGAAGATCTGCTGACATGTCCCAATACATTGACAACATAACTGTCATAATTGGCCCTAAAAACAATGAAGCCAAATTTATATCCAGATGTTATTGTCCTGTTTTTTTATTTTGTATGCATGTATGTATATGTATATGCATACACCAGTGAAACATGCTCTCTTCCCATGTTTATACCCACTAATACTCATCTGCTGCTTCCTGCCTTGACTCCTCACTCCTGTCAATGCCCCTGGGTTTCAGTGTAGCGCAGTTAACAGAGGTTAAGTTGGAGTATCACCAGAGCTCTGCTGCTCTTTAGCACAACAAGGGCTGAAGCAAGATGTAGATTAATGCTAATAGCAAGGAGACTTGGGTTGGAAAAGAGTCTGATCCCAGAACAGAAATCTTCTCAAGACCTATTTGACACAATTACTGGGAAAGGGTCTGGTTACAGGAACGTCTTGTCTGGTTCTCTTGACAGTTTGTTACAGGAGATGCCTCCTGCCAGTTCTGGAGGAAGAATCTTGGAAGACCTGTTTGGAAACATTCAAGACTAGTAGGTAATACTGGATTTGCCAAGATAAGCCAACTAGAAGACAGAAGTCAAGGAGAAATATATGGAAGACTTGGCTGATAGTTTTAACAGATGGTCTGAAAGTAAAATGCTCTATTTTACAGATTTGTAGAGCAGAGATGGTTAAAGTCAGTCCTTTGAAGTTAGGAAACAATGGTGCAATGCTGGAATCTTCTATTCCCCTGTGTATAGAAACCAGATGGATAACTGCATGTGCTAGATAGAGAAGTGTGCAACCTGGATTTGTGACTCATTATGAAATTATTATTTGTGAACTTCTTGTTCATCCAAAAATCACATATAATTTTGCGGCAGATGAAGAAAAGAAAGGAATCAGGTACTGTGAAACCTCTGACCAAAGATTCATTTCTGGCTGCCTTTAACCCTCTTTTCTGAAATTATTCTCTTCATCATTACATTATTTCCCAGATCTCACTGAAACAGCCGTTTAAAATTTTGACTTGCAAAGCCTATCTTTTTACACCTGCAAAAAGATTTGCAATATCTAGAAACTTGCTTCATATCCATTTCCCTGTGTCATTGGCTTAATGAGTCACACTAGAAAAAAAAAATCTTCAGAAACTTCATGCAATTCTCCACTGTTACAGTCAAATGCTCTTCACCAGATCATAAGGATTTTTTATTTGCCCACTCTGATCTTTGCTTAGGTATTATACCCACCTATCCAAACACTTTGCCTTTATTTCTGCATATTGAAAAATATTTAGTAAGCTCTGTCTACATAGATTAATAGAATTATTTGAGTTTGAAGGAAACAAAGATTATTGAGTTCCAACCCCACTGACATGGGCAGGGACACTTTCCTCTAGACCAGGTTGCTCAGAACCCCATCCAACCTCGCCTTAAACACTTCCAGGATGGTGCATCCACAACAGGTATATGGTCTGCAAAGAAAATATTGATAGTGACATAAAACAGATAATAGCATTTTTAATAAAAGCTTGAAGATCAATTAGGAAAGTCTGGTAAAAGAAAACCAGGCAAAGAAGGTAAAAAAAAAAAAGCTATATTTAATGGACTTAAAACTTTGAGATATTTATTAATGTGAATTGATTCAGAGATGATTATTTCAAGAGAACATTTCTGAACATTTCTAAGATTAAAAGTCACTAAATTTCATTAACTTGTATGACTTAAATATATTTAGCTTCACCTTATTTTTATTTAATTTCATTTAGAAAGCAAGATTTTAAATGGACTTTCATTTGAGTTCTTGCAAGCTATACTACAGATGGGATGAATGTTTACAACTGAGCTATAAATCTCTTCCAAACAAAGTTAACAATAGAATTATTAAGGCAACATTAAATATGACAAAATGAACAATGTGTCTATGAAAACAGCCTCGCTGTAATTCAGTAGTAAAATTAATATTGTTAATTTATCCTTATTGTTAACCAAGTATATTTCAAAACAAAAAAATAATATTGACATTACCAAATTGAAATAACCTAGCATTTAAAAAGAATGTTGGTTTAATATGAGTATGTTACTACTGTACATGCTGAAATAGCATCGGCATAAAATAGTCTCTCAAAAATACAGAAAAACAAGCAAATGGGTCATAAGAAAAATTGTCTGTCAGCACTGTTGTCTATTGATTCTTTTGATTCAAATATGAATGTGTTGATCTATGTGGTTTAAAAAACTCATAGTATAAAAAAAGGGATGCATAAAACTTTTTGTTTTGAGCAAAACAATCCTTTTGGCATTCTATACAGCCCTTAATTTAAAAGCAAAGATTGAAAACTCTGCTAATCTACAAGTACTGCAATAGTCCACATCTTATAATTTGTTTTAATGAGAAATAAAATATGATTACTCATTCAAAATTGGCTGCTGGCACTATCATAATACAAAGTCTATTTTTTTTCTCAGTCTAGAGCCAGAAAACCAATGAAATATGACTTTTATATGGAAAATAAAATAGAAGTCTGGTGTAATGCACAAACAAAAATGCACTAAGGAAAAGGCTGAAGTGTGAGGGTCAGGTAGGGTGCATGCATTATACACAGTTTAAAATTTAAAAATATGTGTTAAAGAGTAAGGGTAGAATTATTTTAAATGCAAGCAAGAAGACAACTTAGAGTTATATGCCAGAAAGGCTAATACAGGAAAAAAAAGAAAGATGCTTCTGACACTTGCATATTTCTTGCTTTCCTCTGACGCCAAGGGTCTGAGTTCATTGAAGAGGGCAGGAACTTACAACTTTTCATGCCAGCTTGGACAAACCAATACTGTATCATTTCTCAAACTGTGAAAACTTGCTCATTTTGAGCTTTAAAAAAAAAAGAAAAAAAAGCATATTTCCATCTATGCATCTATGTCTGCCTTTAAGTCCCGTATTTAAATAATAATGTTAAAATTACTTATGACATAAGTATGCTCCAAAGTCAGGAAGTGCTAAAGGATGCTTGGATGGCTGTCACCAAAGTGCTTCATTAATGAATGTGTCATATAGTGGGGATTGAATTTAGAGTCCTTTTGCATATCAACAGCATTAATTTCATCTCTTTCTAATTGGCAGCTAAATGAAGGCACCAGAATTATTTCTTTGAACAAAGTACTTGAAAACAGAAATTAAAGAGTAGACCAGTTGCCTCTAGATGTTCTCAGAAGCAAAGTCAGTAACATTTGAGAGAAAATTAAAATGGAAACCTGCTGTCACAGAAGGCAGTGTCTGAAAAGTAACATTTCTGGAGCAGGAAAAGCCAGGAATGTTGTAATTTGTGCAAATTTGTCAGCAAGAAAAATTATATCTTCCACACCAGAACTTTTCTGAAGAACAAGGTCATGATCTGTCTTCCTGATTTACATAAGAAATCTAAGGTCTGACGCTGAAATGGACATAGAAAATCAGGATTATCTGGACTACAAACAGAAACCTCATTACCCATTAGCTCATTTATTAGTTTTACAAAAAAATTAGGTTGTCTTTTTAAACAAGAAAAGACACAAGGAGTGAAAACTGTGTTACTGAAAAACAAACATTAATATACTGCTGCTTAGAATTATTTTTATTAATTTAGATGCTTTGAAGTTTTCAGAGTTTTTTCTTTCTCCTTTCAATTATTTGATTATTTTAACAACATTTTATGCAAATACTAATCAGGATGTAGCAATCCTGCAAATTAAAAAGAAGCATTTCTTTTATTCTGAAAAGTTTAAAAAATAAATAGAAGATGTTAAAACCTTGTTATTGCCAGTGGGTTTTTAGTATGTTTTTTAAGGTATGAGATCCCCTGTTTTGTTAGGGAACAAAAGAAAATTCAAGCATTTCTAATAGAAATTACATAATTAAATGAGTGGCAGAAAAGATATCTGTATGCTATATATAGGTACAGGTGTGAAAAATAGATGTAACTGAAACATATGTTGTTGTGTAGATATGGCAATGAATATGTCCATAAAAACAACTTTGGGCCAGCCTATATATCTAGCCAAAAGGTCACTAATTGCAAAATTCACACTCTGATATATGTATGCAGTGAATTTTATTTGGCTCCTGTTTTTCTTGTCTTGTTAAGCCTCAGCAGGAAATCATTGATTTATGCAGTGATTTCCTAGCCAGTGGCTGATGCTCAAGATAAGAAGCATTATCAAGTACAAACAAGATAATATTGAGATATTTCACTCCTGCATTACTTTGAATTCTTTAACAACTACAAAGTCTGTTTGCAAGTGGTTCAGTAACATAATATTTTCTCTTGTAACTGAACCAGCTACATATTGCTTGGGTCAGAATAAAATCCTTCTCAGAAAATTTTTTTCTGTCAAGCAATTAAGATATTTGACATTACTTTGAAGACAAAAGCAGCAGAACTTAAATTTATTTGATTATTTCAGTCATAGTGACTGACAGTGCTAAATAAACACTATTAATAAATCATTAATCAGTAACTAAAGACTAGGCTCTTCCTGGAATATTTGCCAAATGCCTACTTCAGGAAATCTCACTGGAACATCTGTCATTCTCACAATTAGAGTGGAGAGAGCAGAGTGTTTCAGACAGTTAAATTAAAGCATGAGAAAACTAGCAGCCTATTGGTTTTGAAACTGCAATAACCCCAGTGTTATTTACAACAAGAATTGAAAATATCAAGTTTAAAAATACTAAATAAAAAAGGAACAAATTAGTTGTTGATTCAGTTTAGCAAATGGGGCCCATGGCAATGTAACAAGAAACAACCCATACAGGGCATCAGGAATAAGAAATGGAGACAAAAATAAGAAAATTATGAAAATGAATAGAAAATCTGATGCATTTCTAATTCTCACCTCAGCCTCCAGGTTTCAAATGGTGCCTGAAATGTCATTCATGTAATTATTACCATATCAAGTTGAAAGCAATTTCAGCTCAGCTGATTTGATTGTGCATTAATGGCTGGGAAAAGAAGATAAGGAATGTGCATAGTAAAAATAGCTGCCCATTACAATAGCAGCAAATGGGGTCAATAGATCTTATTAGATAACCTTAAATTCCTTGTTCATTCAGATGGTTTTGATTTTTTTTTTGGTTGTTTATTAAAGATTAACACCAAATAAAAAAGAGGAAATAACCTAATCAAAGTATTTCCTTTCTTTCTGAATAGTGATTGAATCTTTTTAAGAGAGCTTGGTAAATCTCATGGTGCTGAAAATGGAAGGTATCAGTAGGGCTGATTCTTGCCTTTCAGTGATGGTTGCAAAAGACAATGTGTGTCATACCTCCTTTTCACTGAAAAGTTGACTTGTAATCTTTCAGCAACTGCAATTTAATTTCAGCAAAATGAGGAAAATAAGAAGTAATATGTTGGTTTCTGCTTCAACCATAGCCAAGAGTCTAAAAGGGCTTCTATTGACTTGGCAGTGTTTCTGACAGGAGAGAGCCTGGAGCCATCAGCCTCTACAGAGCAGCCCTTTTCCTCATTTATTTCAGCATCTCAGGGAATCTCTCCATTTATTGCTTTTCTGTCCTCTGTCATGTACCTCTCTCCTCATCTTTACTATATAAAACATAAGAATAGTGTTTTACCCTACAAGATTCCTTGTCTCACATTTGTTTTCTTCAACAACTTAATTGAATCTAAATAGATACAACTGAAAAACTTTGTCAGAATTTCTCTTTAGTTATTTGTGTATTATTTTTTTTGGCCTGCACATTGAGAGCATCTCGGTATTGGTCAAAGATGAAAAACCAGCAAGGGAGTAAGTTTCAGACATAAATCATCTAGTCAGTAATTAGGAACTAACTGTTAAGAGAAAAATCTGGACAGAAAAAACTCAGTGACCAGCAACACATGAAGATTAAGAGGACTACAAAAATATTTTAAAAATCCTCTCAGGTAGTAGAGACAAGCTTTCAAAAGTCACTCTGGAAAACCAGAACTGCTGAACAAGCTGGAGGAATGATCCTCAGGAAAACAGATTATTGTCTTAAAACTCCTAACCTCTTATGTTTCATTCCTCCTTAGTTAAATAAGAAGAATTGGTATGTAAGATATAGTATTTCTCAGACTAACTTTTTTGTGAAGTTCCTCCAAAGGAGTTAAAAGCTAAATCCTTCCTTTATTTTTTAATCAAGACCATGCTGTAAGAAACTCAGATGTTTTTTGATAAGCCATGAACTATTAAAGCAAGCAGGATATATGATATTTAGCAGCATAACTTTGGAGATTAGGAGCAAGATGTCCAAAAAGAACAACACCAACTGAAAAGAATTCAATACAGTGAGATTTTTTCAACGCACCACACAGTTTGATGAGGTATTTTGGAAAGAATTCAACCTATTATAATTTTTTACATGTCTCTAGAGAAACATCATTGTAGGAACATCGTTTTTAACAGCATATATGTGAAGAAGAAAGAATCTATTTGAAGCACTAGAATTGACTGTTAGTTCTGTCTGGTTGTATACTAACATTGCCAGGCTAATTCTTGGAAACAATCATAATAGTAACTTGAGTAACTAATAGCATTACCATCACAAAACTGAAATGTTATTAATTTCATCCTATATTCTGTAATCTGAATACTGTATAGAAGTAATGCTAGTTTCAGTTTCTTACACCTTTCTGTCCCTAAACTCCTTTATCAACAAACATCTAAAAATCTCTTGACATGAATAGCAAACACCCATTCTATACTAGTGCTGTGAGGTAAGGTGGAAACTACAGACAACGTGTGTTAGGACATGATGAAGATAATGTGCTCTTAGCATAATGTATAAATTGTGAATATGGGGGAGGGGAGAAAACTCTACTATTTGTTTATTTTCCAAATATGAATTTTGACAGAACAAACTCTAATTTACTGGTAGATAGTATCCCAGAGAATAAATGGATGTAAGTCTGGTAAAATTTTTAATTAAAAAACCTTTCCCCTTTTTGTTTATGAGATTGATACTTTTCATTTTGACAGAGACAATTGACTTGACTGAATTCCTGATCGCAGAAATGGCTGGGCAGGGAGTTCATAATTAGCTACTTAGTCAATTGGTTATTTTGAGAGTGCAGTAAGGACTGTCTGTAAAAATAAAATCCAGCAAAATAATGAAACCACAAATCAGGCATGTCTCACCTTAATAAACAATGATGTCTGATTATGAAAGAGTCTGTACTTACTTTCCAAGTGCAAAACACTCCAGCTTAACAGTAGTTCCTCTTGCAGCTGTAACTGTGTAAGGAAAATGGACTTCAATTTTTGGTTCATATTCCCCCATCACACCTGGAAAATAACAAATGTTTAAAATATGAAACATCATCATTTTTCCATTATCACAGAAAGACCCATGATATGTTTTTTTGTTTTTTTAATCTGCCCAGCAGTAAAGCTGGCAATTGATGGAGATAGCCTTGCTTGATGTGATATGCTGTGCTCAGGTCCAGTATATATATACTGAAATGTTCTTCAGCTTACCAGGAGCACAACATTGAGCTTAAAAAAAAGGATTTAATTTTTTCAGACTTTAGCTAATATTTAAATTTTCAAAGATTAAAGTGGGCAATCAATAGAAGAGTGAGAAATTTTATAGACCAAATCTTTGTTTACTAGCACATTGACAATTATGACAAATAAATCAACATATCATGCTGTGTTTGAGGATCTTCTAAGCTCAGCAAAAAGCCCTCGAATTATGTGGAGCATTTGTTTACACTGATACAAACACAGAAATGAAGACATGCAAAATTCAGTTATGTCCTTTTCAGTGAGACTTTTAATTTGGGAGACGATTTCTTTTCAGGACAATACTTTAAGTACTGTAAGATAACATTCTAGGAAATGCTGTCTAGGAAACGAGGAAACCTTCAGAAATGTGAAAATATAAAAATGTAAATAAATATCTGAGTTATCTCAGATTTACTGTAGAGCTTTGGAGAGTCACAAGACCTTAGGAAATGAGAAATCAGTAGGGAAAGAGAGATATGTTTTATAAGGTGAGGAGAGACATTTATATTTGATGCGACTTGGAGGAAGGAGAGCACGGAAGGAGAAGAATATGACTCTAACAGCTATGTTTGGTTAGATAGAATTTGAGATATGGTGGTAGGAAATACTAAGGAACAAGAAAGTATTTAAAAGCAAAAAAGTATTTAAAAAAGTAAGAATTGTTCAGATTTTTTGATGAGGAAAACTGAAAAAAAATCTGACTTGTTGAAAAAGTAGCAACAAGTCTAAATCTGTGAGCCAAGACTCTCAAAAAAATCTAAAGTAAGCAAATAGGAGCAAGAGATGAAAAGGAAGGAGAGAAAAGAAATCTCTTATCTCCTTTAGAGATAAAATGTCCTAGTCTTCAGCTGTTCCTTATGTGGCTCAGGGTTTTCCAGTGTGGCTGTGCTCTCATTTTCCCACTGTCACTCAGGATCCTGAAGCTTGGGAAGAAGTCTGAACATATTTGAATGTTTCGTCTGGGACTTAAGTCTAATTAGAAAATCTAAATGTGTCTCAAGTGAATCAGATGACAGAAACAGAAAGCACAAAATGCTTTTATTTCAAATCATGCAGTTCTAAAAATAATGTGGCTTTCTAGGTAGCAGATTTCTTTTTAAAAAAACATAATCCTGCAAGTATTACATGTTCTAGCAATACTGACCCATATCGTCCAAGATACGACTAAATCAGTGTTTTACATTGCTTTATGAACCATTTTTTAAAATATGAAAAAAAATTAACATGTGTGTCCTGGGTATTAAAATAAAGCCAGGTCATCAAAAAATGGTAGTCAATTAAAATTTTACTTAGCCGAGACTGAAGTGATTGCTAGTATAATATTTCATAAAAAAATGTATTCCCTCTGGCTTGTAGTATGTCAATAAATTTGTAATTTCGTTGCATTCCTTGTGACTTTGTTTACTGTTTTCTGAATTTTTTTGAGATTATGTATACTACTTTCTGATTTATCTCAGTTAACCAATAGTTTTACAGGATATCTATCCTTTTAAATATGTCTTTAACAGGCTGAAATACCCCAGACCACTAATCCTTCATTAAGAAGAACCTTTAATAAACATTCCTAGTGCCCATATGGCACCTCTTCAAATTCTGTTCTATCACTTTGAGATGTGAAGATGAGAACTGAACAGCAATAATGAAGATGAAGATCTTTCTATTGCACTATTATTTCCTAGAATATTTTTGTTGGTTCCACAAAATTCCCTTCTATTTGCTGTTTTGTACTTGAGCTGATGTTTGTACACCGTGGCACCCTAACTTCTTTATTGATTATATCTAATAAAGACATTATATTTTTAGGTTTAGGTATTATACAAATTTTTTGGTGATGACATAATTTGTTGCCTATCTACTCTATTTCTATTATCACAATTTCCTTTTGCAGTTCTTCATGGTTAGTTTTAACTTTCACAATTCTGAATAATTCTGCATCAACAATCTTCTCCACTTCCCTGTTCATTTTGTTTCCAAATAGTTTGTGTGTTGAATAGAGAAGTCCCAGGAAAGTCTCCATTGACAATCTTCCAGTCGTCCAAACTGTTTAGATATGCATACAATAGGTGGATTTTTTCTAATCTATTTTTAATTGAAAATGGGGCTGTACTTCAGCCCCCCTAATAATTTAGTTTCTTTGAGAGCCTTTGATGGGTCACCCTGTAAAGAATTATGTGAAATGAAAGCAGCTTGGCCATTTCTGTTCATATTCTCTCAGACTCTTTAGCAAAGCTTTATACAGAGAGAAGCACAACTTCCCTGGTTAAAAGCTGAGTTGTTGATATATGACTGTGTGATAATGTACTAGATACAATCCTAATGATCATACTTTTAATGTATTTTCTACCAATATCCTTGACACAGAAGGCTCAGTGAAGGAAAATAGTACATCCTGCTTCCTTCTATACAGAAGATGGGCCTTGGGGCTTTGCTGTTATTTGTAATATCAATATTTTTTTCTAAGATATCTTCTATTTAAGCTTCAATTACAAGAACTTCAGTCCTGATAGAGGAATCTCCTATGTTCCCTTGTAGTGAACACTGCTGAAAACAGTTCACTTAGGTTTTATGATGGAGCCTTATATTCCTAAAGTGTTCCTTTAAAATCTTTGACATCTGCTGACTGTTCACACTCACTGACAGGTTTTGTGCTTCAATGAAATTAAAAAGCAGGGTGTTTTTGCTTTGGGTAAGGCTTTGTTCTGGAAAATAATTGTGTTGAGTTGTTATATAGCATCCAACACTTGCTTTTTTTAGCCCTGAATAAAAACAAAACTTAAAATACTATTAAATTATTCCTGCCTTTAAAATAATAGAGTGCATCTTTACCCATCTGAGACAATATTATCTTTCAGATCTTATGTTCTTAACTTACATTAAGTCCTTTTGATAAGTGCAGTCTGCACACGTACTGAATGCTCTTTGCATGTCATGCTGTCATTTAATACTCTTAATAAAATGCTTTGTACTGATGGTTTGTACCATGTCCTGTTTTTCTGGGTTATTGCTACCCTAGCAAGTGGCATGCCTGCAGCAACTGGCACGAAATGGATAAAAATTACTGAGCAATTGCTTTGTGTCCCTATGAAAATTAGGAAACAAAAGTCTATTATTGCAGAGGGATTTTTTTCATTTTTATTATTTATGATCTTTGAGACCATGAAGGCCATTACAGTTGCATAGATATTAAGGGAATTGTTAAGGCCTTACCTTCTCACATTACACTATAATTGCTCTGCTATGGCTGTGGTGCCTCTAGGCTCTTTAGCTTTCCAGCTTCTGTTTTGGTCACTATGAGTCAGTGGTGGTAAAACGACCATCACCTGCATTTTCATTAAGATTTTTGTTCATTTGTGTTAGATCCTAAAAGGAACCTGAACTTTTAAGAAATATTGAGGTTTTGAGCTACGTGCACTGCAATCAATCTCTCTCAGGCTCATATACATGACTCTCTTACAAAGGTTTAGCTAGGGCCATAAAAAATCCTCTCAGCCATTTTTTTATATCCAGTTATCAAACATGAAATACAACAATAAATAAAATTGATCAGCAGAGAATAAAAACATAATATACGATTTTCAAGTGGCTAACAAATCACAGAGCTCACCTGTTTTGGGCACTACAGAGCAATGGGATGCTGTTCTCAATGCTGCTGTGCTCTGCCTTCCCATGAAAAGATATTCTTTCTGAAAATCCTTTACCTTTCAAGGCCTGACCCCCACTGTTCATTATTTTTAGGCTAATTACTTAGTTTACTACACTCCTTCTCAAGCTTTGTATTTTACCTGACTTCAGATCTGAGCATAAAAGTACTGAATTTGTGATTGATATGAAATGTACCTATTCAAAGTAAATCTAGTTTACCGTATGTTGAAATTTGGTCAGGGATTAGAAATGGGTTTAAAAGCCAAACTTTACTGTTTAAGTAAATCTTGCCCCTGGCCTTCATTCTGAAATACATCATTCCACCTTAAATTTTCCAGTGTTTGGGTCTCTGCCCTTTCAGTAAGGGTCTTTTTAACTGGATGAGATTTAAAAGCTAATAATCCTTTTGTTCTGTCTCTGATTACCAAACTAGACACTGATTTAAATGATTGAGCATATCCCAGGACAAAGCACAATCTGACCTTGTTAGAATCAATGGCTTGTTAGTCACCTAGCCAGAAAGGGACCTCAATATATATAGGAGAGATCTCTTCTTCAGACATTTGTTTTACAATGATGCAGTTATCACAAAGTAACTATTGTTCAACCCAAGTACCAAAAAAGTATTCAAAACATCTAGTTTACTTTTAATAAGGGGTTTCATTTAACAAGATTTTCCTCCAACTTTACTGCAAATCTGTGACTTCTACACTCTGCTAGTCAGTGTCTTATGAACTCTAAGCTATAATGACTGCATTTTATTTTTCGATGAAAAAAAAATAGAGATGACATACAATATGATAAATATTCATTTTGAGGCACATATCACAGGAGTAGATGCAATAAAATTTCAGACATTTACAGATATTACTGCA
>JANRMJ010000054.1:37900895-37914573 GCA_025584955.1 Alethe diademata | reverse complement strand
ACATATCACAGGAGTAGATGCAATAAAATTTCAGACATTTACAGATATTACTGCAGCTAAAATTCTTTATATTATCCATTATGGATCATTTAATGGAAATGGAGAATGGAATAAAGACACAAGATCAGTTTCTGATTTTCAGTCCTTTCAGCTAAAAACACGGGAAAGAGTTACAGACAGGATATCAGACATCATTGCTTTGCAAAGGACTGCTCTACCTCTTTATTTAGCCTGCCAATCCATGACTTCTACAACCTCAGATGAAGAGTGCGGAGCAACTGAGACAGTATGACAGTATCCATACAATAAGAATTTTTTCCTTCATGGGATCAAATAAAACCTGAATGCTGAGAAGTCATGACACATCCTCTTATTCAGCTGTGTAGAGGCTAATGCTTCTTTTGTTAATCTTCCAGATTTTAACTACCCTCTTACATCTCCCAAAACATGAAGGCTCCTTAAATCCTTTCAGCTGAAATTATTTGTGTTTGTTACATACTCTTTCAATAATAGCTCTGTAACTTCATTTGGAGTCTAATTTTGAATGGAACAGGTTACAGGGAGTACTTGAATAAGTATTGATAAACATTTAAGACAGTAGATAGAAAAGATTCTAAGACTCCTGCCTAAACATCATCAGAATGATCAGGAGAAAATGAAAGCCAAATATTTCCTGAACCCAGGAGAAAGATTAAGCATGGATTGATACTTGCCATTATTTGATAACAAATGATAAAACCCTCCCAGCTCAGTGACTAAGAGTGTTCATCTGAGAGGTTTGCACAAAGACATCCCTGATCTTAATCAGACGATGCAGGAATATTAAAATGGTTTTCTTACATCCCAGATAAAGCTCTAAAGACAAATTTAATTGGGATTCTTACTAGTTTGGTTCTTCCTCTCAGTTTCTGGGAAACCTCTTGAGGAGTGATGAACTCATCCTGCTGCATAAGAATTTTTAAATAATTTTACAGATCAAAAGTTAAGTATCCTACCACATTGTAGTGATGATCTGCTATGAGAATATGTATCTAAACCCAAGAAAATTTTGCCTATTAAATTTCTTACAGAATGTTCATGTGTAATTTCTTCTACTATCTATAATCTGTGATGAAAACTAAGGTTCTCTAAGGTGTGGGTGCCTTTGTGGCAAATGAATATTTAGCACTTTCCCTGAAGACCTGGACCATGTTTGGGAGAGCCATGAATACACACATTTACAATGGCAGAAAATTGACAGCACAAACTGAATTAATTCAAGTATAATGATGATACCCACCATTGTATCTGGTCTGCTGCAAAGAATTTAAATGCACTGGGAAGAATTTATTGACTCACCTGCTATTAATCTTATGACGAATGGAAGGACCAGTGCCTGCTGTAAGTCTCTAAAAATTCACTGTGGGAATGGTTGCTTTAAGATAACAGTCCACAGCATTCCTTCCACTTAGATGTCTCTCAGCCAGGTTTGGAGCTATAAATTTATCATTTAAGAAGCCCTGAAAATGCTCATGTGAAATTGCATTCTGTAATACACTGAACTAAGCACTAAACCTAACTAAGATTAAAGTGTCAACATTGGTTTTGTATGTTAGAGAACAAATCCTATTGCATATCACAGGATGGAAAAAGGTCTTTACTGGAATATATCCTAATATAAAAGAAAAAATGGCAATTTAGTGTCTGGAAAAAAATATCATAATGAATACAGCACAAGAAGGGAATAAACTAGTTTGCAACTAAGGGATAAGATGTTCATGCATTCCTAATTATAGAGGAACAAATGTGAAAGAAATCACATTTAGCAGAAAAAAAGTGCTTAAAGTTTAAACATAACTTTACTCTTGCCACTTTAAAATCCATATTTTACTCATACTTGATTTCACTAGTTTATCAGTTACATTGAACGCTGAACTCTGTCTGGAAAGCCCTTTCTAGAAATACTATTACTGTCTTGAAACATATTATTATTTATAACTCCTAAATGTAATGTATATCATACATACAAATGAGCTTTCTGCCTCTCTTAAACATCGAAAACAACTAAAAGCACTTAATTTTCAATTGAAAAATCAATGTTTTATGACTGAAATAAGGGGAACTGAGTCCAAACCCTAAAGACACAAAAGCAATGAGACAGTCTCAGAATAAGCAATTAGGGGAATATTGGTATATTATTTAGTATTTCAAATGAGAGGCCAAAATTTCTAGTGTACAGATTGGGCTGCAGAGATTTCTGTTTACCTGTGCTTGAAGATGTTGAGCAATAACTATGACCAGGTCTACAGTCTTTTTCCATGTAGAAAAGTCTTTCCTGAGTAATAACCTAGACTTCATCAATTTCCCACATATTTGTAAAATGTCATCTAAGCTCTCCTTCTAAATCCAGCACATCTGGTATTAGATGAAACCAAACTTCACCCTTTGGACATTCAGAGATGAGTAAAGACGTGAACGGCTTATATACAACATTCCAATATGAAGATTTATGCATATAAAGTTGTGTCTAAACATGAAAACCTGAATATTTTCACTGACTAGGTATGTAGATAATTTTTCTGAGCAGCCATACATATAAAGAAAGAAAAAGACTCACTACACTAGTCAACATACCATCTTGCTTGGGAGGCCTAGGTGAACAAAAAGTAAATCATGGGAGTTTTGTTTCCATTTTGTTTTTACAGGGAATGAGATTGCATTGAACTTGGCACAATAAATATGTGGCAGATTTCGTCATCACTGGCCAATGTTTATTGTTTCTCCTTTCCAATTGCCTGATATTCATCCAGGATGGGCTCACAAAAGATATTCAGAAACCTGGGAAATATTATTTAATCTAAGCGATTAGGAGCAGGATCTAATTTTTATTGGTTTTTTAATTATCTTCCTGATGAAATGTTTTAAGAATCTAGTTTTTCATATAGGAAATGACATAATTGTTTTTACTTCAAATATGACCTTAAGCTTAATTTTTTTTTCATTGCAGCCTGCGAGTTGTTTTACAGGATGAAAACAGAATATTGCTTTCCAACTGAGTGCCAGAAGTGTCAAAACTATTGTGATTTCCAGAGAGAGTATTTCCCTTGCTTCTGATTAATTAGAACTCTACTGCTCTAATATTCATTGCATCTAATTAACAGGAAAAAGCTTCCTAAATAAGAAATATTTTTTCAATTGAGACTGCTCAAATAATCACGCAAAACAAAGAACCTTTCATTTTCTCCATATGAAAGACCAAACTAACAGTAAAATTTCTCTGTCATCAGCAACAAGTATTGAAATATCCATTATTTTAGATTCAGTAGCAACAAATCATCCTGTTACCTACTTCCTGCAGTTTTAACTTCAAGCAGAACTCCTGCTCTTCACAATCAAATTATTTTGCTACTCTGGTAAGAATTCCAAACTGACTAATTTTTTTTTGAATATTATGCCATATCCTATGACTGCAAAGCAGCAGGCACTGGTGAATTTGTATCTAAGATCCTGAGACATTAAGATATATAACATTCAGGAACATTATTTGTAATCTGAAACCATTTACAGCTGTAAAGGTTACTTTCATTATCATTTTGCACAAATTTGAAGTCAGTCACAAAGAATTAAAATATTTCCAACATACTTCTGTCTGAAATCATAATAGTTATAATTCAATGCAACACTATTCCGAATCTTGATTTAAATTTAGAGGAACATTTTTTTCAAATTCAGTTATTTTGGGCTTTGTATATTCTTTATATGCATCAGTTAACTCTGTTCAAGTTTCATAAATCATGAGAAGGATTGAAACAAGAAAACATAAGTGCAGAAGATGTGCAAGACACTACATGGCTAGAATCTTGAGCTACTTTAGCTAATTTTAAAAAGCAACTGCTTTTCCAGCATATAGTTTTTCTGTAGACTAATGGAAAGACTTAGCAATTAAAAATCCTCTAAAGAAGTTACCTTAAAAGAGCTCAAAACCAGACTAAACTCAATGCAAACTTTTGCAGTGGAAGAGTTCTTGCTCTACAATGAATCCTAGGACATAATAATTTCCCAATCTGTCCCTATTTTCCTCCTGTAATAGCCCTATAGCCCCCTGGGTTCAGCCCTTTTACAGTGCCAAAAGACCATCCCAAGTTATTTTGTCTCTTTACTTTTTTAGATTAAGTATTTTACAAATAGTGTTTTCGAACTGTTGTGTTCTGTTTGAGAATGTTCTTGAACTATTCTACAATCCCTATAAAACACTCTGTAAAAGGCTTATTGTAGAGGAACCTATAAAATCCTATAATTCTAAAATTCCATAATTCCAAAATTCCATAAAATTCTCTGCCTACCTATAGATTTTCTTGCCTATAGGTAAGAAGGATTGCTGCTAACTGGAACAGACTTAATAAACAATGGTAAAAAAGGTTGCTATCTTGAGAATAAAAAAAACCTCTAACAAAACCAACAACCCGCCTCCATCTTATTATATGTATATCCTTCTTTCATTTTTTTAAATTAAAATAAGGGTACACTGATATTTTTTAATCCTAATTTTCATTCTGTTATTTTTATAACATTGCAGGAAGACCTTGGCACAAGAGCACACCAAAAGAGACAAAAAGTTAAAAACACCTGTAACCCATGCAGGAGATACTTTCAATAGATTAAAGCAGAGATTGTGGGAGGACTTTTATTTTCAGTTTTCAGAGTGACCCATCATTAAAATACCTCTCTGTAGTTTTACAGGAGAAACATATTTACTACCAGGTAATGGCTGTCCAGGGACATTGCCATTTTATCAACCTTCCCCTGGAGCAAACCTTGCATAAATTCACTCACGTCTCTGTCAGTGTTATCCATCTTTGTATACCACTAAAGGACAAACTTGATTTTGCCCAGACAGTGTGTCTCTTCTTGAAAAAAAAAAAAAAAACAAAAATCAAAGTAAGATTACATCAGGTTTGATTCCTGCCCTAGAGTACTGAGTAAGAAAAGTTCCTACAGTTTCTAAACAATTTTTATGGACTTGCAAAATTCAAATACAAAATGTTACTGCAAAACTGTGCAACAGAACCCAAATGAAACAGAAAGCCTATAAGGCTGGAAACTCCAGAAAACCTAGCAGAATTAAGTCACAGCTGAATATGCATTTTGAATCCCTATTACATTTCAGGTGTACTTTGTTGTCTTCTAGAATTCAGCTGCATATGAATAACCTGATTAGAGGAAAAGACCACGTATAAAAGTTGGGAAAAAATTAAAAACAAAAAACCAAACAAAACAAAAACAACAGAGAAAGGCAAAGAATGGCATGTCAAAACCATTAGAGTTCATCTTTAAGCAATTTAAAAAAAATTCCAGATATTGGTTAACTAACAACTGCCAACATTCTTTGGTGATGGGTACAGGTAAATCTGTGGAAGTGCAAATTTTGTTTTATCTTTATTTGTTACTTTATTATGCTACACTGGGCATTTTTATAGCTTAATTTCTATTATTTGGGAATTTGCTATAATGTTTTCCAAATTTTTCTTTATGCTGTTAAAGCAATCTTTAGATAACCTAGTGATGTTTAAGCAACTTATCCCACAGCTTAACCTCAAAAAGTATATACAGATCATATTTAATCATGGAAAATTAGAAATTAACATCTTTAATACCTCGATAGCTATATGTTCTATCATTATGTGAGACTATTAATCACACTGAATTAATCAATAGGATGAAGACAGACAAAATTCACTTCACTGGGACACAGAACACGAAGACATGGAAAAAATCTGACAATCAGTTATGTGAGAACATGGTCAGACATACCAACCTCTGGAGGTTAAACTAATTTGCTCTAATGGAACTTAGTAGAAAGTATCCTCTGATGTTTGAAATTGTCCAGGTTTGCTGCTTTTTTAGCTTTTATTTGTTTGTTTGCTTTTGTTTTGTTTTTGGTTTTTTTTCCCCTCTAGAAATTTTAACATAACAAAGCTAATATGCAGTATCTGCACAGAGCTAAAACAAAGAATTACATAATTCACAACTGTACAGTAATGATGTTAAAGTTAACATATTTTCCAGGGAAATAAACAAGATAAGAAAAAGTAAGAAAAACTGGCATAAAAATCTGGCATTAAAAACTTGAAATAGCTGTCTTATGCTCTCAAACACCAAATGTTTATACTCCCTAGGTTTCTGTTTGCTAAATTTGAAGAGACTTTCTGTTGTTTTTATGAGTCAAGACAATTTGCTGCTCCCAATCATCATCCAAGCCTGTGAAGATGCAGTTTAACAAAGCTGTTTATTATTTGTAAATAGCTATCAAATAATTCCTCAAAGTTTGTAATGCATTAAAAGGCAGTTAATGAAATTATGCATATTTTTTATTTCCTGCTTAAACTTTTTATCTCCTTAGAATTTTAGGGTGTTTTTATAACTCAGCTTGAAGTGAAATTGAATTATATGAAATGACTGATTATCAAAGACATCTGAACAAATGAGGTATTCATTTTATTCAGAATCTATCTAAGGATTTCTTGATGTTTTTATTTAATTTGCTTCATATCAAGCAGCTAAGCTTCCCTTTGAGACACATCACAGAAGAAATAAAAGATTAATAAAATCCCAGTAAGTTCTTACAATCTTGCAGAGTTTGACAGAATGCCTTAATATTATTCCATTTCTTTCTCATAGATAAATAGAGACCAGTGTTGTCACTGAAGAGCCTTTTGTCACAAGCTGTCTAGTCCCCTGGGCATAGGTACTGCACATATATCAAAATCTAAGAATGATGATAAATAAATCCATTAGAGTATTTTGGAGTTAATCATATATATGTTTGGAGAATAGTGGCTATATAAATTGTTTCATTTGTATACAGCTATTTGTAAAGCTGTTTAAAACCACAAGCTCTTCCTGTAGTTTCTAACAAATGTGCTGACTGCTTAGGGATATGTCAGTTGTGATGCCAACCATTGGAACTGAGAAAGATGTAGTATTTTTAAATCTCAGTGAGTATTTGAAAAGTTCAAAGTAATTCAAGTAATTTTATGACAAAAAAAAAGCTTAAAAATCCATATTTTGAAATATATAACACAACTCAACAAACATAGAGTCGAGTATATTTTCAGGTAATTTGATGTTTGTTTTAATGTCATTTTAAAATTCTCACTTCCCTCTTGGAGTCTATTTCCAGCTGTTTCTTTCTTCATAAATTAATTTTCTTTAACTAGGTAGCACTACTTTTCAGGAGTTATTCTGTATTTTGGCACATAATGAATGCATACTTTACAAAGGTTGTCATCACCCTTAGTTTATAAAAAGATAGATAGATAGATAGATAGATAGATAGATAGATAGATAGATAGTTTTTAAAAGGCCTGTATTATTGCATTATGTGGAGGAGGTAGAACCAGACAGATGATATTATTTATAATATGATAAAAATAATATGATTTAGCAACCAGTATTTTCATAATTTTTTTCAAGGTAGGTTTATGGAGACTGACTGCAAAGTTAAGTAGAAAGTTGAGGTTTCTTCACTGAGAAACTTGCTCAGTCATACAGGAAAGCAAGCAATTGCTAAGAAATACTAAAGAATTCCATGACAGGAAAGGAGCTTTCCATAAATGCCAACAGATTAAAATTAAGGCATGGAAGTCTAGTAGAAATTCATGTGTGTGAAAAAACAAGTCAGGAAACTGGGAAATTGTAGAGGAGCTGTTCATCTCTGTGCAAAACTTCCCCAATCCTCCAGCACAGTTCAGAAGGTTGGATTATCACAGTGGTGTGACAGCCAGGCATAAAACAAAAATTTGCTGGAGGCTGGTATTTACTACCCACTTGACATTTAAAAAAATCTGCAGAGTTTTCCTTCATAGATTTTTTTTTTCTTAGCTCAGTGATGTAGACTGCTGCCTTTATCCTTATTTACTCTCTAAATTTCTTACAGTGTATTGTGTGCCTATGTACTGTCAGCACAAGATGGATAATTAATCTGCTGAATATCTGCACAAGATGGAGCCAAATAAAAGCATGAAGAAATATCATAAAGAATAAATAGAGTAAGATATGAATAATAAATAAGACAATAAAATTCCATTTTTTTTCAGAGTCCAAATAGATTAAAAAGGCAGTCAATGTTTGGGGGTTTTAATTTTGGAAAAAAAAATAATTTTATCAAAAAGATTAAGTTCACTATGTTAAGTCAGCAAAATTAAACACCTGAAACTCAATATTTAACATAGGTAGGTACTAAAAAGAAAATAGCAAAAGAAAATAGGAAGTGATAAATTAAAAGAGCAGCTTTTTGCTGCAGAGACTACATGCTATGCAGAAGGAAATTTAAATTTGCTACAATGAATAAACATTAGCTTAATTTTGTTTTAATTGTTGAACATATTTTTAATTTACTCTATTAAACGAAGTCATCTGTGTTTAAATCCAGATTTTGTATTGTGTCTGTAGCATAGGACTACTATTCGTTCAAGAAAAAGCTGTAGGCAAGACAAAAGAAAACTCTCATAAGTTCCTCTCTCTTTCTTTCTTTGTTTTATGTAGGTATGGATTCTCATGTGTTGAATTGCTGTGAGAAAGCATAACTGAATGTGGAACATCTTGGAAATAAGGAAAATATTGGCCATTTTCTGTCTTCCTTTGAGACATGGCAGAAGAGATTGACACCCACCTCCCTGCAAGCTCCTTTCAGGCAGTTGTAGAGTGATAAGCTCTCCCTGAGCCTCCTTTTCTCCAGGCCAAACACCCCCAGCTCCCTCAGCCACTCCTCATCAGATATGTTTTCTAGATCTCTGGCAGCTTGACTGCCCTTCTCTGGACTCACTCCAGCACCTCAATGTCCTTTTTTCAAGTGACTGGTCCAGAGCAGGACACATACTTGAGGTGTGGCCTCACCAGTGCTGAGTACAGCAGGACAATCATCCCTGCCCTGCTCCTGCTGGCCACACCACTGCTGACCCAGGCCAGGATGCCATCGGCCTTCTTGGCCACCTGGGCACACCCTGGATCATGTTCAGCTGCTGTTGACCAGCACCTCCAGGTCCTTTTCTGCCAGGCAGCTTTCCAGTCACTCTGCTCCCAGCCTGTAGCACTGCCTAGGGCTATCATGACCCAAATGTGGAAACTTGGATCATCCTTCTGATCCTTCTGGTAGATGGGCCTCATATTTGCTATTTTCCAGTCAACTGGGACTTTTCTGGATAACCAGAACTGTTGGCAAATAATTGAGAGTGGCTTGGTGGGCTTTTTCACCAGCTCCCTCATTAGTGTTGGGTGCATCCCATCCAGGCCCATAGACTTGTGGGTATGTAATTGACACTAACCATTCCCTCCTGGATTATGGGGGTATCACACAACTTCCAGCTCTGGCAGTTGGGTATCCTGAGTACAACTGGTTTTGCTATTAAAGATTGATGCAGAGAAGGCACGAAGTATCAGACTTTTTGTCATCCTCTGACACTATGACACATTCTGCATCCAGAAGAGAATGGAGATTCTCCTCCACCCTCCTTTTGCTGCCAGTGTATTTAGGGAAACTTTTTGTGTTCCTTAATCACAGTGGCCAAATGCATGAACAATCTCCTGGCACCCTGCAGCTGCTCTGTTTGGCCCATGTGGCATTGGCCAGTCCCCTGTGGATGTCTCAGGTGCCTGAGAGTATCAATGTGGCAGGAGCCACTTGGGTTGAGGCAACTGAACAAAGCCCCAAGGAAATAGACATTACCTATAAAGGAGATGTGCTTCTCTCTGTCAGTGACAGAACATCAGAATAGCAAGGTGGAGTAACTGTTCTAAACAAAATACACCAAGAGGTGTCAGTCTGCACCTCAGCCTTTGCAGATCTAAATATTCTCACAGTGTCTGAATGTTTTAAAAGAAACTGCCTGCATGAACAACTTTGCCAGTTGCCACAGAAAATGCATGCATGTATTGAAAAACAATAAAATCATGGTTCTTATACTAATTAGAATATTTTTACTTCAGTACTTTTCATTCATTCAGTAGCCAGAAACAGTGTTTTTCTTACCATCATTTCTCAGTGTCAGAGGAGTAGGAGGACTCAAAACTCTGGCATTTGTAACTGTGTTTTTTACCAGGCATATGTAGCTGCCAACATCGGATGTTTGCACCTTGGATATGTAGAGATTGCCTGTCTCCTGAGAGATGAAGCGCCTGCTGTCTTCTGCCACAAAAGATGGGAATTCGTTAAATACCCAGCTATAGATGATCTCTAAAAGAACACAGAAAGAAAATAAGATAAACCAATTGCAGAAACAATACTGTGTCATCTTAATAGACACACTAAATTAATGTTCATTAGCTTTATTTCAATAATCTATGGGGGAAAATAGTTAAAGATTTTAAAAACATTTTATTTTTTTGTTTAGAATTGAAGAGAATATTTTTTCTCCCCTTGGGATTTTGAAAATAGCATAAATGTTGAATCCAAAGTTCCTTGTGAAGGCAGATTAAGTTCAGGTAAAATAATTGAATTATTCAGCAGACTCAGAGAACAGCAGTAAGATATTAGATAATTCCCTTTTCTAGTCTTCTGAGTCAAACCAAAAATAATATCCAAAGAATTATTTTCTCTACTTGTTCAGATTTGCAGGGAAATATATCAAGATGATTCCTACAGAGCTATGGATGACTTCTGTAAGTGTATGTGTATAAACATATTTCATTCTGAATGTCTGTTTTTCTAATCACTAGATTGTAGTAACTGTTCAACCTACCTTGTAGGTAAATTACTGCCTTATAGTTCTATCTTTGCTTCTACAGTTCTATCTTAGTTCTATCATCTGCTTCATTGTAGAATTTCTTAACCCATTATTTATGCAGTTTAAATCCCTATGATCAATGAATAATTCCTTAAACCAACTCTACCAACTAACCAGTGACTTTTAAAAATCGCAGTTAAGTCAAGTCCCTTGGTTCTTATTTTTATCCCATGAATCATCTATTCTATTTACCTGAACATTACTTTTCCCTTTGTACATATAATAATTAGCTGAGAAAAAAAAAAGATTTCTTATTATTCTGTATGAGATTATATAATGACTTAATAAAAACCTAGATTCATTTATATCTCAACATTAGAATATCAGTAAAGTTAATGAGATTCTGAATTTGCAGGATGTTCCTTGCAGGGGATTATTCATGTGGAGTTTCACCAACTCTGACTTTAAAGCCTTAACCCTATGGATACTTCTTTGCACATTGTTCTCCTTTTGAACTTATCTTCCATTGTTTCATTCTTTCTTCACTTTAAAAGAATATTGTTCACTACTTATACTGGCACATTTGCTGTAAGGTTATTTGTTCTGTAATCTCTCCCCTGTACAGCCTTCAAAAACCTGGCTTCAAAATGAGAAAAGCTGAAACTAGTCCAGGAATGTAAAGTCCCCACTACTGCTCCAAGATGCAAACTGGTCCACTGGTATAACAAATTCCAAGCTTTTAGACTGAGATTTCTTGTGTGACTACTCAGCTTCAGCAGCAACAGGAAGATAGTAATTTCAAGTATTCCTGTCTGGGTCTCTCATACTTTCATCCCCATGACAGCCAAAATGTTTTCTTGATATAAAGTTAGTTCAAAGATGGAGGGGTCAAAGGGGTGAGAGGAAACACCTCAAAATTTAAATTTTGCTATGTGCTTTTCTTCTAATGATAGGAGAGGAACTGGTACAGCTGTTCTTGTTATTAGAAGTGTGAAACATATTACATGCTAGCCAGGTGTGCACTTTGACTGTAACAGTACAGAGAGCATTAGAAATTCCAACTGATTTGTCCTTTCTATCCTTATGTTGTACTGCCCCTGACACCATGGTGAGAAAGGAACAGAGAAGCACAATGACTGCTATTTCAACCAATATAAGTGCATATAGTGCTATAAAGATGCAGTAACTTCTGACTCAATTTTTAGTAAGTTTAGTTTTGAAATCAGATGAAAATTCTCCCCTAAAAGACTGATGGTATCAATATAAAAATGCTATGTTAAAGGACTGAGCATACTTACCTAACAGGAGGGGAAGACTGCCGCAAAATGTCAAAATGGGGAATTAAACTGCACACATTAACTTTTTTGCTAAAATCTTTATTAGATTTATTAGTAATTCTGGTGGCTATACAGGACTCTAAGGAATTGAGGGCTCTCAGAAAGATCTCTGAGTGTTCAGATTTTCTTTCCTCTTCTGTTATGTTTCAGGCAAAATACTAATTATGTCCCAAATATGTCTCTGAAAATTGTATTACCACATTTTGCCATAATGCTTTATCTGGCAAAAAATGATTCATGGCAGTATACAATTCTACAAAGTGATGGTGAATACACAAGTTCAAGGAAAATACATAGGCTTTAACTGAAGACCTGTTACCAGTTCAAATGGAAAGCAATCAGTCTCACTAATTGCTCTGGTTTAAAAGTAGTTCAAACCAAATGCAAAACAGTCATCAGTGTGGGTTCATTGGCAGTTCACACAGAAGAGAATTTTCTCCATTCATAGCCTAAAACTACTTACAATTAATTATTCATTTATTAATTAGAATTAATACTGAGGAACAGATTTCAGGCAATAAATTTTTGTGCCCCTAAGGAAATAAAATACTTAGTCTTTGCCGGTGCTGAATCCAGGGGGATACTGTCATTTTGCCACTTTCTTAATTATTTTTGCTGTTAAAAATGCCTTGATGGATGAATGTGTACTGGCATAGGATACTGAGAATTCAAAGCATTTATGCTATAAGACTGTGCTAATGTGTTTTTTGTTGTTTTTGTTTGTTTGGTTTTTAATTTTCTGGTTTTTTTGTGCACACCTACAGCATCTGTATTCAAGCCAGGAGCCTAAACTCTGAAAGAAGTGTTTAAAAAGTGTCAGTCGTTTACTTCTTGATTCTTGTTAACCCCTTTGACATTGAAAGAAGTGCTACTATTTTTCATTTCTAAAATGTAAAACCCCAGGAATGCACTTTAAAGTACCTGAAGAATGCAGCTGAGTACTCAGATCTGGAATTAATCTGGAATTCTTGGTCTCCTTTGCAGGTGAAAAGCCCCCTAGACACTTCATTATTTTTTTTCTCCTGTTAGACCTGGTTAATGAGTCCAGCAGATTCTTAAATAAGATTTTGAGGGTCATGTCCATATCTATGCATAGGCTTCAGTGGAAATATCTCAAGAAAATGTTGCAGACCAGTCAGAAACAACTACAGCTGGCTTGGGATCTGGGGACCCCACAGTTTTTAGCTGACAGAAATAGATGGATGATCTTGCAGAAGTGATTTTACAAAAGGGTGTTCACAGAATGACTGCAATTAAGGGAAAATGGGTGTACCTTGACATTGATCCATTGTGCAAATATCTCACCCTTCTAAATTTGCAACCCTAGAAGAGGATGCAACATGAATCACTGTTCATATTCTTGGTCTTTCACTGTTTCTACTTTGTATGCCAGCAAAATTACAAGTTAGAGTTTGTAAAAAACAATTGCTGGCAAAGGCTGGCCAAATACAAAACCTGAGGGTTTGTTTTGTTTTGCTGGTTTGTTTTACTATTGGCAAGATTAAGCATAAGCCAGTACCCAAATGATTGCAAAGACATATTAAAAAGAAAAAAAAAAAAACAAAACAAGCTAATAAAAACACAATAATGGAGAATCAACATTTACACCCTTCTCTCTGTAAGGGTGTAATCTATAGTACA
>JANRMJ010000054.1:37875492-37890355 GCA_025584955.1 Alethe diademata | reverse complement strand
AGGGTAGGGAAGATTTTTCAACAGAGGTAATATTTGGAAAATCTTGTGGGCTTTTGGGCTTTTTTTTTTTTTTTCCCCCGGTAATACTTCCAAGTTTCTTGGAAGAATTTACTACGGTTGGACCAGAATGCACCAAAATGCCAACAACAGCACAAGAAATCCAATCAAACCAAACAAAAAATGAGAGAAAATCTATACTTATTTGTCCATACACCTACTATACAGACATTGCCTAGAATTTGGGGCACATGCAATCATTAAAATGCAATTAAAATATAATGACCACACATTGCAAACAGATTGGAAGTACTCCACTCTGGCAAATACAACTTTTTAAATTGCTACCCTACAGAAAATTCTATAATTTTCAAACTCTTAAATTTCATATCCTCAGATGAATGCCACCAACAAGATTGAGGAAGGAAACCTTAAAATGTGCTTCAGGGAAGTCAGCAGCAAAATTACTGGTCATATATAGAGTAATGAAAAGACCATAGAAGAAAAAAGTTAATTGCATTGTTTCATTCCATGATGAAAACTACAGGCATAGTCGTCAATCAGTTGCACAAATAAAGAACACAGATTCCTATGCTGAGTAATGTCAGGGGCCACAGACATTTCTTTTAATGATAACACCTATGCAAATTAGCATTACTAGACATGAAAGTTGCAAAAGCAGTCTAGTAAAAGTGACAAAGTAGAGGATAAAAGAGTAAAATGTCTTTATGATTCTTCCAAGCAAAAATGTGATATGTGAAGAGATAAAATTACCCTATGAAATTAACATAGAATTAGGACAGGAATATCACAGAAGTTCTTTGATGTTGTGGACTGAAATGCCACTGTTGGGTGTCTGGATCCTGGGACTTAATCCACAACCTTAAAATAATCTTCAGCTACATATAGACAGATGTCTGAGAATTGTGTTCCCAAAATCAGCTTAGTAAATTGAGATGTGGAGGGCGCATAGACTGCTTCAGAACAGAATTTGCTGTATACAACATGTAGATACCAGAGCCAATTGCCTGTAAACAAGCTAATAAGCACACTGAGAGCAGTCCAACCCAAATATAACCATCTTGTTATTATAACTAATTTGCCTGCAGAAGTCTACTCACCATTCTCTACCTGAATGAGGTGATTTGGTGCCTCTCTTATTATTTCTATGTATAATTTGTGCAGTGTTCAAACCAGGGGAGTTCTAAAGCTATATTACACTTCAGTTGGACTTGATTTCCAAATAGCAGTAAAACTGCAGTCCAAAGCTGCAGATTTAATGCAAATGCAGCTTTCAGATTCCTTTAGCAGACCCTTAACAGTAAGAAGTGATAGGTTTTTGTTTACTTCCAAAGTGGATTTCTGAGTATGTCTGAAGTACACACAAATAGGAGCTTAGAATGACTTAAAGTAACTTTATTTTGTGTGAGTTTCTCCAAATAATGAGGACCAAGACAACTGTGTGGGTAATAGAACAGGACAAACATTTCTAGCCCACAGTTGCAGGAATTTTTAGCAGCGTGTCTGTTTAGCAACACAGTATGCAGACATCCAGACATGGATGGGAAGGACTGTGATCCCCATGACACTGGCATTAATCATCTTTGATGAAACATTTCTCATTAAAAGTACAGTTTTGTAACAGTAAAGGGGAGATATAAAAGATGCAGCTTACGGCACAGTTTCCAAACTTTGTAAAATCAGCTTTGCCCTTTAGAAAGAGATAAAAAAAAAGTTATAATTTAACATCTGTGCAGATGTTACATGCTGCAGATAGATTATGTAGCAGACCTCCCTCCAGACAGCAGCATCCCTCTGAGGCAGGATGGAGCACACATCTGCCTTCCCCTGTGTGCATCAGAGCTCTGCGCATTCTAACAATGGAAATCGTCGTTCTCCATTAAGCTCATACTGAAAGCCTTGAATAAAAGCCTTAAAAAGCTCAGCTGAAAGTATTAATTCTGAGGGAAACATGTAAATCTGGATGAAAACTTCCATTCATTTTTAATCTTGCTATAGTAAACCTTGTAATTAAGATGATTAAATGACTGAATAAAACCCTATATTTACATTCTTTAGAATACCACAATGAAAAACCATAATCCTGTTTATAGAAAGAAAACAGTAGAGGCATTTTAAATTGGAAGCATCAAACAAAGCTTGTTATTTAAGCAGTCGGTAATTAATGTAACTCTTGCTTAACAAGGACAACTAAGAGTTAACTGCCTAGGAAACCCCTCTTGGAGAAAAATAATTGGGAAGAACAAGATATTGTGTTTATGGAAGTAAAAAAAAGATAGCATTATGTTTATGAATGATCAAGTTATCCATATTTAATATATTTCACAGGGGACAAGTTGAGCATTAGCAACAAAAACAGTGCTAGTGGGAAAGCTTCTGGAGAAGGCACATCAAAATGATACAAGACTCCCAAGGAAGTTAGAGGCAGCATTTTTTATGAACAGTGGTCCAGGAAAAGCAGGAGATGACAATCTCTTGGTGGCTGTTTGACATAAGGAATTGGCAGAGAAATATTTTTGTAGAATGTATTTTTCTTCACCATTTTGAAGGAGTGGATAATGTCTCTCCAAAAAAAACTCCCTCAGTTTGTTGCCTTGTTATTTTTCAGCAAAGATGGCAATAACTTAAAAAACTAATTTATTAAACTAAAAAGATAATTCTATCTCATCTGAATCTGCACTACAGTATTCAGAATCTATTTCAGATGTGCTTACAACTCCACATTCCCCCTTATTTTCTCTGTAAAAAAAAAAATATATATATATCTCATATATATATGAACAATATAAATACATCACAAGTTTGTGTACGTTTGTATGCTAAATGCATTACCTCTTGATAATATATCACAGCATAAGCAAACAGAAATCAAGTTTATATGCATATGAAATTGCCTTTCTGATTAAAATTGTGTCAAAAGATATTAGTGTAGTATTTTTTTTCAGTCAGTAGTGCTTTGTAAAGGCTTTTTCAGATTTTTTCAGAAATTGTATTCTGTAAGAACGGAATGTAGGTACTATATAATCAAAATTATTTACTATATCTTCCATTTGAACACATTAATAAAACCATATCTCTCTTAATACAGTGTTCTTTGGCTAACTCATCTTTCGTTTCCCATGGTGATAATGCCATTGTCTAAAAGGACTCAAGTTGAAGTTCTTCAGCAAGTTCATATACAGTTATTGACTGGAGAGATTGAGGAATGGGATTCTGTTGAAGGACAAATTGCTTAAGAGGTTGTGGAGAATTATTAGGCTTGATATTGTATCATGGATTTATCTCCTGTGATAAGTAACTGAAGATTATTTCTAAAGGTGCTGATCAATATGAATCAATCAATATCACAAAGCTTGCAGTGCTCATCTACAAAAAATTCTCTATCATTAAAAACACTCCCATAACTCATGGTCTTGGTAATTTGAGATGTTCACACATTGCAAACATGCTCCAAATAGTCTTTAGCTTAGATATATCCACTATAACATCTTAGGATCCACTTTAATGTTTGTTTCCTGGGTGATTTTAATGTTCAAGATTTCATAAGCTATTTAGAAAATAATACCATCTTTGCAAATCAGACACAGAAACTAAAATGGACTACCGAAAAACTGAATGCTTAGAAAAAATTTTAGCTGTTCCTGCATGCAAATCCTTGAAATACCTCTGCAAAAGACCTTTTTACTTGGAAGTTTCATATTTGTTCCCTAATTTCAGAATTTAATTCATACACTTCTCTCTAAAATTTCAGGTTTTGTCTAGAATTATTTTTTACAAATGGACTCTGATCTGGCAGTCAGCTTTTATTAATGTCTTGTATTTTTTTGTCAGGGCTTTATGGAATGATTTATTTTTGAAACATCACCAGACTTGTGGAGGTAGCACTCCCCTTTACAGGGAGAGTCCAGCCATTGTATTAATACCACTTGCAGTCCCACTGCAGTGCCACAAGAACTTACTGGCTCCCAGTACTTTGCAAGTAAAGAGTTGGAAGCAAATTGCCTGTGATAGAATCACAGAGTCATTTATGTTGGAAAAGACCTCTAAGATCATTAAGTCCGTGCATTAAACCAGCACTAGTTCCATCAATAAACCATGTCCTTAAGAGCCACATCTACACAATTTTTAAATACCTCTCGGAATTGACTCCACCACTTCCCTGAGCAGCCTGTTCCAGGGCTTGACAACCCTTTGGATGAAGAACAGCATTACTTGCATTATACAATGAACAAAAGGAAGGGAGGCCAAGTCCCCTTCCCATTGATAGGAGCTTGTGTTTACATCTGTATATCAGTGCAATTTTTCAGCTTTTGTTGATTACTCCACCATTTTGAAGAACCTTTTCTGGCTTAGCTACAGTGAAAAAATTATGCCAACAGAGGATAAAAATAATTTTCTGGAAGCAATTTTCCTGCTAGCATAGCCTAGTGGTACTCAAACAATATGAATTAAAACAACTGGATCCTATTTTTGAGCACTGTAGTTTGCACCGCAGGGGTTTTTCTGTCCTAGTGATGAAAAAGAAAGATACTTGTTTTCCCCATCAAAGGCAACGACTGTGTTGCTGTAGAACACAGTGTTAAAACCTGACTAAATAAAACTCAGAAGTATAATTTCAGGAAAATAATTCTAAATATTGTGATGATATATGAAGGCATATTTTGTGGAATGGCAGCTGTTAAAAGGTGCGTGAAAATTTCACTCTTGATTGATGTCCATCTATCCTTTCATTCTCAGTTTGTTTGGAGAAATGAAATTCAGCTGTGCTGCTGAAACCATCACTCACTTTTTCTGCCTATATCTTTTCCCTCTCAGTTTACTTATCACTATCAAGCCTTAACATCATGTACTCAATTGCATCATATAGACTGGAGTGTCAAACTCAGAAAGAGATTGTAGAGGCAACCACAAGAGAATCTGCTCAGAGAAGAGCAGAGAGATGGCATTGATAACTGTAATACAGTAATAACAATCCTTGCAGTATAAATAGATACTGAACACATTTCTCTAACAGAAACTCAGAGGAGATTTTATTTTCTGCAGATCTGCAATGTTATTTTTCTTCAGGCCCTGAATTTGGAGTAGAAGAATCCCCTCAGTATAGACATCATTTCCCAGAGAAGAAAAGGATAGGATATACTGCATCTACTGAAGAACAGGATATTCTGTCTAGCATTGTGTCTCCAGGTGTTATATGACATGCAAATATAAGGCTGTACCTAGCTGTCTACAGATTTTGTAGGAGTGTCAGTTTGAAAAGTAAACGTAACCTCTCTGGAATACCTATGTTTTTATTTGGGAATTCACAGGCATTTCATAGAATTTATGGTAATTCCAACTTTTAGCAATGATGCAGCTTTACAAAACTAAGTTATAAAGTGAAAGGAAACAACCAAATCATGCCTCTACTAATCAAAAGAAAATAAAATTCGTGTTCAGCAAAAGTGTAATGACATTGGAATTTGGAGCAATTTCTGAAGGCTTCTAAGCACTAAAAGCAATCTGTGATCTTAAAGCAGCATGTTCACTGTTGATGTCATGGAGATTATTGTTACATCCAAGTTCTATACCAGGAATTAGATAATCTTGTAACAGAAACTCTGCTGCTATTCATTGACATTTGCAATATATGAGCTTAAATTAGTCCTTTGGTACTCCAAAACCTGTCAGAAGAATGGTGGATATCTCATCTCTGCAGTTCCACAGTCAAATACCTATTGTATCTAAAATCCTGGGCATCCAATAATGAGGAAACTGAAAACGAGGAGGACAAATACAGGCTGCAGCCTACTTTACCTGGAGAATGGAGTGGAGGGGAGCACATCAGAACAACTCCTTGACCTTCACGTACAGATACAGCACTTCTTGTCCGACCGCTAAAATTCCCCAGATCTATCAAAAGAACAGAGCATTTTAGTTACATACCAAAGATTTTAAATTTTGTGGCTACTGTGGCTTACATTTTATTTCCTCTTTTAAAGCTGACTGTTTCCTTTTTCATACATTGATCTATAATAGAAAGGCCTGAAAAATAAATCTATTTCCATTACAAAAAAATTCCATGTTGCATCAGCACTTCATTCCTTTTTTAGTGCACTTGCATACAGTATTAAAAAAATAGTGGCAGACAATATATATGTGCCATTTGCAAATACATTTAATAGTGATTTATTTCCTTTTACTATATCCTGCTTGATTTTCTCCCTTGGTAGAAGGGATTCATACACAGTGAACAATGAGAAATACATCTGGAGGGAACTCCTTGGCTAACATCCAGACTGATGATGTTGCAGAAGCCACTTAGACAATGAGCACAGCACATAGTGATGACAGAAAGGAAAATCAACGCATTGATTCTAAAACCAAATCTACTCTACAGCACATTTGCTCTTTCAAATACTTCTGATTTCTCTGGTACTATAAGCCCAAACCAGTTGTGGGTAAACATATTTCCCCTCCAAAAGTTACCCTCCATCAGGGCAATAAGAAACATATCGCTATTGGAACAAACATTTTTGAATAAAGCTGTAGGAAGCTGCTATGAACAGTTCATTGTGATTACTTAAAGCCTCTCAACCAGAAGATCCTATTATTCCATTTACTGCTCAGAACTCTGAAAGTTTCAGATTTGGGATGGATAGTTACGCTCTAGCATTTATATCTGTAGCAAAGAGAGATGAAAGTTCAGCTCTGCCATCAGATTGGTGTCTTCACCCATTCTTCAGAGCCAGTGATGGTGTTTGAAACCTCTGTTCTCTCAGGGAGAACATTTCTAGAGACATTTCTGTCTGATGTGGGTCAAGGTGAAGAGAGCAGCAACAAGATATCTTTGAAAAGGATACAGGAGCTTCAGCAAGCCTTAAATGAGAAGCAGAAATATGAGAAGATTGTGCAAGTGGGAGCTTCCCTCACTGACATTCAATGACCTGTAGCCATACCTCCTAATTTCTGCACACAGCCCAGAGTGCTGGGATGAGCCACACACCACCAAACAGTCTGAACAGGCGGAGCAGAATTATTCCTATCTTAACTGTGCTCAGTTGGCATTTCTCTGTCAGATACTGAAATTCCACATCTTGCTCCACACCTAGTAGAGCATAAAACTGAAGCTCAGTGATTTTCAAAAGTAATTTGAGTTGCTTTTTTCCCCACTTTTCTAAATTATGTTTGGGCCACAAGCAGAAGTCTAAAATTTAAATACATTTAAATTTATGCTGTCTTTGGCCAAAATAAGTTAGTGCTTTAATTTCAACAATAGGTGTAATGTTTGAATAGAGAAAAGGTATGTAGGGTCCAGTAGAATTTTTTAAAATTAGAGTTACATTACAAAACTTTGAAAAATTTTGCTAGTCAATAGATAATTAAAAATTTAAACATTATATTGCATTTTAAAATAAGCATGTCATGGATTATAATACATTCTGGTGCACTTTCTCTTAGAAGTGTCTCCTAATGTCTGTTACCTGACAGCATATTGTGCAGAAAAGTAATTATTACTTTGTGTCCAGGAAGTAGTGGGCCGGTACATCCCTGTATGAAAAGTTTGGGTGGGAGAACATTTTGTAATTGAAACTACTCTTAGTTAAGTCCTCAGGTGATTAAATGCTACTTTCCTATTAGTTATAGCAACCTTTGGACACCTTTTTTTCCATTTCCTGCTTTGAATTCTCACTGTGATGGAAAAATATTTTTTGTTCAACAAATGACAAAGAAAGATATTCTTTCTTATTTTAAAATAAAGGTACTATGTATGACTCAAGCTTCTATTTGTTCAAAACAATTATTTTCAAGCTAAAGGAGGAAAGTATCAAAGAGCTTTGAATTTCAGCTCTTTTTTGCTATCTGTTGATTCTGGATTTCTTCTTAGCATACAGCAGAAAAAGGATTAGCAGATACAAAAAAAAGGAATTTATCTGCAAAACAAATAAATGTAGAAAAACTTAAAAGGAAGGAAAGGTGAAGGATCATGCTTGTAGCTCCCCCACATTAAAGTAATAAGCACAATAAAGAAAAATCAAATTAATGGAAAATTTAATTACTTTCTTGTAAATCTCAGCCATTTCATATCTACCCACACTGAAAAAAAGAGGCAGCTACTAAAAATGTATACAACCCCCTTTCATTTCAGTTTAAAACTCTGAAGAGGTAGATAACAAAAAAAAGGGTAGACGGAATCCAGCTTTAGAGGTGGGAGCAGTAACCTCTCACACAACCACATCAGCCTTTGGTTCAGTATTCTTGCTGCAGTATAAACCAGTAATATGTGTGACATGTCAGAATGCCCCACACAGAATGAGTCTGTCCTTCATCTTATTTTGATGTATATAGCTGATTGATAAGAAAATGCCTTCTTGTGCTCCATAGGTGTTCATCTTTTGCCCTGAAAGATTAATTTACTCTTATCACAGTGCTAGTGGCAAAAATGATAACACATACTATGTTATTTTCAAAGCAGTTCCTGGGGGTTAAACTATGTAACTCCCATACTCTTTAACATAAGAAACAGCACTGACCATTTTGCAAAAATGTACTTACGCGCCAGCCACCATGTCTACTGTAATTTATTGTTAACAATAAATATGCAAAACAAACAAAACACATTTAGATGGAGTGCATGTGACAGAAGTAACCAAATTTCCTTTATTGCTAAGAAATTATTCAATTAAATAAATTAAAAAATTTTATATG
Organism: Alethe diademata; assembly: GCA_025584955.1. Taxonomy (NCBI): domain Eukaryota; kingdom Metazoa; phylum Chordata; class Aves; order Passeriformes; family Muscicapidae; genus Alethe; species Alethe diademata. The sequence continues at coordinate 37,881,649 of JANRMJ010000054.1, read as the reverse complement.
GTGTCGCTAGTGTACAACTTGTGAGACAGGTGTGGTCTCCACTCTAAAAGGGAAATAGGAGAGAAATTCCAGAGCTACTGATGATGCCAGACATTAAATTCAATGGGTCTGATGCAGTGCTTTCTGAGTGTCAAATTTACACTGCAAGTGTAATTATATTAGATCAGTGTAGTATTTGATCTTTGAGAGAAGTTATAAACTTGGGAAAGCCATTTATATATCTGATCCAAAGGAGCTGCCAGATAGTGCTCTCTCCACAGTGGCTATTCCCATCCTTTGAAAATGAGTATGACATGTATCAACATGCATTGTGGAAGAATGACAGCACCACAAAACAATAAGTTTTAATAAGACTCAGCAGAAAAGGAAACACTTCTGCAGAAAGTGAAAGGAGTAAAGGGAAATAAATGAGAAAAACCTCCAGGAAGTTGAAACAAACAAAAAGCTTTGAAGATGTCACAAACAAATAAACATTTAAAAAATAGGGGGAATGTTCTGCCATTGACAGAGGACTTTTACAAAAGTTGGAGCAGTTTTTATCACTTAATGGCCTTCCAAGTCACCTTCACTGCAGTTTGCATTTTAGGTATGCGCAGGAGGGATCATTCATTCACTGTGCTCATCAGTTTGCTGCAGCTAATGGGGTCAACAGGTTTTTGTGACCCAGTCAACAGCCGATGGATAACCGCTATGAAATTAGGATCAAATTAAAGATGAAAAAGAGATTTTTTAATTTTTTTCTTATTGAAGGCAATTATTGCTTGGTAACCTAGCATGGAAGCTGTAAAAGACTCTGTATTTCATTATCAGTGACTTAAACCAGTCAATTTAGCTTTAAAGTAGAAATTAGATTGGTGCAGAACAATGTCCTCTGCCAGCTCAGTTCTGTAAGTTTAAACTATTTTATATGCAAATTTATTATGGAGTTTAAAATGGACATAATATGATATGTATTAAAATGTTTAAAGGCATATCCTGTAGATACCTAAAGAAAAGTATTAAGCAGGCAATATTCTTTCCAATTCGGTAAAAATAGCTTTGCACAAGGTAAGATTCTTCTGTCAGGCCAAGGACAAATTTATTTATTGCATTGTTACTAAGAGAGGGTAGCCTTCCTCACCTTGGATTTGAAAGACAGGTCTAAGAAACAGACCTTGAGCTGGAATTGTAGGTCTTTAAAAAAGGTAAGATTTACAGGGAAAAGAATTCCATTAAAACATGTTTTTCAAAATCCCATTATGACCTAAATCAAAAACATGATTTGACTGTACACTCTGAACTAAGGAAAATATAAATGTTCTGTTTAATAACCCACAAACACAAGCTATAGAAGAATAAAAGGTGGGTATTGAAAAGATAGCACATCTTATTGTATAAGGAGCTTTTACATTGGATGAATTAAACACAGTACTCAGAATATCCAAAAGTCCAAGGGAATTAATATATTATTTTATATTGACATGCAGTTATTTTATAGGAATACCAAATCAAGTAGATAGAGTTGTGTTAATAGAGTCACTCATTTGACCTAAGAGTAACTTTTAATACTGAAATTATTCACTAGAAGAAGTGTGAAAGGAAGTTTGGGAAAAAATATTTCTGCCATGACATAAACATCATCTCACCACTGATAATGGGAAAAGCATACATCTTGAACTTTCAAAAATCACATTACCATATGACTTTTAGGTGACAAAATAAGGGCAAGATTAAAACACTTTAGAATGTATCATGCTTATTATCACTGCTGTTGTTATTATTTATTACCAGAAAGGTTTTAATCCTTCATGGATCACCAGACTGACGTGATGTGAAAAAGGTCTTTTTTTTTTTTTTCTCAGAGAAATTGCTATACAAAAACAGAAATAGAGAGACCATAGAACAACAATGATGTACTTCAAGCCTGCATGACAGCAACCCTCTCTCTGTGTACACCTGCAGTCATTAAAGAGTTTTAAGGAAAGCGGGTTGAAATACAGATTTTTTCAGGGAGTGCTGAAACTAGGTGACAAGACACTCAGGAGAATGTTTAAAGACTCCTCTCTGAAAATGTAAAAAAAAGAGACAGGAGACACAAGATACTCTACTTATATTTAGACCAAAATCTTCAGAATCTTGCTTAGAAACTATAAGATTTTTTTTTCTCAGAAAAAAAAAAAAGAAAAAAGAAAAAAAGAAGAATCTTTTACTAATGGTGCTTCATGGATATGTTCTTGAAAAACAAAATAATTTTTATCTACCATAGTCTCAGCATGAAATTTAATGTATACACTATCGATTCATTAGTCCTGAACTAAGTTTTCACTATGAAAGGCAGATAGTCAAATAAAGGAACATTTTTCTGTCTTTCATGACATATTTCTATTTATATAACTTCTATAAATGATAACAATTTAAAAACACCTGGTTTATTGTTTGTTGTTCTCCACTGTAGTTGCATGCCACAGCTATATCTAGCTGTTTTACCTTGTAAGTAGAAGCACTTTTTCCTATCACAGTGAAGTCATGAATCCTTAAATGTGGCCAATATATTCTATCATAATACAATATATTAGAGAGATAATTAACTATCCTAGTGTTCTGATTTTGTCTGCAATAGAGTTACTTTTCTTTTTAGTAGCTGTGTTTTGGATTTATGTGAATAATGTTGACAAAACATTGATGTGCCCGTTGCTGCTGAGCAGCAATTACTCAAAGCCAAGGACTTTTGAGTGCTCCATGCTCTGCCAGTGAGGAGGGCACAAGAGGCTGGCTGGGAGACAGCATGGCCAGGACAGCTGCCCCGGAGTGGCCAGAGGGATATTCCGTACCAGAGCATCCTGCTCAGTGTACAGACTGCGGGGAGTTGGTCGGGAGGCACCGATCGCTGCTGGGGGACAGGCTGGGCACCAGTCAGTGGGTGGTGAACAACTGCACTGCGCATCACTGGCTTCTCCTGGGGTTTGTTCCTTTCTCCCTTCCTGTTTTCTCCTTTTAACTTACAATTAGTATTACTATTGTTAGCATTATAAGTATTATTTTTGTTATTATTACAGTGTACTGTATTTCTGTTATTAATATATATAGCTATTTCCTAAATCAATATACAGGATTTATAGAATCTTGCATTACTTTAAAAATAATTACAAGTATTTTTTCTTTTTTAATTTCCTTCCCAAACTGGATGATTCACATTTATAAATTATTATTAATTAGAAATCTTAAACTTTTTATATAAGACAAAAAATAGACTATTTCACTATTTACTATGCTGTAATTTTAAAAGGGAATACTACATTTCAATTAAAATATTCACTACCTGTGATCCCACACGGATTTTATATAAATTATGAATTGATATGCTTCTTCCACTGTTTTGTCTGGTCTAGCTACTCATTTTTCCTACAATCTAATCTTTCATGAAGGAATACTCCAGGAAGGTTGAGGATATTCAGAGCTTTAAAGAATTTTTCCTTTTGTTACACCTAGTTTCAATAACATCAATTAATAGCATCAGTATTATCAATAAAGCTTAATTCTCCCCAGAGCCTTGAGAAAAAAGGAAATTCTTAGGGTATCAAAATCTCCCTGAACTTCAGTAGGATTTCAGCATTCATAAATCCTGAAGTACTGGATCAAAGTGAATTAGAAGAAATATTTACATACAGAATAAAATAGCAAGATTATGTTGAAAACTACAGAGCTGCTATATGATTCAACTTGGCATATTGAGTTCACAATAATTAGGATGTTCGTGGTTACAGTTGTTGATGGTTATGATTAATTAGTCATAATCATTGTGTCAGGTTTCATCTCTTCTCACAAGAATTATTTCAGCGTGCTTTTCAGCTGTCTTGCCCATCTGCATAATGCAATGTCCAGACAAAACACAGAATCAAGTGGAAATATTACAGTTAAGCATTTTTCATCCTTTCATTCTGTCATTTAGAAGTAAGAACTAAAACCAAACAAATAAGCAACAAATCTTAAGCAAGAAATGAAAGATTTTCCAAACAGATGCCGACATTTAGCCACCAAAATAAAGTGGATTAATAAATACTACTGCTTACAGAGTCTCTGAGCAAATAGATTTTTTGACTTGAGTAACATATGCAATGGAATTTTTTTAAACACATTGTCTTACAAAATGTTATCTGCATCTTGAGAAACACACATTTGTATTTCCATCATTTTCTATAGAAGTTCCTGACGCTGAGTGGTATACTAACCTGCACAAATCCTGTACATGATTCTACTTTTATAATTTTTTCCTTTCTTCTTAGGAGTCCTCCTTCCCTTTTTGTTGATTTCTCTTTTAGTCACTTTTTTTTCAATTAAATTAATTACAAACAGTTAAAGTTACATTGCAAACAACCTTTCGCTTTATTGTGAGTTTCTTCAACTGAATGCAACTTTTCCTTATTTTAATTAGTAATTAAAGATCACAGCCAGTTAGGATTTTGGTAGATGAAACTCAGAATGACTATCATAGTAGAGTTTCTTATCATATGATGTGATATGAAATGGACAGTGACTAATCTCCATGGAGTTTATTGGAAAATTCCTGTGTACTTGTTGTGGTTCACAGGAGGCTGTAACAGAAGTACACAGAAAAAATCTTTTCTTACTCTCTGGGTGAACAAGTCATTAAAGAGAACTTGTTCTGTATTTCATTGAGCAAATTCATAATAGGAAGTTTCCTAAACCATTTCTTATATGTATTTTGTACTTTTAGTTCATGAATTCTAATCCTAAAATAGTATAATGTCTTAACTTCCACATATTCAGAAATATATTGAAACCCTTTAGTCTGAAAGATTCTTTTTCCTACATCTCTAAAGTACCAAAGCTGGCCTTGCCAAAGCTGGAATTTATCAGAAGCAAGGGTATAAAAGAGTTAAGAATTAAATTCTTCTCATGAGGGAAAGGTGGCAAAGGAAGTAAGCTTTTCCAAGTTCAGAAGTGATGACATGAGCTCATCTAAATAAAAAACTTTACAATGTCTGTATTTGAGACTATCTTGCTGGCATTATACGGACAAAGAATCTGCAGGAAATAAAAGAAAAGCCTGATCACCCACAGTCCCTGTTATGAAGATAATATGCAAGATGTTTGATAATGTTTCAGTTGCTAATTTTTTTTTTCCCTGACTTCTTCATATTTTGTTTCAGAATGCATGAACTGGGACAAATATCTGAGAATCACTGTTCAGATCCATGGTTTGGGGAATGGCACTATTGTTCAGGTTTCAGTGACAGGTGGAGGCTTGCAGACACCATTTCCATGAGACATGACATATCAAATTCTGACTCTACTCTAGACAGGTCATTTTGCTGCACTGACTTTTCACTAGACTAATGTGTATAAATGCCTCCATACTTCACTTCTGCTTTGTCATAAAGAAAAGAAGAAGGCAATAATCTCCCAGAAATTATTTATTTGATCTTCTCTAAGAGTTGTAGTGCCCAGCATGATCTTCAAGTCAATTGTGACAAGATAACGAAGTGTTTGGACATATCCAAGGAGTAAATCTGGAAGACCTTGGTCTTAGCTGAATAGCTCAACTGAAAATGAAGGCCTTACAAACATAGAGTGTTGCCTGGGTAGCAGCTTGCTCTTATGTATGATGCTAGGTAATGTTTCTGATAAAATAGCTTGTTTTGGAGCGTGTTATTCTGCTCAATATCAAGGTGATATCGGTCACTGTAAATCACACTTTGGGATATGAGCCTGTAATTGTACAAGTAAGAGTCATCAAAGATAAATAAATTGCCACTAGTCAGCTAAGCAGCTATAAATTACCATCTATGTACTTTGATCTTTTCAATCTGTGATCTGTACCACATCAATAAATAGCCCTGTGAAGGTGGTCTGCACAGTCCTTTAATGATCTAATGTGTTGCAAATGAACTGCACAATATTTATTTATTTTTCTGATCACAAAAGCTAAACCTTTTTAGAAGGTTTCATAATTTCATAGTCTTGGCTAAAGCAGTTTCATATGCTTTCTAAAAGGCATTTACTTCTCCCATCTCTTTAATGTATTCTAATTTTATTTCCCTATGTCACTTATTTTTTAATTCTGCACATATTAGTGTTAGAGAGCTTGCATAATTGGAAGCATTTCTCTCCTCTCCTCTCCTCTCCTCTCCTCTCCTCTCCTCTCCTCTCCTCTCCT
>JANRMJ010000054.1:37862211-37875257 GCA_025584955.1 Alethe diademata | reverse complement strand
GACTGTCATGTTGCACAAGGTTGCACAAAGATGCAATCACAGTCTTTGCTTTAGGAATGTGTATCAGGCAGCAATCCCTCAGCAGTTCATCTGATCTTTTAACTCCTTTGCTATTTGTCACAATTATATATTATCACCCATCAATCAATAGAAATAAAACTAAAATATGTTTCCTGAACTATGTTGGTTAGGTGGTCCACAATGCTGATTGATTTCTTTAACCAATCTAATAATTGCTTCTCTTTTTAACTGACCTTCCTAGGGCAAAGCAAATTGCGGCCAAGTATGTCTCAGCTGTAACTTTTTTTAATGACTCTTGGTACTTAAACTAAATGCAAGCAAATCTGTGATGGCTGTTGGTTTTGAAGTTATGGGTAATTTGGTAGTATTTCTAATGCAGTGGGGAAAAATGGCAGGAGAGCTTCTCTTTTCATATGGACTGCTGACAATACAATGTTCAAGAGAGTATCAAATTCTAGACCATGGTGTCTAATCCTGCAGCTATTCCTAACCATAGTAACATACAATCCTTTAAAAAACAAAAGCAAAAAAATCCTGGACAGCTATTTCCTGGCAAGCCAACTGACCTTGCAAACAGGTCTGGGCATCCTACCAAGGAACCATACTTCCTCCTAATTAATAAAAATTAATTACACAGCATTTGTAAGGCTTTAAGCTATCATAATCACGGTCCTATATTTAGACAGTGCTTTGCCACACATAAGCATTGGTTTTCATGTGCAATACAGGTATTGAGTAGTGGGGATAAAATCAATCACTGAGAGGTTAAAAAAAAAAACCATACCTGTAGTACTGACCTAGTAGGAAGGTACTGTAAAGGAGTTATAACAAGTATTTAGAGAGAGTCAGACATAAAAGAGGATATGGGGGAAATTGTTGAAAGGGTCTAGCCATTTTAAATATATGATGTGCTTTTTGTAGAACAGAATGAATACATATTTTTACCATCAAGAAAAGAATCCAAGATTCTGTCTTGAATAGACAGTATAAAGGAAGCAAAAATTCAATTCAGGAAAACAAAAGAGGCAATGTGTTGAAAAAATACTGTCTGTATTTTATACTGAAGTATACCAAATAATTAGAGACTGTCAAATGAAGACTATGAAGGTGAATCTTCAGATTTTATGTAAAGAATTAATTGGATAGTAGTGAATATCAAAAGGAAAATCAGGGAAACAAAATCCAGGGATTATGTAGTTACAGATCAACAGTTTTTGCAGCATGTTGTCAGATGATCATTGAATAGCTTAGAACAAATAGATCTGTAACCTCAGATGTGTTGAAAGAATTGTTTCTGAATGTAGTATTATTTTACAAAGGACCTAATGCAGCTAACAAAAGAATAATAGGAGAAATTTTGTGTATATATGTCTGAAATATTTCAGGAGTAAAATCTTACTCATACCTGTCACTTTCTAAATAAGTTAATATCATCTGTAATAAAAATACTTTGTTTTCCCCAGCTCCAGTGAGAAAGGTAGCTGTTTGTAGCAAAAAGTCCTGGGATTTGGCTGTTTGAAAATCAGGTCTTTTGGAAATTTCTCTGTCACATAAGTATGATATGTTTTTCTCATGCCATACTTGTAAAAAGAGATTGATAAATCTGAAAGGCTTTAGAAAAAAGTTATGAGATTAATTTGCATTACAGAAAACATCTTACAGCGATTAATGCCTAAACATTAAAAACAAAAAAAAAAAAAAAATTGATGGAGTTAAAGATGAGAAAAAGAAAAAGAGTTTCCCATAATTTGTTTTTCTTAAAAGAACATATCTGAGCTTCGGAATCAATGTCTTAATGAGTTTAACTGATCCTACAAATAAGCTTCATGTGATTCTTGGAATTCCATTCTGGAAATGGTTCCTTTTGACTCAGTTGGTATACTTAACTGATTTAAATATTCACATAATTTTTCCATAGAGTGGAATATAATTTCTGACATAAATTTAATGCGTAAACTGTTTACACAAAAAGTAATAACTAACTAAGATATACTCTTAAACTGATAAAGAATAATAGAAATGTGAAGGCTTTTCAGCAATATGTGGGGCAGAACAGGAAAATGGTACCAGATTATTGCAATGTTATCACTTCAATAAAGATTGATGAAATCTGTTTTGAAGGAGTGACATTTGAGGGAATGGTACCTAAATACCTGGGGAGAAATGCATCTGTGCATCTGTGCTATCAGTGTAGTTTAATATAAACTATTTTGTTTAATTCATTGTAACACACTCTACATGTTTCACACTCTGAGGACATGAATGGGATTTTTATCATTGTAATTGTAAATTATCGACAAGAATAACCTCAGTGGTAATAATCATTAATTTTATCCAAGCCAATTACTACTGGATATTATAAATTTCCAATTAACAATGCAAGCAAAGATTTTAGATTAAAATTAACTGCAATTATGTTCACTACAAGTAAAATATTATGTTAGGGTATTTAAACTTACTGGTTCACATAGTTGTATCATAAACATCCATGGTTTACCAAATTTGAATAAAATGTAAGCAAACCTAAAATGAATGCTATAATGACTAAATAATGATGACTAATAATTGAGGAGGTTCATGTGTGATTGTACTTATAGGTAACAATTTAATGTGTTAATGCAAAAAAAACTTTTTAAAGATTGATTTTTACATAAATTATTTTGAATGTAATGAAAAAAAATCTTAAATTGTTATCCTTATTATTTGAGTTTAATTTTTTTTCTTGGAATGAATGATTTTCTTCTAACATTTTACTACAAATCATAGTTGCCTTATAGCTATATCTGAGCCAGTTATCCTAGTCTTCCTTTCAAGGCAATGCAAAGAAATAGACACTTCAAAGGCCTGATTCATTTGACCTATTTTAGATGTCAACTTGAAATGAATGAATTGCATCCCAGTAGTGCAACAGATTAAGTAGGAAATCAAAACAATTAGATCAGTTGCAGCTGCCTATGGTGTTGACAGTCTGACATTAAAGGAGAATAAATAAAGTGCATTTAGAGGCAATTTACTATTTCCATGATTTGCAGATTGTTTTCTCAATATAATTATTTTGCCTACGGTGCCCTGATAAAACTAAGTGGAACATGGCAAAGGATTCATCTCATATATATATAAGGAAACTAACAAAAGGCAGATATAATTTTTTTAAACTGTATTGGACACCTGTAAGTGAACAGTTTTTTACTCTTAACAGTAAAGTGGTGGCTTAAACAATTTTTTTTTAAAGCTACATAGAAGAATATGATATGAGCATAGTAGTTTTGAAATAATGTCCAAAACAAGGTAAATTCAGCCCTTAACCTCATAGTCTTCCTTTCTGTGGCACTAATTTTATGCTAAGATACTGTTCCTGAAGGACAAATATGATAGCTCTAAATTTAAGACAACTTGTGTGTGTTTCATATTGTTCTGTAGTATAGAAAATCTAAATATTACATGTATTAAAGGATTTTGCATTAAATTTTAAAAAGCTTTACGACGTGAGGGACTCCATCGTCTGGCTACCTGTTTGATGATTAATGTACATATAGAGGAAAACTTCCAGTTCAGTTTGCTGAGCCTGATTGATACTGAAAAAGCCTAATCTACTGCACCTTGGGAAGATACGTACTGGAGAAAAGAGGATTACAGAATTAGCACCGCCTTAATTCTGCAATAAATGTCCATATGAAGATGACTCAGAGATTTCATCCAGCATGCACAAAATCAAACAGCATTTTCTACTTATTGCTTTTAGTACCATTGGAAACAAAAGGCTTTCAAAATAAGGAAGATGTATTGTTATATACCTACTTTATGGCTTTGACTTTATAAAGAGTGTAGGAAACTGTCTCCCTCTCTAGAAACTCCTGTAATGTCACAGAAGTGATGTCTTTGGGTAAGTATGGATTTTAAGCAGACAGCAGAAAAGCTTATCATATAAGCCTGCTCCGCGTCGTCACAAATGCATCTCAAGTACTTCTACCTGTTAAATCTTCCTCTTAAATGCCAGCATTAAAAAAACATTTCCAAGTTATTTGAGTGCTTAGTTCTCTTAAGTTAGAGTTGAATAGGAACTTATTAGATACATATGATGGGATGTATGTACAAAGACTAAAAAAAATTTTTAATAAGAAGTGGAAGTATTGATTTTTTTTTATCCTAACACTGATTTCTGATGTAAGTGAAACTGATGGAAGAAACAAGCTGTCCCAAATCCTCAAAGTATTTTTTCATAGTCATACTCTATTAAATTACAATCCAACCAGTAGTTTTTTTGGCATACAATAGAAAATTGAAATGCACTCATATATTTTAGTGTCTGTAATCAAACTACACAAATAGAAGCTTGGTATACATGACTATCATTAGTAATGCTAAATCTATTGTATGTGAAAAGATAATAATTTGTGTTTCATCGCTCAACTATATTATTTACTACACAAGGTTGCACTGCATTATTTTTTAAGTTCCCAATAGCTTGTTAGGCAGTTTTAAATCTCTCCTCCTATAAAAATACTCTCAATGCTGCTCTGTTAGAAAAAAAATGGTTTCAATTCTCCAATCTGCACTTCTATCGCTTCAAAATAAAAGGTGAATGGGATTATGATAGAATTATTATGATAAGAAATACCCAAACTGTTTAACAAACACCTAACACATTTGTCAAGCAAAGCTGTAAGCACTGATTTCTGTCCAACAGTCCTGGAATCCTCAGTGGGCCATGAAGAGGTGCTGTAAAAATATGTTGCTATTCAATAGATGCCTAATGCTTTTATGAGGCTTTGAATTAAATACTTGAAGCTGGACATGCAATGTGGGCCATAAAAACTTCTGAGAGACAGCACAAACTAATGTTCTGAAGTTTGGAAATAACTATTGTAACAATAAAACACGCACACACAGACATACACACACACACACGCACACACACACGCACACAACTGCCCAAATAGCAGATTCAAGAAGCCAAAGGCAAAAGAAACAGATACAAGGTGAAGAACATATGATAATGGAAATTAAAGTAATACAGTGACCTCTCATAGGAGAACAGGAATAATTTCTTTCAAAAAATTTACCTTGAAAAATATTAATTCTAATACGACATAAATAGGGTTAAGTCCTTTAACAAACTACACTCATTTATGTCAATTTTTTTCATTAGTTTGATATTACTTTTGTTTATCCCCTGCTTTATTGGGGTTCATTGTTTTCTAGTTAACAAAATGGTTCCTGGTCACTGGGATTACTGGAAAAAGAAATGAAATTCCACTTTTATTTTCTTTACAATTTTTCTGAAGTGCATTTTGTCTTTTTATATTACTTCAGTGAATCTCTCCAGAAGACTTGTGATTTCCTGAAGCATTTTGCAGACAAAAACAATGACTAGTGAGTCATATTAGGTCTTACAGACATTGCCTTTCAGTAAATCTGGCATAGATGCTCATGCTGTAGAGAAGGCATGTCCAGTACTTTGGTAGCAAAAATACTGTTTACCTCCAGCAGACTGCTCAGTAGCTTTTGGAAAAAATAGCTCCTGATGGCCTTTTTCTTACATAATGGAAAAATATAATTTCCAGAATCATTAACTTATATAATCTTTCATTAAATGTAATAAAAAAAAAGTTCAAATGTTTAAATAGATTTTGGTTAAGGACAAGTGTCTATTGCTTAGCCAGCCTCATCCTAAGCATCCACCTTAATGCATCTCAGGTTAAAAAGTCTCAAGGAAGGTCCACAGACTTTACTGTGTCCTTGTTTTTTATGTTCTTGTGCAAAAAAGAGAAGGAAAAATGTGATTTGTTCAAGGATATACATTCTCATGCATTTGAGAAGATATTCCAAGGTTCTTTCACACTGAGGGTCTACACTAGTCAATTATATCAATGACAGAAAAATGCTTACAATTTTTGCAAGGATTTTGAGAAGATTTCTGGTACCCTTCCAGTGCATAAGTGGTAGGCATACATATTCACAGTGAAATGATGACTTGTCATTCAGAAAGCATAGAGCCAAACAACCTTTCAGGAGTTGTCATTCAGACTGATACTGAAACTAGGTTCTTTGTCATTTGCTCATGAAACATGAATATTTTTATGTGTCATCTGGTTCCAGAGGCTTTCACAAGACTATTCCAAATGTAAGTGCTCTACAGGTGAATTCTAGCCTGCATATGGAATCAAATTGCTTAGCTGGACATGGAAGTTCAAGCTTAGTATGTCTTCTGATCTGAGAGAAGAGTTTCAGTGTAGGTCAGAAAAAATGGTATAGAACATTTCTCTCAAGAAGGAAGAGCAGGACATCTACTGTAGGTGGATCATAATCTCATGTTTAGCATAAAAATGCAAATTTGAAAAGCCATTTCACCACAGTGGACTAAAATAATTTCCATTTCCTCCATACTCTATCTCACAGCAAAGAAATTTGCCTACACTCAACGTTACAATATGTAATGTTTCCAAAAGGGATGCCTACTCTTACTGGTCACAGTACAAAAACAGTATTAAAAGAGGGACATTTGCAATTCCTTTGCAATTTTTAATGTAATTAACTTCTGAAAGAACAAGTGCAGTAGACAAATACTCTTTTTTTATGCTCTCCCATGTGTTCTTTAATCTCATAAACCTGGTACATGAATCTGTTATTTCATAAGGGAAGGATGTCATGTGCAGGGCATAGATCTTAAAATCCTATCTTATGATTCAGATAGTGTGTGGAAATGATTGCCAGGTGCTAAGCAAGGAAGAGCACCCTGTCCCACGCAGCAAGGTTTGTCTGCATCAAGGTAGAAGGGGGAAATCAGGCAGAATGTGGTTTTTCACTTGAGACTGGATGTCCCTCAACATCTCCACTACTAAGCAGTATGTTTGTAACAGATCACAGATGGAGAAATACAGCTGCTTTCATCTTTTGTCTCCCTGTATGGAATTGTGACCAATGGAGCCAGAGCTTTCATTAGAATTTGACCTTCAAACACCACAGTGCCACAGAACCAGGTGACTCAAGTCTCACTGCGTAGGTCTTTCTTTCTTTTATCTTATAAGTTTAAAAATCTGTCTTTCATTTCTTTTCAGGGCACATGTAAGCTCAATATTTTAAAACTAAAGCTGATATTTCTTGAGGATACTTTATGTCTTCTACCCCTCAACTATACATTCAGCCAAATTTTGAGAACCTGAAGAGACAGCCTGTCATTTAGATATTCTGTCATATCAGCAAGCTCATAGGGCTGGGGGAAAAAATCTCTCACTATGCTTACTCTTTATTTTGACTTTCTCCCCTAAACAAACATCAGTTGCTGAAACTCCTAATCTAACAGTAACTCCCCTCCTAACAAGAATCTGAAGCTAAGTGATTAACTTTATATTTCATGTTATTCCTACAGTGAAGGACTCAAGCCACCCTTAAATGAAATTTCTGCATTTAATTCAACACACAGAAGCGCTGGTTTTTTATTTCAGCTTCTCTGTGTAATCCAAATTGGTATCAAAGTGCTTTCTGCCTGCCTCACAGAAAATGAAAATACATGTCTTTGTTTACCTTCTGAATAAACTGAAAATATTGCACTTCACAGCCCTACCCTGGAGTATATATCACTTCAGTTTAGCAATACAGAGGTGATACTTCTTGCAATACCACAGTCAAATTTATTTAACAGAAAAAGGATGCTCAGAATATGGAAGTTAGAAAAATCAAAGGATCAGAGAATAATTCAGAGTGGAGTGGGCTCAGGAGGTCCCTGGTCACATTCCTGTTTAAGTAAGGTCATCAAAATGTTAGACCAGGTTGCTTGGAACTTCATCTAGTTGAGTCTTGAAAATGTCCGAGGACAGATACTGCATAACCTCTCTGGGAAATCTGTGCTACTGCGTTGCTGTCCTCACTGAGAAAATGTTTCTTCTCATAATTTTCATTCCAGCTTGTGCCTGTTTCATCTTTTCTTCCTGGTAATCACCACTTTGAAAAGTCTTGTGAACCTCCTGGTAGGCACTGGGGAAATACTGCTAGGTCCCATGAAGCCACCTGTGCTCCAGGATGAATAAACCCAGCTCTCCCAGGTTCTTTTCACAAGGAAAATGCTCCAGCACTCACCACCTTGGTGAATTCCTCTGAATTCTCCTGAGCTTCTAATGTCTTCACTGGTGGGCGTGAAACTGGACTAAGTATCAATTTGTCCTTTCCTGGAATAAATAGATCTCATCAACAGACACTGTTATCCGCTAAGTGTCCAAATCCTTAATTTTCATCTCTTAAACATTGCCATATTACCACATTAATTATTTAAAGAGCCTTTAAAATAATTTGAAATTACTATTGAAATAATGAAAAGGAAGTAATAACTAGCCTCAATGTTAAAAAAAAAAAAAAAGACTGCAATTTAGGTACTGTGACACAGTCAGTCAGAATCTCTTAATGCTGAAAGCATGAGTCTCTCCAGATTGGGTAAATGGACACCCATTGATGTTGACAAATACAGGGATCTCAGGGGACAGTTGTGACATTCAACACACCCTGGCAACGATTTTCACTCCTATCAGACAAATTATGCAATCTAATCACTGAGAGGCAGGAAGACACTACTTTTGTAAGCTTGAATTTTTTTCTCATTTGCATCAGCAAGAATTTTAAAGATTATCTCCTCAAAAATCAAGCTGTGAGTCACACACTTATTTTTTTGCAAAAAAAAAAAATTTCTAAATAATGTCTAAATGTCTAAATAATTTCTAGGCATTCAACTCTTTCCTCTGAAATAGTATCAAGACCAGGGCTTAAAATATGTGGGTATGTAAAGTTATGCAATCAGCATTAGCACTGCAGATGATGACATCTGAGGAGCTGCTGCTCTTCCCAGTGTGTAACTGCAGGACACAGGAATGCTGGGTTTTGTCCACCTTTGAAACTGGAAATGCAGCAGAGCTTTGTGCAGAGACAGGATTCCAGCTTCCCTATGCATGTGTCATCACCTTCCTTACCACTGTTTGTCTGTATTCAACTACCAGCAGGTCCAACCAATTCTATGTTAAATTGTTTCATGCTCACATATTACGCAGCAACAAGATATCTTGCATTGTTTTGTGTATTTGGAGGACGGTCGGTATGGGTGGCCAAATTTGAGTCATAGATATGCAGCCTATGGCAAGTTGAATTTAGACTTGGAGCTGGAGTCTGACTTTGGCTGTGAAACTTTTCCTTTCTCCTCCATAAAACTGCAATGTAATAATTCAGGTTGGAAGGGACGCTTGGAGATCATGTACAAACATCTGCTAAAAGCAGGGCTGGCCTTGATCAAGTTGCCCTGTTTGAATAAGTTTAGCATCTCTCTGAGGAAAGTCTGCCAGAAGAGTAAAGTTAGCAAATTGCCTCTTGGTGCTGGAGAATTTAGGACTAAAATACAGGGAAAATTAAAATGAATTGCTAATATTTTTGGTAACATTAGTGGTCCTTTACTTTATATCAAAATGTCAGAATCTCTTTTATTTGGTTAGACATGGCAAGGTTAGTACTAGGATTGTCACAGAGAATAAATCAGGTACCTTGTATGCCATTGACTGGAGAAGAGAAAACGTGAGAAAGCAAATTTCAAAGATCCTGTGTGTAAAAAGATGATATGTCAAAGTCTAGCAACTAATGAGACTACATACCCTAAGGTATATCAATAAATCAAGCTGTCAAAAGTGCTCCTAATGAAGGATCATTTGTGAAAGTTTTACCTTTACTGTCTTTAGCCAGCATTCAGCAAATGAATAACTGCCATATTTTTCCCAACAAGTAATGCAAGAGACAAAAATATAGAAGATATTTTTACACATCTTCAGGTATATTAAGAAGTGATAAATAAGTGATAAATAAGGAATTACTATCTCAATCATCTAGTATAACTCAAGTGTAATATGGACCACACAAATTCTCAAAAGTAATGTTTCAAAGTAGATGCCTCTTGAAAAAAAAATTAAATAAATAAAAAGAAGATAAATTTACACTCGTTCTCTAGACAAGTTCCTCCAATAGTTATTCTTCCTCTCTGTGAGATTGCAGCTTATACCAAGTAAAGTAAACTTGCTCCTTCGCCTGCTAAATTGCAGTCTTAGTGTTTATGTATCAGTGTGCCAGTATCTTTCCAGTGTAGAACTAACAAAACATTTCTTTTTTTTAGAACAAAATCTGTTTTTCTACTCCTCCAAATCTTTCCACATCTGTCAAGTTCCTTTTTGATATGCTCTCCAGGATGGAAAGGAACATCAGGAGTCTTCATACCGTCAGTATGGAAGAATAACCTTGATTTTTGATTAAGAGTTCCAATAAAATGGAAACTGGAATAATTCAAAATAATCATTCCCTTAGAATAGAAGTGCCATGGAGGCACAGAGTGTCATCAAGGACAGATCCATATGGTGATGCAACTCTTGAAGGACCAACAAAGAGCAACACCCTAGGAAATATAGCAACACATCCTAAAGCTTATAGACACCAGTAATGCAAGTCCCCTTTAATACTTTCAGACAAAAGAGCTCAAAGATCCTGACCCTTCTAAGTCTCATATGGGAAATATTACAGGTAGACACAGGAAAGAAAATAAACTTCTGCTGAAAACTTAACAACTATTTTTTTCTCATGAACTTTTGGGTTGTTTTTTAAAACCAAAAAAGCTCTCTGTGGGTCATTGAACTTCACGGGAAAATCTATGTCTTTTGGAATTCATGCAGGGTGGCAAAATATGTGAGTCCAGTTTCTTAGCAATTTCTGTAGTTTTCCATCAGACTTAAGGCAGTTGAGATGACAGGCACATAGTAAGTAGATTGTTGTATAGGAAGAATAGGTGGATTTTTCTTGATATTCCTCTCACAGGAGTAGAAAAGAGACCTTACAGTCATTAATTCTTGGAGCATTTTTGTGTTATTTTCATGAAAACCTTCATAAGAATTGGAGCTTTTAATTAGCTGAACCGGTCAGGAGACAATCTACTAAATAGAAAATTTTGCATTTCTTCTCTTCAGTCTAGATTCTGAAAGAATCAAGGATTCATTTTCTGATGATAAAGATATTAATGGTTAAATTTGTGCAGGAGGAACTAGTCCTTTGAAAGTTCAGAGTAACATCAAGATGCTATCTCAATCTCTAGAGAAGGAAAAGTCATTTAAGATTTAATTTAATAGAGGGAAATTTGGAGGCTAACAGCAGGAAATGACCATTACAATATTTTGCGAATTCTGTGGTTCACATCTCCTTCACATTACATGTTCCTCAATCATAAGATATGGATGTACTTCTCAGCCTTGGAATCCGCCCCTATTATCTGGCTCAGCTGCTACTTTGTAAAACCTTGTACAAACGTGGCCCAATGAACATAGAGAGAGAGTCAAGAGCATAAATAAAGATGTCAAATAAACCAGTCCTATATAGAGTGACATTAAGTATAGAAGTGTGGGAATAATGACTGGCTCCGAAATCAAAATTTATAAATAATATGTACATGCACATGTATGTATATATACACACATTTCTATATTCATATTCATTAGCCAGATAAATATAAAGCATATAATTGCATTTTGAATACACATATATGCTTACACCTTGCTCCTGTGACATTTCACTAGTTGATTAGCAACAATTTCAACAGGGAGGCTGTTCACACTAATCTTAGCTAACACTTTAAAATCCAGACCCATGTGTTTACAGTGTGACGTAGAAAAGTTGCAAACTGTCAGTTTTAGGTGAGCCAATAAATTATTACAGAGCTGAAAAAGTAATATTATGCCATTGTATAATATCTGCTACAGGTAGACTGAAAAATCTGAGTTCAGATACTGAGATATTGCAGGGAAGAGAGTAAAAATGAAAATATGTGTGCTATGGTTACTACAGAGAGGTGGGTTACTGTCTACTTGCTTTCTTTTGAGAAAGAATTTCTGAGATATGGAGTACAAGATAAGGAAAAAAATCCTCTGATACAAACTCAGGAAAACATTATGTTGTGGAAATTCATGCAAATGGAATGTGGATTCACAGTCCTTATGACTAGCAGAGATTTCTTTCTCATGATAGTTATGAAAACAACACATAGCAGTTCAGGATGAAAGGAAAATTACTGCAAAGTACAATAAGAGACTGCCTGGTGTTACTTTAATGCTCCCAATACTTCTACATTTATTTAATACTTGGGGGAAGCACAGTTTGAACTAATGTTTCTTGAAAGAATAAACAACTGAGAAAGTATAAAAGCATAGTGCTTTTATTTTTGTTTGGGTTATTTGAAACATTTTTGCCTCAAACGTCCTTTAATATTTTTGAGTGCTTCTGCATATGAGCAGAAAGGGGGATAGAAGAGGTGTGAAAAAATAATAACTTGGTGAAGAAATGATGCAATTTTTCCTTTCTAGTCATATTTGTAATAGTATGTGGAAGAAGAGAGACTACTTCTTTAAGGATATCTGGTTAAGGTCCTTTCTCAATGCAAAAAAATATGAGGAGTAAGTCATAAACAAAACACACAGAGCAGTCATAAGAACAAAACTTGGTTGACCACACTAATGGTTGAAGGCAAGTGAGATTGTAGGAACATTTATTACAGCAAGGTTATCTGCCAGCAGACCTTGTCAACTGGGAAGGGAACTAAAGGAAAAGAGGGAAATTAGAAAAAAAACCAAAAAAGCCCCATCTAACGAAACACAGACCTGAACAAATAAATGTTGAGAAAATGAGAGGAAACAAATTTCAGCACTTACACTGATTGATGGACTATTAAGAAATCACAGGTACCATTTCCAGGGAGATCAACCTGGACATTGCAACATGTGAGATTGTAAACCAGGGGAAGTCAGACAAGCACAATTTGCCCAGTGCCTCACAACCCTCACAGTAAAGAATTTCTTTCTAATAGCTGATCAAAATCTACCCTCTTCCTGTTTTCTCTTGTCCTACCACTATGGGCCCTGGTAAAAAGTCCATTATATCTTTTGTATAAGTTCCCTTGATATATAGAGTATTCTTTTCTATTCTATTCTATTCTATTCTATTCTATTCTATTCTATTCTATTCTA
>JANRMJ010000054.1:37829532-37848366 GCA_025584955.1 Alethe diademata | reverse complement strand
AGCCCCAGCGGAGATAGACCTTTCAGAAACTGTCCAGGAAACACCCAATCAATGAATGCCCGACAGTTATCGATGATTAAGATAACCAGAGCCATCAGGAAGACACATCTCAATGCCTGCTTCCCATAAACCAAGATCTGCATTCACCAAAATTAATCGTTTCCCAGACATGGTTTTGTCCAGCCCAACACAAAGAAAGAAAACTACATGAATATGTGAAGCAACAAAATGAAAGAAAGACCTCTGCTCCAGACTAGGAAAAAGAGGACTGACCAAGACAGCATTCGTGAACACTGGGGGAGCTGATGTGCTAGAGATTGGATCAGAGCATGTTCACCCGGCACCGATCCTGGGCTCGGTGCTGTCCTTTGCGATTTTGGCTATTGAGGACCGTATTTCAGTCGCAAAATAAATTATCACTTATTTTGATGATATTTAATTCGGCTGAATATTTTTATTATCTATAACAAGCTGATCCCATTTCTGTTTTTATTTAGAAGAACGATGTTCAAATTGCAAAGATGTAATAATTTTCCATGCATTCAAACAATTCCATGAACCTAATTTTGTTTTGTTTTTTTTCATTTTAAAGTAGTAAGTTTCTAAGCTTTTGTAATCTATGCCCATGGTTTTGAGTAACGAAAGGGAAAATGAACACCGTTATGCTTAACTCTGCATCTCTTAGTCAGAAATGGCTTGGTTTATCCTTGGGATTATAGATTACCCTTCAAGCCATTAGAGCTCAGTAAAACTAGAGCACCAATTACTTTAATTACTTTAAGGTTAGGACATCTCCTTAAAAAAAATCTATTCCAGTGCTTTACTTTCTGTCTTACTGAAATCATCTGGACACATGCAGGTAAGCTGTTAACAAGAAATACTTCACTATAAAAGTGGTGAGGCACTGGAAGAGGTGGCCCTTGAATCTGACTTAAAACAACTTTTCAATGACACAAGCTTTTGATATGTTATGAGTATGAGTTTACAGTGTGGTGACATTATTAAACTTTAATTAATTTAAACAATATTAAAATCTGAGATGATGCATAATGCAAATATTATTTCAACATTAACACCAGCTATTTAAGATAAGGGAATTGAAGAATCATTAAAACAAGGGTGTAAGAGAATCATGCTACATAGAAATTGAGCTACAAATGCACATTGAACTTGAAATTGCTCTTGTGAACAAGTTTCTCACAAACTTCTAAAAGAACTTCAATCATTTATTACGCTATAGTTATGAAAATATTTTTATGTCCTTAAAACAGCCTTTTCTCTCTTGCAAGTCCTGCAGCATTATTTACTACACATCAGCACTTCCAAATAACATTAAACTTTCGTAAGAAACTTTCATTACAGTTTCCAAATACTTTAATGAACAGAAATCACATTCCAGATTTTATAATGCAATAATTTTGATACCTGCAAAAGTAGGTGTGTAAGGTAATACAAACTTAAAAATCCAATGAAAATAAACCCACTAAACCAAATCTCTCTTTTTTTTTCCTTACCCTATCTAAATCTGTTTTCTTGGAGGAGGTAATATTATAAGTACATGGGAGCCTGAATGAACTGTGGAAGTAGCTATTGAAATTCACAGGTCTTCTGCTGTTTGAGATCCAGCTCTCACTTTCCCTGTAATTTTTTTTTTTTCCAATTGGAGGTTAAATAGCCACCTCTTAGCCTTACTCTTGAGATGGGAACAGAAATCTGAGGTTCAGACATCTGGAACTATGTATTTTTGCCAGTGGTTGGGTTCTCTAACCAAGAGATTTGTTTTAGGATTGTTTTCTTGTCTGAAACACAAAATGCATCAGAATTTTCTCAGAAGGTACATTTAAGACTGAAGTCCAGTAATACCATGATACTCTTGTGGTGCTTAGATGCCCTGGCATGAGCAAACTTTGATAAATGTCATTGTTCTTCCCAGCTCAGCTAGTGCCATGATCTCCTAACAAACACTTTGATGGAATATGCAGCAGATAAGCAATAGATTTAAGAGGTCTAACTCAAACAAGGAAGGGGTGAATTAAGGGAGTATCAGACCTCACACTAGATCTGTTGAGCTCTTGATAGCACCAGTTGTGTTAGTAGACATGCAGATGGCAACTTCTCCTTAAACCCATTGTTCCTACTGTGGCTTAATGATTTGCCTCACGTTTCATGGTAATATCTTATTTTCAGTGGAATCTGAGAACCTAGGATGGAGTTCTTTCTGCTCTCCTCCTCTTAAAAACCACCCATGGTAGGATTTATGTAGATTAACTAATACAATTATGTTGGATGCCTTCCTGTAAAGTGCTGAAGGGAAATTAGGGTTGAAGAGAAATACTGGCCCTGTTTTTCCTGCTAGGATGTTTAAAACAGAGCATGCTGTTGATAGACCATGGCTTTTACTTGAGATCATGAACTATTGATAGCATCTGAAAAGTATATTGCAGTGAATGATTTCAAAAGCTAAGACATTTTTGGTTTCCATTAACAACTATAAAAACCCCTTCAGTTTTATAATGTATGAAGGTACATTGAATACCTATGCAAAAACAAGGACATAAACCATATATATTTGTATACATATATACATTAAAAAAATAGTTAGAGGTGCAGACTATCCAAGAGATAAATAGGCATTTTATCTCATTCTCTTCCTAAGTTTACAGTTCTTTCTTTCCTGCTCAGAGAGTGTGGTAAAATGATAGATGTTTCAGGAAACTAGCAATGAGTGAAATACATCACTGCAGAGTATTCAAGTATGCCATTAAAGTATAGCATTTGGGGTCATGTACTGGAGTGATTTTCCCTGATGATTCTACTTTAAATGTAACAAGTCTACAGAAAATCACTCTCTTGTACTAAGTATTTTATTTCTAATTTTGAGGTTCTAGCCCAACAATATCAATGTCACTTGTATAACATATCCAAATTACAATTTAATGCCTTATCAAGCAACATAAAGGTCTGATTTATCAATATTAAAAAAAAAGTTACTCACATGCAAACTGAAGAATAGCCTCTCTGCTTAAAATACTGCCAAACATGTTGGTAGTTAAACATTGATATTGTCCAGAATCTTTCATTTCACTGGGGTTGCTGATGATCAAACTTCCTTCTATTAAACTGAAGCGGTAATCACTTTCAATGTCAATTTCGGTTCCATTTCGAAGCCATCTTAGGGAAAAGAAAAACAAACAAACTACTTGAGCATTTAGTAGCCATGTGAAGGTATCAAGCTTAGGACACACAATATGACAGTTCCAGTTGTAATAATGAGGACAAGTATTCAAATATGTCCTGTGTAGGAGCCCATTACTCTGCCAAAACTTGAAAACAAAAATCACAAGCAAAACCCAATCTTCAATCTCTGAAGAAAAAGGATATTTCTTGTTTTGCCTATGCTGAATGAAAATAACAATCTCCTCTTCTAATATTTCCCTCCCAAAAAACCCTAATGTTCACAAGGGCTTAAGACTTGAAAACTGCATAGCAGATGCATCTTTTATGTCAAAAATGGGAATTTTACTATGCTTATAATAATCAAAGTTTTAATTCATATTCTATCATAAAAGCCTTAGGCCCAGCTGAGTTTACAGGAAGCAGAGCTGAGTCTGCAATGCATTTAAACAAGGAAACTTTTTTTTCTATTCTTTCAGCATTTGATCTTCTCATCCCAAGAAACAGAGACACCTCATTTAAGTAGAAGAAAGAAGAGCAAGACCTGTGAAGAGCAGGGAGGTAGATTGAGGTACATAGACTGTTAAACAATACAGGAGTTTGGCAACAGAAAAAAGCAAAATAATATCAGCTGAATCAGTATACACAAAATTCAAAGACTGGAACAGAGGACTGGAATTAACTGCTGGGTGGCCAAGGGCAGTTCCTGGCAGCCATAGGTTCATGGAAACTAAGATAAAATAAGCAGTCTGAATAGGGAATGCTGAGTTAGGGGGGTGTTTGGAAGTGAAATAAGTCTGAGCAGTAAAATCAAACATGGGAGGAAAGATAAGAAGGAAAAAGCCAGGCTGTGGGAAACGCAGAAAGTATCCCAATTGAGGCAAAGTTTCAAATACTTTCTGAATAAACACTTATTTTTATGAGGTTTCAGAAGTAACCTAAGAGTCTCATAATTTTTCAGTTGAACAAGAGGTTTTATGGGTTGGGTTTCCCACCTATCCCAGATATTGTCTGCCAAAAAGTCTCAGCCTCTCATTCATCTCAAAGTCTACAAACCCTGCAGTAGTCCACTGGCTGCAAGAGAAAATATTTTGTGTGGTAGTTTAATAGACTTCAGCAGCCTGGAATAACCTCTTATATGTTTGTGTGTGTTTGCAGTTTCTGAATTAAAGAATAACACTCACATATGAAGACTTTTAGATTTGCTTTTTTGTCAAAGTGGAATTGCATGAAATTGTAAGAAGAATGCAAAGAAGAGATAAGCAGTGTAAACAGATAGGATACAATTATTATAATGCCCAGATATTTCTTTAATTACTCTTTCTCTGTCATTCTGCAACTTCAAAGTTGACTTGGAAAATTTCCAGGAACTTGAAAGCTTTGCCAGAGATCAGCAAGGACTGGAAGAACTTGGCAACATTTAGACTCCAGAGGCAACGTTAACAAAGCAAAATAATTATCAATTCACCCTATCTTGTTAGCATTCATGGTGAATGGGATACAGAGAGTAGAATACAGCTGCAGTAGCAGTGAATATTTCTTAGTCCAAAGGTCAGAATTGTCAGAATTTGGGTGAACTGTGAATCTACTATTTATCCCTTCTATTCACAATTGGACTTTTGATTGCAGAGCACCTTTGCTTCATTGAATGTAAGAAATTAAACAGCATTGACAATTTATTTATATTTTAAAGGATATCAGGGGAAGTTTGGTAGGATTAACTACATTTTTTAAAATGGATTCTTACATAGAAGAGGTAAAAGGAAAGGAATTTTTAATTTGAACAATTGATTAGTTAATATTTTGAATGAAATCATAACAAAAGGTAACCTTTTATATCTTGAGGTCCATCCTCAGGGACTGTATTCCCCTCGTATAATCTATGCATGTTATAGGAAAAGAAACACTAAATTGGGTGACTTTTTTTTCTAGGTATCCTGACTGATCTAGAAGGACAGAACCCAAAACATAACACTTCCAAGGTCAGAGGTTGTTAGGAAAACTCAGATGCATTTTTTATTGAAGAAAAGTGACGGATAAGATTTCAAAATACTGTAATCTGTCTTAAGCAGACAAAAAATAATTTTTAGAAAACTATTTCAATTGTCTTTTCTGAGAGGAAATGATACTGACAAAAAAATTACTACCCAGCTTATGTGTGTCCTAAGTAAAAGAGTACATGCAGTGATTCACAATCAGTGAAAGCTGTGTAGTTAAGTGACATCTCAGGGAATTCAACACCTGCTTGTAGCTCAGTGACACTGCTGACCTGTGAGATCCCACAGGAAGTTTGACAATGTCAGTATTCCTCATCAAAGGGATTGCGGTTATCTTCTTCATTGTACTGGTCCTGACTTGTGATGCTAAAGTATGATTTGCAGAAATGCTAAGCACACAGAATCAGTTTATCTCAGGGAATTTTTCCCTAAAACTATGCATCATAATACCTTAATGACTGAAAGTCAATAAATTAAAAATTGTTATTTCAGGGTAGTGTTTGGACAAGGAGAAACAAAGCTCTTTGAAAGGAAGAACATCTAAAATGATGTGTGCATTCTCCATTCTATTAAAACAAAGTCATGTCTAAGAGCAACAAAAGAATTCGTAAGGTTATGAACGCTGTGTCACAAATTGCACAGATGAATGAAATGAATTTTAAAAAGGCAGAGATAACATTGAAATTTTTGAGTGCTTTAAATGTTCTTTTAATATAACTTTAAATAAATGCATACTGTGCTTTGGTTTTGGCTGAAAATAATTCTTAGCAGCACAAGCCTCAGAGTACACGTAAATAAAGGTCCAGTGCAACCGGCCAGAGTCTTTGGTAATGTGGTTGGGCAGTGGCATACTCGAAACTTTGTATATCTGTAGATCTTTTGAGACTAAATTCCCTCTACTTTTGTCCTGGAGAATAGTATCTTCCTCAGAGAGTAATTTTTACCTCTTTTCCCTCCCTTGAATGGTAGTGTGCATTGCAAATGCCATGCAGAAAAGTGGCAGCAACAGAAGTTAAACTGTGCTATTTGAATTAGGTCTTTTAGGTTAAATCTCTCCTTCTATGAACAAAAATCAGGAAAGTTTGTTTATGAGGCTGCTGACACCAACTTTCTCTGAAGAACTGAAGAAATGGATATCAAAAAACCATAAAACAGCCCAGGCTGGAAGGGATGTTGCTCCAGAGTAATATGGAAAATGGAGCCTAAATGAGATAATCAAGCATTTTGTTCATTTGCGTCTTGAAATCCTTCAGTAATTACTGAGGAGCATGAAACCTTCTTGCCTCTTGCCATCTCCATGTGGCTCCTTGTGAAGACAGAACTCCTATCCTCCTTGTAGTCAAAATATGCTGAAAGTCTGTATGTGTTAATTGCATTCCACTGGGAAAATGCAAAAAGCTCCTTGGATGAAGAAAGAAAGGAAATGGCATAGGTTCTCCACATACAAAATTTCTACAAGAATAATGAAGTTGTCTGGGAGACCTGAATATAGGACTCTTCTCCTTTGGGGTTGAATTTGAGTCTTTTTCCCATAATCACAGGTTATATTTAATGGACCAACAGTACTTTTACAATGTGTGGAACTAATACACTTTTTTTTTTTTTTTTTTAATCAACAAATCACCAGTAGGTAACAGAAATTACACAAAGGAATGTCAGTAAAGAAGAATGCAACATAGTTTCATACCACATAGTGAGGAATTCATGATATTCTAGCTTGGAGAATTTTTGGATATTGATTCCTAATCCCATGTTATATGTTTTAGTCATGCCTGTGCTTTTGGGGGTTGTGTCATGCATCAGATTCATTTAAGAAGTCCAAATTTTGCAAAAAGAGAGATTGAGAGCTGTTGTGTAAGGGTTGTCTAAGGATGGTCCTGCTTCTGGATTTCTTTAAGTTATAGAAATGCAAGAGTTGTTATTCAAATAACTCTAAGGAAAATTCAACTGGAATCCTGAAGAATCCACAAGTCAAATATGGGTAAAAAGCAAAAGACAAAGTGCAGAATTGGTGATTGCCACCTATGACAAAACACAGTAAGAGTCCTTATGTTCCCTTTGTAATTGAAGAATGACTCCATGAGAAAAGATGAAGTATATATGGAAAAAAAAACCCCTAACCATATGTTCCCCCAGCCCGCTTCCATCACTTGTAATTTGCATAAAATATGAGCAGAGACAGACATAGCAAATGGCTAAGGTGACTGCAACATACTGTTGCCACCTGTAAGTGGGCACCATCAATAAACTGCACTCTGAGGCTCACAGGTGCGCCATCACAGCCTGAATAATGGAAAACTGTGACATCCAAGTCTGTATGGAAAAATAAGCAACAGGTGATGGTTGCAGAGGAATAAAACGGTAGGCTTGTGAGTGAAAAACCACCACATCTGACTCAGCCACGGTATCTTGTAATGCCAAGTCATGTAATTTAATGGACATATACCTTGCTGCCTTCCCTATATACAGGGATAGTATTTTGTAGCTTTATTGATGTTTAGAAATAAAAAACCCCAAAGAATGAAATATTTTGTTTTTGTCATTTGTCACAGACACAATTCAATAAACTGGACAAAAGGGGTCTCTCCACATGGATAGCAGAGAGTACATAATTTGAAACTTAAAATATTGCTTTGCCTTTAATCAGTGCCACTTCTGCTTCTCGCTTATTCAGAATCACAAAAACCATTCAATCAGGAAAACCATTAGTGTCAGAGAGCTGTTTTCTGTTGTTTCTAACCAAAATACACTGGCTGTCAGAGTAGGATTGCACTGGCTAATTTTCTGAAAGCTAAAAAATAATTGTAAAACAGATACCTGTATGTGGGAGTAGGATTTCCACGTGCCTGACAATTCAGAGACACTTTTTTTTCCTCAGAATCAGTTGGAAAAATCATATCATCTGGCTCTTGTACAAACACTGGCCCATAATCCACACTTTCTGTGAAAAAAAGAAGTGCTACAGTTTAGGAAAGCGGAAAAATGCAAATGTGTTATAGATTTTATAATGTGAGATTAAAATATGCATAAATCTATTTGTTTTCCAAAGGTTCACGTTGTATTACTTTAGATGTTGCATTAAAAAGCAATTATTAAAAGAAAAAAAAGAAAGACAAAGAATAAATATAAGAAATATTACTAAGTGAAGAATAAAACTCATAGCATGATTTAAGTGTTTATTATGCCTAAGAATGGCTTTCTCATCAGATGTATTTTGGCCTGAAGTCAATTGGAAGCTCAAGAGACTTAAGAGGAATTAACTCTGCTTATAGAGAACATGGTAAACAAAAAAATTTCCTACTGCTTGCAGCAGCTTATGTCACGGAAAAGTAATACACAATTTTCCCTTTTTGCCAAAGAGTTGCTGAGAAAAATCACTTGAAAAATTAATGGCAGTAAATGGTATCTGCTATTAAATAATATGTAGCTAAATCTTGCATTTAATTTTCTCTCCACTGTCTTCTCTAATTGTGGCATGTACCTGTATCTTAATAAGAATTTACATTTCTGAACTAGAAAAGCTGGATAGACCCATAGAACATGTCCATGATTCCAGTTTATTCACATTATGAAGTGAGCAGTGTTAGCCTTCAGAAAAGTAAAAGGTCTCAAGCAGAATATATATTCCTGATCATGTTGGTCTGAATAAATAAAATTCTCACTGCTCACCAGAAGGCTGTGGAATTTTAATAATTTTAGACTTACTCTAGACTCTTGGATGATTTAATCACATAGTGTTCTTCATCTTTAAAGCACTAGCCTAATAATTTATGTTCAGGGAGATTGTGACATTGTCCTGCTACTTGCAGGACAATGGGAGCAGGGTTTTCTCTGTTGGTTTTAGGGTTTCATGTGTTCATGGGGTAGACATCCTCCAGTTCTTACTGAGGACAGCCCAATACATTAAGCAGTTTATAACATCTTGCTGTATTTGTCCTACCAACAGCAGCTTCACGTAAAAAAGGTACACCTGAAAACTTGGGGTTTGGTCACTGACTTGATAAATAGTTTTACCAGCTCCATGCAACTTCAACCACATATTATGGTTTCACAGTTTGGAGAACTGCAAACTTTGTTATACTAATTTTATACCTTATAATAATAATAACTTTTATCATATTGTCTGAGGCTGATAGCCTCAGAAAATCTGGGTAGACAAGAAAAAGTATATGGTGCTACAAGTCTTGGTACAGAAAAGAAAGACATGGAGTCTGAAAAATGATGAGAAATGTGGGAGACATAGGTCATAGCATGCTAGTTTTGAGATGAGAGTTTCCATGTCCTTAAATTCTTACATTAGGGGTTTCTCAATTCTCATATCATACAGTAAAAAGATGACATAAGACCCCATTATGCTATTCAATCTTTCTTTTTAGAATACACTTCAGTTTTGTCTTTTTACATTATTCAAATGCAGATTTTGAAAATACCTATATTTTCATGTGTTTATGCTTCTGCTGGAATAGATTCAAATAATTAGCCAGTCAATTTGTAAAGTCAGCAAATAAGAGCAGCAGCAATTAGTAGTTTCTCTTTCCCATAATTTTCCAATTTATTAGCCCTACTTGTAGGACTGTGTAAGGAGTGTGGATTGCTGCTTTGCATATTTATATTACTGTGTAGGTGAATTGCTTTGCTTGGGTTTATTGGCAGAAATGTGTGTGCTGGAAAATACCTGCATTATTAAAAAAAAACCAAAAAAAACCCAAACAATGAACACAAACAAAACAATCACAATTAGTGATTTCTGATATGTACTGATATTACTGAAGTTAAAATAACTCCAGTAATAAATTTTGAGAACTGCACCTTAAAATGTCATATGGGAAATGGATTCAGCTGGCAAAACTTATTTTAAGACAGGAAAGTGTTAGTAAAAATAGAGTCTGTGGGTTGTTTCTTATAATTTGGTCACCTGCTTCTTGCACTGCACAAAAGAAAATACTGATGAATGTAGGTGTAGATAAACAGAACTGACATTGAGCTAGAGTTTAGCAAAACCAAGAATTAATTAAGGATAACAAATCTAAATCATGGCTAGATTTAAGTGTTATTTCATGCAGATTAGTAGGCATATGGATAGGGTGTATATTAATGAAGATTAACGATTTTATCTTCTCCCCAGGAGAGAACTCTGTAGATAAATATAATATCACAGTCTAGGACTGCTGGAAAGAAAAGAAAAAGAAGCAAGGCTACGTGCAGGACCAGACCATGGCACACTCATCCTCTCCTAAAGCCATTCAGACAGAGATTTCTGCAGGTTAACTCAGTCATCGACCTTAGAACAAGGAAGCCCCTCCAGCCCTAGTCTGCAGCACACCATGGTCCCACAGAGAACTGGAGCCACAGAGAGGGGAGCAACTCAACCCCTCTGTGTGACCTTGAAATAAAATTTTCTGATTCATGAGTAATTGGCTGGTTCTTCTGCTTTGTGTGGTCTTTATCGGGAATATCCCTGGCCTTATCCTTATTGCTCTCATTTTCTTACTATATTTATGGATGTATCTTCGTACGTATGGATATAGAAGCTATATATTTACACAAACACACACACACTTTTATACTCATGTATGTTTTCTAATGCCTTCAGGGATCAAAAGCATGAGGTTTCTTTGCACCCATATCTTAGGTGTGGGATCCATGCTGCTAAGCAGGATAGTCTTTTGTGAGTGTCCATGGCAGGATTTGAGCTCCACACATTTTTTTTCTTTCTAACTTACCAAGAGCATAAAATTAAATGAATATCCAACACACATGTTAGCATACATATATTTCAGTTTACTATTATAATTTCTCAAGGGAAATATTTCTGTTCCTCGTGATTGTTTCTACCAAATCAGATACAGAATACTGGTTGCTTTAAGTGTTGTCTTATTTAAAGAAAAGTGATTTACCACAGAGTCTTGAGAATATATGTGTGCTCTGCAACCAGCAGTGCAACAACAGCTAGTTTGTGGTCCCCTTACAAGTTTTAAGTTGTAATTTTCAACCTAGGCAATTAAAAGCACTAAGTGCTCTCATTAGAATTTACTATTTAAACTGGTATATTCCAGAAAGGCAAAGATATGGAAAATATTCAAAATATAAGAAAAATCCTTCTTTTAAATTTCTAAATATTCTTCAGAGCAGTGCTTTGATATTCTCTGAGTGCCAGTGTTCTCCTTACAGCACTTGTGCACTGAAAAATTTCTTGAACATTTGATTTCTTAGTACCAAATATTTAAATCCTCATGGGACCATAAACTGGAATTGGTATCTCGCAACTCAGACAGTAGCCAAAGTGTGATTTCTCTCTCTCTTATCTACAGACATTCTTTTAAACTTTCCTTTTCTCCCTCAGTTACTGATGAAGAAAAAAAATCAGATGTTCTTTAGTTCTTCTTGCTGAGCAATGCAGATACCATAACAATAAACTGCAGATGAGAATGAAGTTTGCTGTACTTTAAATCCTATAGCGACTGAAATAGTGTAATTCCTCAACAGTTGCTTTCTTGCCACCAATGTTGATAAAATTCCCAGTCAATTAATACACTGAGAAAATGAATTAATTCCTGGAACCTTGGGAACAAAGAGGTGGGCAGGAAAGAAATATGACCCTATTCAAACTCCTGCATTTGATCTGCCCTGGCACTATTATTTTTAGTGTTTGATAATTGTAAGTGCTGTGCTTCTAAATAAAAGAAACAAATGAGGATATTATAAATGTTTTCCTAAATAAGTACCCTCCAAGATTCATGACTGGGCTAATCAGTCATGGAGCCACCCTCTCAGTCTGAGCTACTGGTGGGAAGAAACAGCAGACACATTATGAGAGGGGATATGCTCAGACAGCTTCTCTGTATGGGGGAATGAAAGTATTCATTCAGGTCTTCTCCCCTTTCCCTGCTCATGTCCCTTTAGAAGTACTTTTCACTGGAAAGAATGCTTTCCTATTGCTCTATTTTACACCCCCATGTTTCAAAGACTTCTTGAACTCTTGTAGAGATGGAGGAATTTGCTAAAGAAAAGCTGCACAAGGAATGTAAAATGATAGAACTTCTAAAGCAGCCTAAAATGAGGGGTCACTAACAGATCTTCCATCTTAAAATACAGATGATTGTACTCTGCATACAGCCCCTATCCAGAAAAGTACCTACTTGACACAAAGCAGACCAAACTACATCCCAGTGACCTAAGTATTAACGAGTTCAGGGTACATTAAGATGGATGAAGAAATTGTTTATGTAAGGCTATATATGTTGCTGAAATCTATATATAAGAAGAAGCAATTAAAATTAACCTAAGACATTTAATTTCAGATGGGCCTACAAAGTGGAAGATACTTATTGGTAAAGGTGGATTACACGATGATGCTACTCACTATCAACCTAATTTTTTAATTTCTCTCTTTCCTTTCTTGGTTTATAGCTTATGCTTGTAGTATGAACTTCAGATGATGACTTTCAAGGATCATCTGATTACCTGCTTTATCACGGAACCAGACAGTTTAACCTGTTCAGTATATTCAGAAATATTTTAGATGCATATTTACACTGATTTAAGTGGAAATCTATTGCTTTCCCCAGATAAAAGATAGAAGCTATTTTGTTTTTTGTTTAAACACTGAAAAAATGTAAACTTCAGTGCTGATATTTATTTTACAAGTAGGTCCTATGATATAAACTTTCACCTTTACACCTAAGAAATAAAAAAAATATTATTCATTTTAATATGACTATATGTCAAAATGTTACATATTTTCAAAATTTCATTTAATATAGTAGAAACAAGAAGCCCACAAATTCATCAAGGGAAAATATGTCCCAATGATTAAATCTCTGTGTCACATATTTTTAAATTAACAAAGGTGGCTGAAATTTACTATAATTGTTTTGCATATATATAAGCAGAGACATATATATACATATATATATGTATATTTACAACATATGCATTTCTAAAAATATATTTCAATTTTTTAATTTTATTTCAGTCAACATAAAAGCTGAAAAACTTTGAGACTCATTTTGAGGTAAGCTGAGGCTGATACACGTGCCTCAAAGTACATGCATTGATTCTAGTGTGCTGCACGGTGGAACATTGCACAGTGCATGCATTATTAAGTTTATACTTCAAAGAAGATTAAATTATTTTCTCATATTTTCAGATTTATCTTTTCTTAAAAATATTTATTTGCTTATTAAGCAAGATGATACAAGATTTTACTGTTGCTTGAAAATGCTTTCTCTGTTCTGTGGTCTGAAACAAATAAATCTGTTCTAAATTTACTTTATAATACCTAAACTGCATGCCATATGAATCAACATTGTCAAATATTTTTTAGCAATGGAAAAAAAAATTAGTAGTTTGTGTCTATAACTCAGGCTGGTAAGTGCTGAATCTAGCAGATGATGGGGAAGCAGGAAATCGCATTTTACAAAAATTAGATTTGGATCTTGCATATCTTGAGGTTCATTGATTCAAACATTTTCAGTTGTCACACAGACTCTGTTCTTCATTTTCTTGTAAAATGTGTCAAACCAAAGATGAAAGGACAAAGAGAGTCCTTATTCAAGGTTAAGTTCAATTATCTTTACTGCAGCAATTCCAAAAGTTTTTGGAACAGTAAGAAAATATAAGAGTTTGCAGTTTTATGACTCTTCAAAAGTATTTAATGAATAATTCATACTTTTTATTCACATTTTTAGTCATGATTTTATACATTGATACAGTTTGAAGAGAAGGATTGCATCGCCTTAGCTGCATGTTTACGCTAAATAATTCTTGATAGTTGAAAGCCAGCAGTGAGCTAGAGCATAGTTCTTTTAATTTAAGATATCAGGAAACACATGTTGGATTGAAAGTGCAAATGCAATAGCGTCAAGTCAGTATAAAAGGACTTTTCTTACAAGCCGTGTCAGGTGTTTGAGCATGTCTGCTGGGAAATAATTTGAGAAGTCAATTGAGAGCTGGTATAATTCAGCAGCTAATAAAAGTATTTTGGGGTGTTTTTTATGGCAAACTTATCTCCTGAATTTATGCCATATATTAGATGTTTGAATTATGCAAATTCTCCATTATACTAATATAAAGTATGTTTCCTCTCCTCCTAAAAATATCTTCTCACTTGAAGCAGTGGTGTCTCATTACCACAGGATGGTGTAGCATTTCCTCATTTAGGAAGCCTTGGCTGGTAAACATGACCACTTAACTTTATCATCACATAGCAGCTATAGGACAAAAATTAGAATATCTTTACTTCAAGACCTGTACAAATGACAAAACAAAACAAAACAAAACAAAAAAACCCAAAAAACAACAATAACAACAAAAAAACCTTGAGGACAAATAAAAATCAAGAAATTTAGTAATGCAAGTAAGTGTAATGACAGATAATTGAAATAGTCACTTATTCTCAGTTTCTAAATATCAAAGATATTTATTCAAGCATCAAGTTATTAACAGAATTGAGAGAGGTTTGGAAAATAAGTTACATTCAGCTGCCATAACAGATGTGTACAAGTCCTCTTACATGATGGATGCAGATTATCCTACTTGGTCAAGTGCTGATCTTTTCTAAATATTGTCTCATACCTATGCTTGTGCTGTGCAGGCACTTCAGTTAATCAATGGCTTTTAAAACATTATCAGGTGACCTAGATTTACCTATTTCTACGCTGCTGGATATACTAAGATCTGTAAGGGAAATAAGTCTCCTAAGACTATTTTGTGTAGTCTTTAGAAGAATGGTGTTCCTCTCTTCTTGGTCAAATACTCTATTCATTAGGCCTTGTGAGTACAATGGTACAATGATCATCCCTGAGGTATGGTCTGACTGTGCTTTCTGGAGATGTCCAGGATTTCTAGTTCTAGCTTGAACTATATTATTCAAATAATCTGTATTTTTTGCTTTCTCCTTCAGTCTTTAGACATTCACACTGTAGAAGATCAAGATAATAGACTATGGTTCTATTAATGGGCATTAATGTTAACCTGCCTTTAAAAGGTTGTAAGGGAGGAGTTATCAGTGAATGGGGAAAAACAGGCTTCACTCTAGTCACTGCTTAAAAAAGTTTTACGGTGGAAGGACAAATGTAGAAACATTCCCCTATTCCAGAAATTGTATCAAACAGAATTTGTCTGCTGACAGGATCAAATTGTTTCTTTTCTAGATCAAGCTTTATTCAGGGAACATATTTATGCTTGTATATAATCAATTTTTCTACAAAAACACATGCACACACCATTAATTTTCAAAACATGCAAGATATTTTCTGGGGAAAAAAAATAAGACTTTTTCTGAGAGAAGAAGTAACCTGTTCTCACGCTCATGATATTGTGTGAATTTCATCTTTTACATCCTTAGACTAACATGCTTATGTATCCTCTAATCTCTCCCTCCCTACCCTCTCCTTCCTTCCTTTCTTTCTTTCTTTTTGGCTTTCTATCTTTTTTGACTGCAATTCAGCTAATTATTGTCACTAAAGAAATGGGATTAGAAATGTGGCTTTTCAAAATGTAACCAAACATGGCAAAACATGTATCATTAATATGAATTATTGCATTTAGAGTGAATGACACCATATCACACCAGAAACTCTATCCAACCATACACATCAGTACACACATGACAGAGTTGACTACATAGAATAGATAATTTGGAGAAAAAGTAATTTTTTTAAGATTTACTCTTCATGTCTAATTTATATTACTGGCATTCATGATTGAATAAAAAAATATTCTAAGGAGAAAAAAATATGTATAAAAAGCGGCTTAGATTTTACTACTACATGAAATCGTGCTGTAACGGAATTCAAATCACTGGTTTGTTATTTTCATGTAGCAACACCTGCATGAAACCATTCTGCAGGATAATTTAACTTAGAAAGGATAATTAAATTAATGGTGAGCTACAGGCTGTTCTGAAGAACCTAAAGGAAAGCAGCTCATTTTGACCTTGTGACATTTAATAAAACTCAAAATTATATCTTAGAAGTACTAAAGTAAGCTGAGAAAAATGCATTGATTTTGAAAAATATTTCCAAGTTTTAGAGGAGAAAGCTATACTTACCATCATGTTTGAAGGTCTCTGAAAAGTGGTAGAGGTTTGTTGGGGAGTGATAATGCTGTGCAGCACCTCTCCAGCCTGGTGAGGATACACTTCCTAATGAAGGATTGCTTAATCGTGGTCTGTTCTTTGAATTAAATGAGGCTAAAGATGAACTTCCAGATTTGATTCTTAGGATAGCAGCATATGATGTGGGGAGACCAGGAACAGCTTCTGAATATTCTAGAAAAAAATATTTAAAAAAAAACCAACAAGAAGTGAACACTGAATAGAGACAAAATCTGTCACTTTGCAAAAGAATGTTTAGTTAAGCAGTAGAAAAGTTTTATCTATAAAAGGATATTTATTGAAGCTAAGTATGCCTCTCAAAACTATACCTCAGGACCTGCAGGAACAAAGCAAGCGGAAATACTGAAATCAGTTGTCCTGAAAATGCAACAGTATTAAGGAGGCAAGAAGAACATTCAAAAAATATATTCATAGAGGTGAGCAAAGGGATCCAGACTGCCTACGAAGGAACATCTTTTGGAGGACAATTGGAAGTGTCTGGAAGGAAAAAAGATCACTGTTCCATCATCTCTGCTGGTGATAAATATTTAAAAACTGGACCTTCTCTTCACATTGGCATAACATGTAATGTTTGCCATTTTTAGGCTTTGACTCTCCTGTTTGCTTGTGTATGTAACACAATGAGCCACTCTAGTAAATAGGATTCAACAACACTGAAATAGTTCTGACAACTTCTTTTTGCTGAAATATTTTCTGTAGGCAATTTTGTGAAATAAAGTTGTTCTATGCTGCCTCATCAAGTTAAGAAGACTGCAATTCTTCTGCAACTTAAAAAGAAGAAAAAAACCTCTCTAATTCATTGTTATCTAGTGGAGTGGGGAACACTACTGCAGTGGTAGTTTCAGGGTTAGGAAGAACAAAAGAACTGACAAGATCTCAGATGGCATGAATGCAAAATACCATGGGAAGAAAGAGAAGGAAAGGGTACAAAGTAACTTGACATGGTGAGAAGGTCCTGTAGTAATGATAGTGATATGTAATCTGTTTTCTGACTTGCTATGGTATAATTGCTTTATTTGGCTGGGATTAGCAATCAATGTGAAATTTCACCCTGACTCCAGTTGCTCTGTCATGCTTCCTTGTGTCTGAGTAAAGGTTGCCTTGTAAAACATAACTGGAAATGGTTAATAAATTATACATAAGGAAATATTTCTTGTTTTGTTTACTGAAAGTCTGTAGCCTGTGATCCTAACTGACAACTACAGCAGAAAACACTCTTACCTGAAAACAAAACCTACTTCCTAATTCGAGCATTCACCCTCAGAGATTTAGATTTCTGAATTGCCTAGTTACAGTGACTTAATTAGAATATATTTTTATTGGAGTACTATTTACAGTAAAAATATTCCTTTAATTTGGTTTTGATTAGACTTCTGAGATTTGGGAGAATAAATGTATATATTATATTATTTAAGTATAGAGTTAAACTGCTGGAGAATAGATATTATTCTCTAATGTGCCTTTTTACTTTACCAGTCTACCCTAAAAATACTTGAGAAATTTCATCAAAACTACTATGGGTAGTTCTCGAAATGCTGCTGTACTTGAGCTTCACAATGAAATTATTTTCCCTAGCCTCCTTCTGAGAAATAAGCTAAGTGTTTGGGATGAAACATTCAAAGGTTCCTTCAGCTGCAAGAAAACACAGATAAAGAAGATATAGGCCCAAATGGTAAGGATATCAAGCAACTAGAAACCAGCCACAATAAAATCAGTGATTTGGGTTAGTCTTCATATTTCTTTGAATTAGAACCACCAGATTTATAGTAATTTTAACAGTGGCATGACACTTTTAAGATAGACTATTTCTTTTTAATTTCAGTGCACATTTTCTTAATGGATTTCCAACAACAAAC
This sequence comes from Alethe diademata, assembly GCA_025584955.1. Taxonomy (NCBI): domain Eukaryota; kingdom Metazoa; phylum Chordata; class Aves; order Passeriformes; family Muscicapidae; genus Alethe; species Alethe diademata. The sequence goes on along the minus strand of JANRMJ010000054.1, from coordinate 37,830,220 downwards.
TGATATGAAATAGTTTTGGTAATGTTTTAATGAATTTGTAATAACTCAATAAATTATTCATGCATCTCTTATTATTTGCAGCACACGCTGCTCTTCAGTCAGATTGGTCAGACTCAAGACAACAAGGAAAACAACAGAGCCATAGAGAACCTGTCTTCCACTGATTACTGAGAGGTTTTTTTGCTTTTAGAGAAAAACAAAAATATGAATTCTAAGATAATGTGAAATAATTTTATTACTGTAATTTCTAATATCTATGTCAGGTTAAATTCAATTTTCTCTCCAGTGTGCTGTTGTGGGAGAACAATGCTGACTCTGAGGGAAAGGGGATCACAACACAGCAAATGTTTACTCAAGTTCCTTGGGTACAGTCCATGGGTACAAATACAAACCACAAATACTACCCTGTTATATTTTATAGTTTGTTTTAAAAGGCATAGCATAGCTCAACGAAGCTCAAACAATGGTACACAGTAATTTGACCAAAATGCATTCTTTCTTTAAACAGGGAAAAGAGACAAAGCAAATTCATAGAATCAACCCCAAAATTTCTTTGAAAACTGTCTTTGAATTGTTTGAACTCTATAGAGAGTAAACTGTGGGAGTCGGTCTGGCCTGTGTTCCAGGTCAGGCAACCGTTACCGAAGAAGACCTGTACCCCAACCCGAGGCCTTGGCAGTCATCTGTT
>JANRMJ010000054.1:37816025-37829432 GCA_025584955.1 Alethe diademata | reverse complement strand
TTGCTGTTCGGATTTTTGGGCCTCGTCCCACATTTGCTTTCACTGTTATTAAAGTGTTTTATGTTGCTAGTCGTGGTCGTCGCACCGCTCTTCTTTTATATCGCCACGATAGCCCTGATATCAGAAGGAACTCGAATAAGTATTGTCGGGGACCACCCTCGACCCCGACAGTAAAGGGTTCTGACTTTTGGTGTTCTGTTGTGTTTTCCTTTATTCCTTTTTTTCTATAAGTGACTCCTGGTCAGTTACTAACTCATTGACATTTCTCAACTATCTAATTAAAATGTAGACAGTCTTATAATACTTGCAAATGTGACCTTCATTTGTGTATTTTTGTGAGCTGGCATGTTTAATCAAATGTCACTAAGAATTATAACACAAATTTTTTAATTGTAACTTTTAATTACATTGTTTCAGTCGAAGTTTTCAGTCTTCTAAGCTTATGGAAATACATGCACTCATTCTATAAATGGGATTGTATCAGTATTGCTCCTCAAGTTTTTAAACAGAAACATACTTTCTGCCCTGTTCTGTGCATGCACATTGATTTCCACTTAGACTGCTCAATGATGTAGTTAGGCAATAACCTGGGAGAGAAATACAAGAACAACAGAAAGCTGTGTTGATAAGGTGTCCATCCAGGTCATCTTCTATGAGAAATAGGATAACTAATAAAAGACAGCAAAATGTGAATAAGTGATGTTTTTCTGATTAAATTGTATTAACTGTAACAAGAAAGAACCCGACGCAGACCCAGAAAAACACCAAAACAAAAACAAACCACACACCAAGAAACTTCAACCAAAAGCCAACAAACCAAACACACACAAAAAAGCGCCCAGGACTAAGTGGAAGCCAGCAGATTTCTCAAGACCTGGTTAGTTCATCTGGTCCTCCTTTGTGCATTTCCCACTGTGGTGGTTTAGTTTATCTGAGAGAGATTTTATTCTAAAGTTGCTATTGTATCCCACTTATCACTCAAAGCAATAGACAATGCACATTGCAATTGTCTGTTGACATTGTCTATTGAGACTGCATTGTCAAAATCATCAAAATCAAACAAACCATGAGATGGAAACTTTCACTGGAGACCTTATTTTAAATATTTGTATTCTGGATGTCAGCATGTAAGGTAGTGAGGCTGGGCTCACGTTACAGGCAGTAGAAAGGAAGAGGAAAATGGCATGTGGTATGATAGGCAGTCTCAATAAATGGCTACTTCTTGCCACAGAATGTAAAGGAAAGCAAGATGAATAGCTAAGATGTCAACATTTCAATTTTTCAGATCTCAGTTGTCTTAGTCATAGAATTATAGACGGATAAATGTTGGAAAAGACCTCCAAGTTCACTGAGTCCAACATTTGACCTATGAGAAGAACTAGACCATTGCACTAAGTCCTGTGTCTAGTAATTTCTTGAACAGCTCCAGAGACAGTGATTCCACCACCGCCCTGGGAATCCCATGCCAGTGCTTAACCACCCTTGCAGTAAAGCAATTCCATATGAAATCCAATCTGAACATTCTCTGGTGCAGCTTGTGGTTATGTCCTTTCGTCCTGTCACTAGTTGCCTGGGAGAAGGGGCCAACACTGATTTTGCTACAACCTTCTTCCTTTCAGGTAGTTGTAAACGCTGATAAGGTCCACCCAGAACCTCCCTTTCTCCTGTTCTCTCATCATAAATCAAGCTTAATTTGTGTCTTTTCTTTTTAAAATATTTGGTTCTTCTGCAAAGGAGTGAAAAATCAAGAAATTTTAATTGTTTTCCAAAAAGCAGTGGGGGATGACTTAGAAGCTGGAAGTTCTCAAAGAAAACATTTTGGTGATCTTCATCAACCCTTTTCACCACAGATATGATAGCATGAGAAAGGGAGAAAAGTTATATATGCAAGGTGGTCTTTCTTTGGGGAAAAATATATTTTTTGCAGGTCTTTGGCAAAAATAAGTGAACCAACCTTCAATCCAAAATTTGTTCTGTTGAGCTTTTCAGTAGTCCACTGTTCAAGGAAGATACATGATAATTTAACTTGAAAATCTGCAGTAGCCTCTCACTTTATAGAATTTATCTTTTTCTTAGAAATCTGGTCATACAAAGCACCAAATTTAAGAAAATAGAATATTATAGACAGACATGGGAAAAAATAATTAGGGATATATTTTATTTTCCTTCTATATAACAAAGATAAAGTGACTTAAAAGAGTTAAAACATTGGCTAGGAGATAATAAAGAATATTTCCAGAGGCTATTAGCAACTGAATCAACATCTTTGGAATATTATACTGTTAGAGCTAATTTAAATGTCATGAATTTTTATGAGGAATTATTTTGAATAATATAAAGATGCTTTTGTAGAGATATTCATTGCTTCCTTTCCTACTCAAAAAACAATCTATTTTTCATTTTACTTCCACTTCATACTCATAATTCAGCAAATAGATTACTCAGTATTTGCCCAATTATTCCCACTTTGCATCCAACATATGACATACACCAGAGCAACCAAAATGTACTGTAATACAGAACATCTTCTGCTAGAGAATGCTTCCAACTGCAGTCATACAAATAATAAAAGTAATAATATATTCCAATGATGTAACAATATTTGACCAAAATAAAGTGGTTTTGAACTGAGAAAAAAATGCTTTGAGTTTATTGTCACATTTTTTCTATTGAAACACTTAATGTTGTCTCTTTTAAAGCATGCTAATGTAATACACAGAATAAAATGAGCTAGGGTGTGTTTCTACAATAGCATGGGCTTCAAACACAGTTATGTTCAGTGAGTGCTTTGCACCTTTTTTGAAATTCACTGAAGTCATGTAATGAAAAGTGCACTTTAGAAGTAAAAATTATAAAACATTTTGAAGACTTTTCTAATGATCTTATTGAAGAAAAATTTAACTTCAAAGAAAAGCAACAGACCCTTTTTAATTAGCATATTCCATCTAGTTGAACATTTATTACTTCTGTTTTTTTGCAGTCAAAGCCCACAGTGCCTGACACTTCCTCAAAATGTGTATTGTTTCTGTTAGTTTATCTAATAAAAAAGAGTTTTAGGCAAGCTTTTCCTGAAAAATAAGATTTAAAGCCAACAATGTAGATAGCTGACGACATCACTACTCTCATGCCACCCAAGAAATGCAATGTAAGAATTAGCTTATTTTAAATACCTTGTGATCTTTGACCTGAAAGAGGAGTGCTATTGACTAGGTGTAATTTGTTGACATGTGCTCTAAGACTCCTGTATCGGTTTGGTTTCCCAGTTTTTAGATATACTTCACTGTAGTACTTCTTCAGGTGCTTTCCATATAATATTTTTCATCCCAAACATGGTACATATTCTCTAATAGGGAAGCACAGAGCATTACTAATGTGAGATCCATAGATTAGCCTACACTGCATGCTTTTAATTGAAATTTTAACTTATTTTCCCAGTGGCTGATGATCATCAGAGTGAGCTGTCAATTCTGAACGTGAAGGGAGAACCTAGTACTAAAGGTCAACTATTTCAGCACAAATCAATTAAGGTAATTAGATGGAGAGAAATCCTTATTTATATCTCTTCCTTCCTACAATGATATGCATATTAATGTTAGGGGGAAAATAATAGATCATTCCACAGCAAAGAAGAAATATTTAACTGACTATTTTAACATAAAATATAAAATAAAGACTGATTTATGAATAGCATCATCAAGCAGTCGAAATCCTAATAATCAATTAAGCAATCAATCAATCAATTAGCAAAGGAACCGATGTATTTTAAGTTTTTCTGTTCCTTGTGATATACATCCTTACATATTATCCCAATTTGGTTTGTTTATGAGTCCATTGGAAATAGTCTTTCATCCCCAGGTTAAAATTTTTTTTTTTCTTCTTTTTTTTTTTTTTTTTTTTTTTGGCAGATAATATATTTTTCCCAACTCTTGGCTCCTTTTGTAGTTCTTTGTGGTTCGCTTTAATGTTTGCTAAATATTTTACAGTGCACTCTCTACCCTGGCTTGCATCTTTGAGACCTTTTTGTGGCTCAGTCTTCCCTTAGGAATCCTGTGAATTAATCACTGGATGTACTGTCAGTGTAAACTACTACTGCTAGCAATTAAACAACTCTTACACACATTGAATGGAATTAATTCTTATGTTCTGGACAAATAGTCTTGCAAAACAATTCTTAACCATTTTTTAATATTTAAAGTGGCACCTAGATCTACAGATTGTTAAGCAGGTAATATCTTATGTCACTTCTCAACTGATTTTAAAAATAATACCGAAAAAAAAAAAAAATCCGCACCCTGTTTTGATGGACATTGTTCCACCGTCCTCCTGGAAACACTGGTGTCATGCAAATGTACATGCCAAAATGTGTCTCGTCTTGCTGCCTGAGATGTACCAACAGAGATGAAAGACATAAACCCTTCAAAACATCAAAAAACTGTTCCAGGATTTGCAACAAAATAAATAGAGTGCACTGCGCAGGCATTTGTATTCTCCTAGGGTAAATCTGTAACAAAGGCACATCTGCATGCTTTGAACATCCCACAGTCTCTTCATGTGATTCTTCATTCTTCTTTACATTCTTCTGTGGTTGGTTTTAACCACAGTATCTGGTGCCTGCTTGTGTGCATTTCCAGCTGCAAGCCTATTCTGGTGGGGACCCTGGCACCTCCAGTGAAGTGTTTGCAAATTCAAAGGAAAGCCATCAAAAGAATGCAGCCACTGAGACAGACTAGCAGCCCCTTGAAGGACACAGACTTGAGCTGTTCTTTATAATGAAGAAAAAGAGAGGCTATACAGATGATCTCCCAGAAAGAGTGAATTATTTCAACATAGTAATAGGAGAACTAATATAATTTCCTAACACAATTGTTTTGTCACACAGAAAAAGTGATGTGCAGTTTAATAATTAGATAGCTGGTAGTTTCCTAAACTTTAGAAATTAAGACTTTAATTTTCAAGTTTAGCACCAGGTTTTATGGATGAGGGGCTATTTGTTGCCTTTTCAATAATTTTTAGAAAACTGAAGGATCCATTTTACAGGTGTCAAAAATGTCAAGAACCTATAGGTGCCATATATATTTATGGCAGTTTGTAATTATTGTTCTTATATATACATATTATAAAAAGCTTAGCATATTTGAGCAAATTGGACAAGGTATTATAAAAATATCCAGTGACTAAGAATAATGGTTAACATACAAGAGGGAAAATATTATGTTTTACATGTAAAAAGTTGATAGATTACAACTGCTTTACATATTCTACATACAAGTAAAAGATCTCAGTACTACAGAGAAACCTCAAAAGTTTATTCTACAGGATGTTTGAAGGAGAATGGAGGTCTGCATTCTCAAATGAAGAGCCACATTCAAAATGACATAATATCATAATGCAGCCCAAGGGAATGGCCTGCAACATCATTCCATCCAGCAGTGGGCAGCCACACATCTCTGTGTAGATTAGTCAATGATTTGTTACAGCTCCAAAGAAATTGTAATTAGCTTTTTACCTTGTGTTTCAATAAAGTTACCCTGAAGAGTTACAATTAGGAATTAAAAAGAAGAAACACATGATAAGATATTTATGAAATTGGAACAGAAGCATATTCTCTTATTACTGACAGCAACAAAAGGTCTAAAAATAAAATTAACCCAGCAAACACCAGTATTGTGAATTTTCATTCAGAATTCTAATAAAATATATAAATGCATTAGAAAAAGCTGTGTGAAAAACAAATAATCTGTAAGCATTGGCACTGTAGCAGAAATTTTACTGCAGCTGGGCCAGCACTGAAACAGTGTGACAGACATACTTGGCCCCTATATCTGCATCAAGTGAATAAGCAATGAAAATGCAAAATACAGCAGAAAAAAAATCAGCACCATTGATTTTAGAATTCACCACAGACGACTTTTCTAAAGCAATCAGAATTACATTTCAGAGTAGCACTATTTTTTGAAGAACTTAGAGGAGAACACATGGGCAACAGTAAGAAAAGACTTATCATGTCTTGAGTTGTTTTGGATCTATAGCTGATTTCCATTTCAAAAGTAGTTTTGAATATATAGACATGGAATATAGCTGGAATTTTTAAATAAAGAAGATTTTGAATCAATCAAAGTTAACTAAAATGTAGATATCTTTCCAAGAGAATTGTAATAGTGCTTTTCATTACAATTTAATTCACTGCTGTCATATAAGAAAATTTTTAAGTATAAATAACGCTGAACAGAAAGATTTATTCTAAATTGTCTATTTGGTATATGGAACTTTACTGTAAACACAGTTAGTGTGTCTGTTTTGAAGCCTGAGGTTATAGCTTTCATTTCAAAATCCTCTCCATAAAGAAAAGGTAGTGAATCAGTAAGCTAAGTCATTTCAAGGGAATTTGCATTCTGAGGGTTTTATGTTCCCATCTACGGTTTTGCATATCTAAATGATGATGAATGTCAATCATCATAGAGAAAAATCTCTGCTTACCTGAAATTTCTCTTACTTTGAAATAATAAAGCCTAGAGAACTGCTATTCTGGGAGGTTTCACCTTGTGTAATGCAGAGTCAGACAAGACCTATCAGTCACAAGTAGGGAGGGCATATTTTGGGACGCATTTCCAGACACATGATTTCTACAGCCAAAGTATTTCTACCCAGTTTTGATGCAAAACAGGTGGAGAGGAAAAAGTTACAATAACTTCCAATGAAGCCTAGGGGAAATTCAACTGTGCAATAACATAATAAAATCTTTCTTAGCTTTGTGCCAATATCTATTTATCTCCAAATCAGGTTGAATTTGTGGACATAATTAGTCAAGAAAGTCAACTTAATGTAACTCTCTTTTATTTTTTTTCAGACTAGAGTCCACAGATTTGTGACAATAGAGCCTCCAGCACAGAGTACACACAGGTCACCTAGGGCATAATTCTGACACTTTGGTCTCCTAATTTTAGCAAGAAAAACCTATATTTCTAGTACATACTTTTTACATGTGGGTAATTTAGAATTGGTGTTGTCTGCTAAGCAGACAGATTTCTGTTTTGGGACCTTTGAACATTTACACAGCCCATAGGTAAATTTCAGAATTGTCACCATCACCCATCACCATCAGAATTTTGCAAACTCCCTTAGAAAAAGGTCTTCAGGTCTTCACTCAAAGGTCAAGAAATGTTTTAAATTGCTAAGTTGCCCTGCATGAGAAATAAAGACAGTTCCTAGACATACTTTTAAAATTTTATTCTTGTCTGTTTACATTTTGGACAGATACTGTTTTAATATTTGATTCTTAAACTTTATCTGAGCTGCTGGCACTACTGTCCTACAGGAAAATACCATAAAGACATATCTGGAAGGATTAAATATATTTTTTTCCTCATGACTTTTTAATTAATTTTACGTCCCTTGTGTATAAATGGGTAGAACTAGGCCCTAAGGATTATCTCCCTAAGGCCTTCCATGAGGATGAAGAAAAAAAAAAGATTGATATTTTATTATTCATTTGTTAACATTTTTGTAATCTCCTCTAGAGGGAGGTAACTTAAGTAGAGAAATTTTGGAGCATGCGACTAGCAACTGGCTCTCTCATTTTTCCCAAGCCTGAAACTTTTTGCTTCCTTTCTTCCAATTTAACACCTTTGAGAGGCTCGTTCAAAGAGAGCAAAAGCTCTTATTCTTGCTGCTGTATGGGATCTGTGTGGGTCAGATATTTCTGTGCTTGTATTTTTTAGCTGTCAACATAGAATGCAAATTGAATTTCTGAAAGCTTTGGTAGGTGGCAGCAGGGAAGGGCTATTTCTTTCAAATGTCTATTGAGAGCAACTGATGCTGGATTTCTTCATTCTCTATTCTTTGTCTTCTGTCAGGGAACTTCTGGTATGCAAAAAGTTACTGAGGATAAACTTTGTAGTCTGATCCTGTAGGCAGCAGAATTAAGGATGTTCGTTCACTTCTTGTGGTGTTTAATGAGCTTTACATTTGTCCAACAGTTTCAATCTCCATTATTTCTTCAAAGGAAAAAGTGAGAAGGCCCTCTGAAACTGAAAACTCTTTTTCACTCTACCTAAGCTCAGAGACTTGAAGATACAATTTTTTTAAATGGCAGAGTTTCTTATGTTTCTGCTCATTATTAGCCAGTGGAACCATACACTAAGGCAAATCTCTGCAGGATTTTAAACTCTGATATTACTTTCATTTTTTTTATCCTCTCGCATTTTCCATAGATGACTGACACAAAACAGCATTGGAACCAAGAAAAGAAAGAGAATAAATAAGTACAGGAGAGAAACTGTCAAATTTTAGGTTATGGAAGATACATAGACTTAAGAAGAAAATGAAAGTGGCTCAGTTGTGTGTCTCCCCTCTGCAATTCGCAATCACTTTACTCCTGCCGATGGAATAGAGCAGAAGGGAATTTTGAAGGCATGAACAGAATCAGAAAATCTGATATAGTGAAAGCAGAGGAGTTAAAAGAATCACAGTATATTGATGATAGTTGCAATAAAGATTAAAATCTGTCTGGTTACATTTGTAGATTTCCTATAACTGGCAACAACAGAAACAGGAAAAAAATACACAGTCACCAGCATAGTATCCCTAGAGTTAATAATGAATTATATGAACAAGATTGCACCCAGACCATGAATATAGATGAGTTAAATAATTCTAAAAAATATCAAAACTCTACACCAGAAGATATACTGTATGATTCTTGCCCAAAACACCTGCTTTTTTTGTAGAATCAGATAAGGCCATTAGGTTATTGATGAGCACTCACTAACACAGCAAAAAATAAATATCAGCTGCTGCTATTACTTTAACCTCTAAAAACACATGGCTCAGACTAAAAAAATAACACCAGCTCTCTTGTGCTTAGTAATTTAAAACATTGCTTGACCTTTGAGTGAAAACCTTTTTCTAAGGGAGTTTGCAAAATTTTGAAATCTGAATACACAGGGCAATGGTGACAATTCTGAAATTTACCTATGGGCTGTGTAAATGTTCAAAGGTCCCAAAACAGAAATCTCTGTCTGTTTGGAAGACAACACCAATTTTTCCATATAGAGATTGCAGAAGAAAAGAAAGGTCTCCTGCTTGTAAACACTGTTGTACGTGCAGTAAGATTTTTCACCACCTTTTCTTCGAAAAATCTCTTTGCAAAGATTTCTGCACCACTGAGATAGCTGAGCTTGCATCCACCAAGTGGCTACTGAGTTGACTGAGAGCACAAATGCCCAACAATGACCTTTACTGGCAACCTACTTCCGTAGAGCTTACAAAACCCCTCTCTGCTGCTCTTACTCCTTTGCTATCTCCTTTCTCCAGACGAAATCACTACTAGCAAAATCATGAGGAACTAGATGATCTTTGAAAATACTTCTCAACAAAATTCATTCTGTAATTGTAGAAAGAGAAGATGGTCAAAGATTCAAAGATTTCTGATTAGATGGGTAAACCCAAAGAAGAGTCATGCATGTCATTATTGACTAACTCAGACTTCCAGGAGAACCAAGCATCCATCAGTGCTAATTTTGCTTGAGGTTTTGTTGTATGTATTAGTGGGTTCTAGAGAACATACTGATCCCAGAAAAAATTTGAAGGTCAGGATGACATGGAGGGAATTTATGGAAAGCTGTCCAATTTTTATAGGACATGTGAAGGCATCAAATAAGCTGTTGATATCTTTTCAAGTGTGCATGGGCTAAAGGAAAAACTTGCTGCTAAAAGGGTAGTAGAAATATTTTTTTCCTTTTTTTTTCTTTCCCCGGCCCGCTATGTTTCAGATGCAATCAAAAATTGTCTTCTACAGTTATGCTATAGGTCTTCAATTCTATCTGTAGCAATCCAGATTTCTCATGATTTAGTAAATTTTGTGTTTCCCAGTAATACCAATGCTCATGAAGAGTAACAACCCAGTAGATCACAGGACATGTTTTTTCATTTCCTCTGGACTGTTCCTGCAAGTCATGTTTTGGATGCCTATGAACTTGCTTTATGAACTTCCTGTGGCAATAAAGGTCCAAGTTTGAAAAGATAAAATTATAAAAAAATAGTTTGAAGGAAATAAATCTGAAAACTCTCCCTTTCAGGATATGAATTGTAGCAGGTAGGGCTGTCATCATGTAAGGAGCTGTTCATAAAAACCTGAGGTCAATTTTTCTGTAGAAAATGTTTCTAAGGATATAGAACTTTTCATCTGAATGAAAAAAAGTGTCCTTTTGTGTCATACTGCTCAGCTTTCCACCCACAGTTCACCTGTCTATTCTGGAGTTTTTTAATAATTTTCTTTAAGGTATTACTTTATAAGAAGATATCTTTTTATCAAAATGAAAAAAATTTGCAATGACATCAATTGGGGAGGTTTTTTCAGAAATAACTTCTTAAGTAATGATATAATCAGAGTGAAAATCCTCCTAGAATACCCAGGAGCTTAACTATATCTGGCATTCACATAATAAATGAGAGATACATGTTCATGCCCCTGTTCTTTTTAATTTTCAGATCAATCTTTACTAAGCATAAAAGAAAGACTGATTCTAGAATTCAACATGGAGAACATTTCCTTGTGCTGTAAAAATCATAGAAAATGGGCCTGTTCCAATTCAGATTTTGTTTTTTACAGAGGTGGAAGAGGTAATGGGAACATCTAGACTCCTGAGAGTCCACTTAGAATCTATTCTGGTGTTTACGTAGCTCCCCTGTGGTTGGGAAGATTGAGGTTCAAACTCTGGAAAAGCATAAACTGAAGCTAATCAAGAAATACTCAATATGCATTTTAAACACTAAGTTTCTGAATATTACCATGGTGTACTTACAGCTTGGTTATCATCTTAGACTGCTTTTCACAGACAGAGTCAGGTGCCTCATCTTAATATTAAAATATTCAAGAAATGCTTAAATCTATTCTTTCCTATATGAGGGCCTATAAAAACATTTACTACACTCAGACACATATGTGATGAAAAGATCAAAATAATCATGTCTCAAACAAGTACTGTACATGTAAACACAAAAATCCATGGTACAGGATATTGTGGAGGTGGGAGAGTATATTAAGTCCACATCCACCGAGTACCAATTGAGTGTTTATCCAAACTTAACCCTCTTTTTGGAGAAGGGGCTTCCACCCTATGGGAGTGATGTGTCTGGCCTGTGGATTTCTAAACTTTTTCAGAGCCTTCCAAATGCAGAAATTTCTTTCTGCCTGTAGGTCATGTAAGAGGCTGCTGGTTTATGGCACTGCTCTGCAAGAGTCTGATTCATGCCAATGTGTTTCTGACTCTCATGGGCTCATAAGATTCTCTACACAGCAAAGAGGAACCTCCAGCCGACAAGGACTAGAACATTTTCACACCCAGAAAGATAAACTGAAGAAATTTGAAACCTGCTGTCTTCAAGGAACATTTTGAAAACTCCAGTTAGGTACTAGTGGTGTTTTATTTCAGCAGCATAAATAAATGAAAATATAATGTAAATAAGCAAATATTTATCTGACATAAAGAGCACTACTGACTACATCTTTCTAAATTTCCATCTTATACACATATTTAAGTAACATAAATATATGGTTTTGTGAGGTAACGACAGTGTAAGAACATGTACATTACAGCACTTAACTACTAACCACATAAAGCCACTAAAACACCTTCTAGTAACTGCTAAAATCTACAGTTTATTAAGAGTTTTTTGCACTTTTTCTTCTTTAGCTCACTCTAGGATTTTTGCTCAATGTCTCAGATAAGATTTATTTCCCAATTAAACACAACTTATTATTCCGTATGTTCATCCAATGTAATTTTCACATTGTAGTTGCACTTGTTTCTAATGTTTTTTAATCAGCTAACTTCAAAATAAACAAACAGAAAAAACCCACTGAAATAAAGATTTGTTATGTGTATTTTTGAGCACAAATTTTTTACAGCTCTAGGAAAAAAGAAAGGGAGCAATTTACTTCTCTTATCTTCCAAAATCAGAGCCAGAGGCAGCTTATGACTCATTCACCTCTGCAATATCCAGTCAAACAAATAGTACTGAAGTCATTGTAGGTTATTTTAACTGCCACAAGTAGACAAACTACTCAGGAAACTTTCTGAGAGATCTGTTGCATAGCAGCCTTGTTTCCCTAGTATGATTATGAGAGCTTGATGTCACACACACAATTAATAAAAAATTGCGTTTCTTTTGCTGGATGTGTAAGATTTTTGAAGTTTTAGTATGTCATTTGCTTGATAAAATATTAGATATCATGATACTATTGGAACAATGAAATACATCCAACTTTTTCAAATAGGTTCCAATTTCTCATCCAAAGGGCAGAAATTGACCTTTCACTAGCAAGCAGTAATCCCATTGTGTAAACTGAAAACAGGCTTTGCAATTAGAAGGCCAAGTAATAGTGTTTGCTGATGTAAATGCAAATCCTTTTTTAAGTTAGTGAAACAAAGCCTGGTTGTCCATGAATGACATTTGATACAGTTCTTTGGGTGACTCTACCCTCTGTTATTCAAAAGGACACCAGCCTTCAGCCAGCTTTCTGCTTTATAATCTTGCAGTGTCTTTGTATCTGTAGCACAGATCCAGCCACACGGTCATTTTCTGCCCTCTATAGAGATAATTTTAAACTGAAATGGTCCTTCCAATGCCAGCTGAATTAACATTATAACTAGTTTCTCCCTCTAATCTTACACTAGGCATGCCACAGTTGCTTTGGAATAAAGTTTTGTAATATGTTTAATTTTAAAGACACAATTATATTTAAAATTAAGTTTAATAGAAGAGAATATCCTAGGAAGATGACTCATTATTTTATAGATACAAATCATAAGGCAGTACATTAAATAGAAAAATGTATGATGGGTGAATCTTTTAAGGGAATATAGAGACAGTAATCCATTTCACTCAATAACATTTATTTTCACTTAAGGAAAATATATTTCTTCCAACTTTTGTGACTTTCAATAATTTCATTTTGTAATTTTTTCCCCTCTATTTTAGGAGTGTTATTGACAAAGGACTACAGAGATGTAGCTGTTTGCTGATGTAAGGGGGGAAATTTGTTTGGCCAAAGCTCAGCTGGAGTTGAAGTTGGCCAGTACTGTGGGGGACAGACCAACCTCTCTGAGAAAGGAGAATAATGCTTCCAAGAGTACCAGCTCTCATGTTTGTGCACTATCACAACACAAACTGAGGAGGAGCCAAATGCGATGAACAGTCTGAACACTTGTTTATCTCAACCAGCTCTTCCTGTCACAGTGAAATACAAATTTCTGTATTGTAATTCTTACTAAAAGAAGAGGGAAAGAGGCAATATAATGTTGCTGTATAAAGGGTTTACGGAGCGGCGAGATGACACAGCAACAAGACATTTTCTTGCTTGGTGCAAGAAGGAGCAAGAAAGAGCAATTTATTGAAAGAAGACAT
>JANRMJ010000054.1:37794163-37805796 GCA_025584955.1 Alethe diademata | reverse complement strand
TTTAATTCTTCACTGATGTATCTTGGTTACAAAAGAGCTGCAGGCTGATGAGCAGCCTCAGGTAACCATGAGACCTCAGTGAGCCTTGGCAGTAAAAAGGGCTGAGGCAGAATGGGCTGTAGTAAAATAGGCAGAGCCAGGAGACCTAGGAAAGTGTTTTTCCCCCCTCTGCTTGGCACTAGGAATAATCCTTCTAGAAACTGTGTCTGGTTTTGTGTCCTCCACTATAAGAAAGGTATTAACCAACTAAATGGCTATCAGGACAGGAGCTGGAGGGTTTGCCCTGTGAGGAGAGGCTGGGACAGCTGGGCTTGTACTGCCTGGAGGAGAGAGGGCTTTGGGGTGACCCAGCAGGAACCCAGGTGACTGTGGGAAGTTCTAGGGGAGATGGAGCCTGCACTTTTCACAGAGGGTTGGGTGGGAGGGTGAAATACAGTCGACACAGATTGATAAAACAGAAGTTCAGAATGGATATAGGAAGGTTCAGTAGTGACACAGCTTGGACAAAAATCCTGTGGAGTCACTATCCACAGGTTGTGAAAACTGAGCTAGATAAAATGTCCAGAGTAACCTAGTTTGTCCCTAGAGCTGACCCTGCTCTGAGCAAGTGGTTGGATGGGACTTCCTGAGATCTCTTTCAGGATGTCTTATTGATGTCACAATCCAGTGCTTCTTTGATGATACTTAACTCTCGTTTGCAGAGCCAGTCATGCTTTTAACCAAATCTGCTTTCTGTTTACATTCATTTACATCCATTGATAAAATTACTCATGGGCATTTCTTAAGCAGTTATGCTAACCTTTATTTCCAATAATCAAGTTCTTAAGGGTGCTGGAGAAAATAATTATTCTATTTTCTATAGGGACTGGGGGGAATTTTTCTTTTTTTCTTAAATATAATCTGATATTTCTTCTGGTATTACCAAGATGTATCCTCATTTACATCGTAGGTTACCCTTTTATGACCTGAAAGAGGAAGATCAAGTATAAAATTTTTTAGAATACAAAAGTAATTTATAAAAGCAGCTGTCTAGATTCAATGTTTTTGAATTTCTTTTTTCTCCTCAAGTAAAGAATAGCATTTAAACCTGTATGGAGTAGACAATACTTTCACTAATGGTGGCCACATGGGTTTTGCTGCTGCAGTGAGAGAAGACAGCAGAGTACCAGAGCCAGCAGGTGGAATGAACAAAAACACAGGTGCTCACTTTGTCACCTCAGCTTTTATTAAAATAACATAGCATTGGATATTTTAATCCCAGGACAAGAGAACAACTGGCACAGCAAATCAAGATCAGAACTCATGCAGGTGTGTGTTCTGTGGACTCAGCTTTTTGAACAGAACTAGTGGTTAGTAGTCTGACATGGAAAAGACAACAGATAACCTATTCACAGAAAATTCTGCAATCTCTTTTATGAAGTGGTAATGTAAAGAAAAGGATAGAGCTTCTGGCATGCTTTGATAAAAAAATTTTAGTCAGGCAGTATTCTGGATTTGAAGAGAAGACAAAGCTACCTGTGAATAAAATGAATAGTTTCAAAATTTCTGGTTCAGATTTGAGTATGGAAATTGATCCTCCCATTTGACCAGACAGCCTATACATGAGGCACAGATTGTTCTCAGGACTGATTCCCTCAGGTTTTCTGATCAAATATTCTCTAGCTAATTAATTGAGAATTCTTCAGGCAGAGGAGAGAAAATAAGAAAGCTTTTTGGTAATGGCATTAATGTGGAAATACAGGAGTCTAGATTATTTTCAAAACCAGCTTATTCACTTATTCAAGAAACTCTGAATTTATTTGCGTTTTTGCACATGCACTTAATTTTCTTCTTAGAAATTAACAGTTTAACAGCAAAAAACAGTAGCATTTCTGAATTCTTTCTGCAAGCTCCCTGATGATGGAAAGTCTATTTTTCTGTACAGACTTGAGTGGCAGTTTCTGACAATGTTGTAGGTGGTTTTGGGGTTTACTAGAACATTGTTTTCTGCTTGCGTGCTGCAAACCTTTAGCACATCTAATCGTCTTTCCTCTATCTCCAGCTAAAGCCAGGCAATCTATATTTTGAAAGTCCAAGGTAAAACTGTTACTTGAAAGTGGCTTATAAAGCATTCAGAAAGTACTGCGGGTAAAAACATTTTGCTAGTGAATAAACAGTCTTTGAATTTATCCTTTTCTTTCCCAGACAGAAGTATCCCCTCTTATGCTGAATACTGTTTTCTTGATGATTAAATAATACATATTTAGAGATATAATTGTTTTGTAGATTGTTTAGT
This sequence comes from Alethe diademata, assembly GCA_025584955.1. Lineage (NCBI taxonomy): Eukaryota > Metazoa > Chordata > Aves > Passeriformes > Muscicapidae > Alethe > Alethe diademata. The sequence continues at coordinate 37,803,521 of JANRMJ010000054.1, read as the reverse complement.
TTGGTTAAATTGCCTTATATGTAATTTGAAGCAAATGAATGCAGTACATGGAGGCAAGTGCTAGAAGTCTTCACATATTTAATGCAAATTAAAGCAGTCAGTATATGAAAAGACTTTCAATAATTAATTTTTTTTAAATTTAAAATTTTAAAGTACTATTTTTCCCTCCTTCAAACAGTGGTTAACAGTGATTTGATTCTAATAACATAATTTATCATGCTCTGCAGGTAGAATGGTATCAAATCCACAGGATTTTCACGGTCAACTCTCTGCAACCAAACATCAAAAAAACTGTTACAGAAGGAAACAAGATCACCTTTAAGTGCAATTGAACGTAATCATTATTGACAGTTAAAATTAAAAATGTGTTTAGTCCCAATATAGGTCTGGCCCTTTATGCAAATATCACCACATGCACCTTTTCGGTCAGGGGTGGTCAATTACTTTGCAGTGACCTTTTTCATCTGAAATCCAGCACTGATCAGAGACCTAACAGCTTGCAACATCACCACAGTTTATTTCAGGTGTTAAACACCACAAAGTAATCAAATAATAACTTGACAGATATAGTCTAGAGAAGTGGAAAGAGCTGACTAGCTGGCTAGGAGGCACATAAAATCTGTATTTCAGAATAATCTGTATAAAGATTATAAAGATGTGTTTTCAGTTACTTTTGTCTGGCTGAAAACCCTGCGTGATAATGCAGCACATTGTTCTTGATTATTGTTCTCAATTGCATTAGGCAGTTGGTCTGCTCTCCTGCTGACCACGGATTTTGGGGTGATAAATCTCTCACAGGAGCTATTTTTTCTGAATTTGTAAAATGCCCAACACAACAGGCCCCTAGGAACTGTGATATTATTGACAATATTACACCCTCCTGGCATTTTATTTCAGTGGATGCATAAGGTTGAATGGCTTTTGCAGGTTTCTGTTTTCCTCACTTTTATTGCCTACAAGAAATTAAACTCTCAAAGCAGCACTTCTCCAGAGGATTAATGTACTTCTTAGGTAAAGCATTTGACCTCAGGACTTGAAGCATATTTCTTATTCTTGTTTGTGTGTCTCTGGAGGGTGTTCAGCAGTTACCCAGAAGCATGGTGTCTGATTTGTCTTGCTGCATTTTGCCACTTTCTGTGATGTGCTTTAAAACATTAACAGCAATTTGTGACTGATATAACTTCATATGAAGGTTTGAAAAGATAAGCAACAATAAATCCAAATGACTTTCAGCTTGTGATGGACTTGTAATTTAAAAATGAAACAGTGTTTATTAAAGTTAAAAAATTATCACTACTGTTACACAGAATTCAATATAACAGGGAGGAAACACTATGAAATGCAACTTCAAAAATTTTGCTGTGACAAAAGTAATATATGGCACAATCAGCTGCTTTTTCTGAGTTAGGCACGTGTAATGCATAAGCAACTGTCATTTTCCTATAACTTTTCCTTTACATCCACCGTTTTTCTTTCACCCACCATATTTGAATTATACCTTTGAAATGATGCTGCTGAAAATATGCACGATCATCAACTGGTGCTGAATTTTTAAACAATCATTTGTTTTTCTGCTGTCTTGCAATAATATCATTCTTAAATTACTTTAGCATGAATATTTAGTAACAGATAGACTTTAAGGACATTTGAAAGCCCTGTAAACAAACATTTTGACTATGTTTTTTGTCAGTTTACATCTACATTTGAATCAGAGATTCTTACAGGAAAATTCTGCATACATTTGGTTTGAAGAGTCTATTGATACAGCCTGCCATGTTTTGGTAAATTTATGATTTTATTATATGGTCCTGAACAAGACTCCAGGTTATGATTGGAGTATCTAGCCCCTCTCCTTCTCCACTGCCTCCTTACCTTTTCCAGGCATCAAAATTCCAAGGACTATACACCAACACTGATCAATGAACACACCAGTGAAATGTAGCTGCTCTAAACCAGCTTTTGCTCATTAGAAAAGATGGAGCAACCAGGCTGTAAATCACCAGAACAGCAGTTTTGTCTGTCAAGAACCTGTGAGCTCCAAGCAGGGGATTTTCAAGCATTCACCTGACAGGAAGCCTGGAAAGTTGTGAAAAGGCAGGGACAGTACCCATCAATCCCAAGAGTCAGCCTGAGATGTTTTTGCCAGACAGCTGTGAGACAAACACTACTTGCCTGAATGCAGAGAGACCTTGACACACTCCCACAGGAATGAGAAGTTAAATTAAGGAGCAGTGCATTAGGAAAATAATAAACATGCTAATTTATTTTATTTCCTTTAAGAAAACATCATCACATTCAACAATTCTGTGCAAAGCCTATTTGCTTGTAGCTGTACAATATTAACTCTCCTTATGTCCCATTAAAACAAAGATATCTTTTAAGTAATGTTACGAGAAAAATATCTGCTTGGTCTTCATGGCAAATCCCAGCCATTAGTGCAGCAATTGTATTGAGGAATACAAGGAGTTAAACAGAAATTCTTCCTTTTTAAAGTATTGAGCTTGAAGTATAGCATCAGTTGCCTTCACAGGCCCAAGGGACTTGAAACTCCAGGATTCAGTGTCTGGATCATCTGCTAATAGTCTACTGATCAGATGGAAAGTGTTTTATCCCAGGATGTAATTAGCAAAATGACAATGCTAAGGCAATTTCTAGACCAACTGAGCTTACTGGAGTTACTCCAGATTTACAAAGTTTTGCTGTAAAATGGAATTTAGCCCTTAATGCATGTCTAATGGTATGAACCGAAATTAATGCAGGTTTTACTTGAAAGCTTTTACTTGAAAAGATAAAAAATGAATAAAGTTAATATAATCATATTCTTTTATCAGTCCTTCCAGAATATATCTTTTCCCAGATTCTGTCTTCATTACAGTCTGTGCTGTATAGATTTTCAGATATATCAGAACAAAGCAAAGGAATCAAGAAAAAAATCACCTGCCCATAAAAAAGAAACGTAAACTAGTTTTGAATGCACATCATGCTTTTTCATCTTTGACAGCAGCAGTATTTCAGAAGATACCAGATATGAGGTATTTATGGCAGGTGCATTACTACTTAGAAACTAATCTCACACACATGGCTGTTAACGTGAAATATGGATTTTAATAATCCAGCTTGGTGAGACATGTAAGCCTGCCCGGTGGGGGTGTGATTAGCCACAGTCTGAAAGATTAATTGAGATACACAGTGTAAGATTACATTTAGTGAACTCCAAGTCAGTCTGATTATGCAAGGGACCACTCAGTTAAGGTTGTATCTTTAGGGATATGAAAACAGATAAATCACAGACTCTACTATGACACGAGAGTCAGAATGGAGACTGTTTAAGTCAGTAGGCACAATGAACTGATCATCAAAGTAAAATATTAGGATATTTTAAAGCAGAAAAAAATAACTCCAGGAACAAAAAAATATCCCATGTAGTTGAAACAGAGCAAAAACATTTATAAGGAATGAGATTTTAAATGTCTGCCATCATCATTATTTTAAATTGATGGTTTGAAATTTACTTTTTTGTTTAAACATGTCAGATTCATTCAGGAGTTTGTTTCATACTGTTTGTTTTAGTTTACAATTGAGTCTAAAATTGCATCAAGATCACCAAGACATCAGATAGCAGTTTGAAGGATTGCATAACTTCAGAATGATACTGTCACAAAAACTTTAAGTAGATTTAAGACAGTACCATTTAATACAGTTTCATAATGAATGTATCTTCCAACTTACTGCATTGCTGAACACACCAGTTTTTAATAGAGAAGCAGAAAGGGAGGTACCTGCAGAAATCAGTGCAGCCTGGGCTCAATGCCTTTTTCTACAGGCTGTTAGTTATCTGGATAATATACCCACTCATTCCTTGCCTCATTTTTCGTGTCTGTGAACACATTATCAGCCAACAGAGATACTGAAGAGTGTTCAGAACTATTGTTTTACTTTTAAACCCATATGAGTACCAAATGCAGAGAGTGCCTTCAGAGAAAACACATTCTTACATCTGGTATTTTAGATGACCAAATTCCTGAACCAAACACTTATATGAAAAAAATGTAGATTTTCTCTTCATGATTTTTTAATTTTTGTAATTGGTACATGAGCTGCTAGCTGCAAACCTAGTAACATTTGGGATCATGTAATGGATGTTTTTGCTCATTCCCTTAAACCATAGAGATTAATCATTTTTCTTAAACAAAAAAGAAGTAAACACACACAATAATACCAGAGTAAGGCAGTGTGAATTGTACTTCATTCATTTATTTTCACAGGTATGGTTTAGCTTATATTATTAATAGGAATACTTTGCACTTCCTAGTAAATGTATCTTAAATATAAAAATGCTCAGCTTCACCATTTGCCTGGTGAAGATCAGACAGTAACTTTGCTACTAGAGAATTTTCTGGAATAAAAAACTTGTATGTGTGTGTGTACATGTCCCAGGGAAGCACTTGAGCAGTATAATGCAGAGTAAACAATGAATTCACTTTTACTCCAGCTCATCAAGCGCATCATGCTGACCATAGATTTAGCAATCCACTCCTGTGTCTCAGTCTGACATTCAGTGCTACAGCACTGGCTCCAGGGCCACTGCCTTGGTCTTGCCTTGCTTGAGCTATGTATGCTGATATCTCCAGGGTACTTTCTCCTCACTAAAGTCACTAAGGAAGCTGATATAAGCAAAATAGGAGAAGCAATAGCCACAGATAGTGCTGGGGAAAGGATGGAGGAGAATGATGCAATTTCATCCCTTCTCACTTGATTTTCTGTTGATGAATAGCCATCAGGAGTGAAAAATAGAAACCTGGAAGACCCAGAAAAGGTTATACCCTAACACATAATGCAGATGGACATCCCAGTCAAATAGGACTAGACTATACCAGTTTTGGTAAGACTTCAGTATTTACAATGTATTATGTCATAGAATCACAGAATCTCTCAGGTTGGAAGGGACTCATAAGAATTATCAAGTACAACTCCACATACTTCAAGGATTCTGTTACTGCCATGGATTTTTCAGCAAAAGTATTTATTAGTTTTTGTGATACACTGGAATTTGCACTGTTCAGGGGGGGAAAAAAGTGCTCTACAATAAATTAAAAATACATATTGACTGTAGGTTTTGATGCAATTGAGAAAAAAGTACAAATGTGCAGTAGAATCAGGGTAGCAACTTTAATATTAACGCCATGGTGAAAAACCTCCTTTCAGTCCTGTATTAAATCCCATTACACAAAACACTGATGTTTTTGATCTTGGAAAACAAAGTATTCTGTACACATGTGCATACTCTATGATTAAATTTTAATAGCTATCTGCATGCTTTTACTGAATTCATAGAAGGTCTGGGAACTCTAGGCTTTCCCAGCGTGGGGATATTCCAAGCCTCCAGTACATGGTCCTGGGCAGCCAGCTCCAGATGACTGCTGTAGCAAAAGATAATACCTGGTGTTTCTATATCTTGAGTGAAATTGAGTTTGCATTGTGTCTGTGTTTTGAAGCAATTTGCTGCAGTAGAATGATGGATGTTATGTTAGAAAATAATTTACTTATAAAAAACCATGCAATTAATGAAATTAATTTTGTGTTCTGGATAGCCTAGTTAGGAATTTTACTTTCCATTAACGCAGGCACTGATCTAAAGAAACATTAGAAACTCCTCAGTAGTACCCAGCTAGTCCTTTAGTGCTTAGTATGTGAAAAATTATGCCAGGCAATGCCATAATAAGATATAAACTCCTTAAAAATAAATAATTAAATATTTCCCTCCTTAATAATGCTATTTAAAAATTATATTTCTTCTTTCCATGCAGATAAAATGTATGCAGATACCTGCATAAATTTTCAAAAATGAAATTCAGAAATATCCTGATGTATGACAGCTCTCTCATGAGTCTTTTGCTTATTTGTTTTTTCCATGTATATCAAATCTAAATCTTGTGCTCTTAGGGATGCCTGCAACAAAACTGCTATCTTCAAAGCTATCTGAACATAAAACCAGTTTACAAAGTAAAAATAAGCCAATGCAAATACAGCTGCTTTGTGATTTGAGTAATGAAGGTGATGTTGCCCATGAAGTAACATTCCTGGGAGCAAGTTAGGGGTGCCTTCTCAGTTTTGGTGTTTGATACTGTTACCATAACAATTTTGCATCAAATAGTGATGAAATGGTGGCAAAGAAAAGTGTCTGGTTTATTAAACCTTTTCTCCCACTTATTTAAAATTGTACAAAAATAAAAGTTCTAGTCTCTCTTTAGGATAAAAGTAAAATTTAATGACAGCAAAAAAAATTATTTCAGCTACATAACATACAAAAGTGCATGGTCACAAGAACATAAATAAACACACATGAGTTTTCAATTTTAGAGAAAGCATACTGAAAATAATGTAATTGTTTTGAATACAGGTGACATTCCAGGTTTAATATGCTTTGAAAAAACAATATTTTTTGTCCTTTGAGATATATTTATTTGATATCCTAGTGTTCTTTATAGTACCTTGACAGTAACTCTGAACAAGGCACACAGAGTTTATAAAGCAATTATATCTAAGTTATACTTTTTCTTACGTGTAATTACAATTTAATTAATTGCACCAAATATTTAATTATATGATGAGACTAATTAAAACATGTATTTAATATAATAGGTATGGAATAAGAAAGGCTTGTTCTTTATTAACTTTGGGCTGTTTTATTCTTAGAATGGGTTTATTTTGACTTTGCCTTGTATGGAGAAAATTTTTGCTTCTGCTTGACCATTTAATTTTTTAGTATGCTTAAAAATACACTAAAGAAGGTTTTTCCCTTAGAAGACATAAAAGTTAGAACTCTTACTGCTTTGTTAACAGCAGAAAAATAACACTGCTAAGCACTTCTTAATGAACTTTTTATGTTCATGTATATTCTCTTGTAAAACAATAAATTCATACAAAAAGTTATTAAAATACACTGCATGCGGAGTGGTGGCAGTCTTAAAGATTATTCAGAACAGCCCTGTGACCTGCACCTTTTATTAGCAGTAAGTACACTGGAACCTTGACACAGCTACGACACTCCAGATGTCATTTAGACAACTGTGCAAAGAACTGATGCACAGCTGGTCAGGGCTAGAATACCATGAGTGATGGCATGTATAAAAGTAGTTTGGATTATACATTCATTTGATCTGAGCAGTTTGTTGCCGGCATTTTTCTTGTCAAAGAATTACATACAAGGAGCCTCCTTTCAGAATGCAAACAACATACGGATGTAAAACAAAAGATGTTTTGAATACCAGAAAAGGAAGTCTATGGGGAGGCTTTATGATCCACCTAGCTAGCCCTCCACCCCCTGCAGCCAGTTCATCTGCTTCTAACCATTCCTGACAGCTCTTGAGAGTGTTTAGCACCAATACATATTCCACAATGTTTCACAGAAATTTTTTCAGGCTGAACCATTATTTTAGAAACAAAGGTTTAGACCCAACTCAGAAACCAGTGTTAGTGCTCACACATGGTAGTTTAAGGACTGTCTGCCACAGTGACTCACACTATCATGACGGGCTTTTGGTCATTCTGAAAGAATTTCTGAAGGAGTACTGCGCCTCCACACCCATCTACTTTGGGTGTGGCCAGAGGAATGGCCACACTGGGACAGGGCAATTCAGTAGTGGCCCTAAATGGATACATAGGGATGAATAAAATTGAGACAGACACTCATTCTGCTTCTCTTTCAGATTATTTTCACTCCCAACCTCATTATTTTCAGGTGTTTTTAGTTGCTATATCCAGAAATCTCTTCTTTCTCATTTGAATGAATAAATATATTAAATATTTAAGATTTTACATAGAGATTTGTTATTGCTTTTCCTATCTGAAACGTATAATTTTCTTTGTTCCTTCTCTTAATGATTATATACATATGGAATTACTTTTTGCATTTACTATTCCTTGCTAGTTGTTCACGATTTTATGTGATATTCTCATTGATTCTCCTGATGTATACAGTTTTATAATTATTCTAAAGCAGTATGCCTATTTCCACATTCTGCAGTCTTTGTGTTTGAGATCAATAAAGAAAATCTCATGGGCCAGCAAGCTGGTTTTACTGCACGTCCTATGAGTCTTCTGCATAAGAATAATTTTGTCTTTGTGGTTTTGCTTCACTGATAAGTCTTTCAGACTTTCTTCTCTAAAGACCTGGGCTCTGGATTTATTAAAGAAATGCTGATGTTCAGTGTCATTACTTTGTTCCTGTTCCCCCTTTTTCCACAATAATCATTGTCTCTTTCTTCTAACAGCCCTACAACTAGTCACAAAAAAAACCCCTCATTAAGCTTCCTGGTAGATCTCTTTAATAAAACTCCATGTAAATTAAATGTGTGCTTATATTTATTTTAATTTTAATAGCATCATTCAACATATATATTTCCCTGAACACTTCATAGACCTGAGAACATCAGCATGCAGTTTTGACATGTAGGGCAACCATTTATCTTCCTTTTCTCTATACGTCTCTACTGAAAAAAAAAAAAAAAAAATTTGTCAATAATACTGGCATGAGAATTATCACGAGTCTCTGTCATGCCATTTAAGTCACAATTAAGCTTGTTACGTTAGTACATTAAGACTATCAGCTTCTAGTTCATTCTGAATATGCAAAGCAGGTGCACATACAGGTTCAGATGCACAGCTTCTTCCAAGCCCTGTGTGTGCACTGGCTGAAATTTGAAACTATAGGAATTTTTGAGCTTTCTGGATTAGGTTAAAAAAGGAGAAAATGGTTGAATTAAAGTAACAAGCTATAGGAAATTATGACACTGCAGGTATTTTCTTTGAAATATGCCTTGCTTCTGAGGGTTCAATGAATATATAATACTTGCTTCAGGTGCTTCTTATAACACAAAATAATAAGGCTGTAAAGGAAGTGTGGTCTTATGTATCAGTAAAAATTTAAAGATTAATAAAAAAGCCTTTTAATTGAATCAGTGCAGGTGTGGATGAAATACAGGAAGAGTAATAGACTAATGAGGATGTTCTGCATGGAACTTCAACATAGAAGACTTAGAAATTAAATAGTGTTAATTTATGCCACAGTTAGGTTTGTGAAACAAATCTGCAGAAGGCAGAAGTCAAAATTACTGCACCTACAATACTTGGTCCTTGGCTAATACAACTTTTATAAGGAAGCTAAATTAAATTAAAAAGAGACATAAAAGTATACAGGTCACTTCACTGGAATTTGATTTCCTGCTGGCTACTGAAGCAGGTTATAATTTCAGTGATCCAAGAACCTGTCACTGTATTCTGCCAGAACCATTTTATGAAAATGTATATATATATTTATATATCTATATAATTATATATTTATATAATTATATATTCA
>JANRMJ010000054.1:37752569-37785902 GCA_025584955.1 Alethe diademata | reverse complement strand
TCTCCTCGAGTCTCCTCGAGTCTCCTCGAGTCTCCTCTCCTCTCCTCTCCTCTCCTCTCCTCTCCTCTCTCCTCTCCTCTCTCCTCTCCTCCTGAGATGAATCTCTCTTTAGCAAACAGAACCCTTCATTTTTTTTCTCCATCCGCATTTATTATAACTAAGAACCAGAAACTTGAAAACCATGCTTTCTCTGAGGGATATTCAATTCCAGATATCTCTCTCTCTTTTAACCTAGAAAGTTTCTCCCAGTTCATGTGGCATTCTTTGCTTTGCAGTTTTTCTGGCCACAAGCCAGTCTGCCAGATTAATGGCTGATACTGTTTGTTTTGCAGCTTCAACCAGGCAAGAAGATTGATTTCTTTAGAGAATTTGTCAGCTTGTGATGGACTTAATACCCCTTGAGGCATTCAGTAACACAGCAATTTTAGGAGCTAATGACAATTCTTCAGTGACACACGGATGCCCCAAATTGTTACAGCAGCTATATAAAAATACAAATTTCCCTGATTGTTGACAAGGGATGTAAACATTTCCTAAAATATCATACTTGCTTGTTATTATATCATACATTTTAAGTTCACTAATTCTCCTTTACAGAGTCTTCCTTTATTTCATCCTTATGACTAATAAGCTACATATTCTCACAACATTATGGATAACTACTGGACAAACATTTGAAGAATTTCATACCTGTTCTAGCTGCCCTACAAAGAGGCTAATTTATTATACCTAATATGCAGAAAGTTACTATTCATGTTTTAATATAAAAAATAGAGCAAAAAGGTGGCTGAAAGTCATAGCAAGAAACTTCTCAATGACTCTTTAGTGGATACAGGCATGCAGCACTCTGAACTGCAACAGAAAAGTTTTGTTTGCTGGGCACTCCTATGCCATTGGCCTTTAGGAAAGAAGAATATCTTTTGATCTCTTTCTAGCTCTATCTGACTTTATGTGACCTTTCACAAGTCACATTAGAAGGATGTGCAGTATCCATAAAAATTAGTAAACTATTGCTTTACTTGTTCTCTTGAGGTTTGTGAGACTTAATTAGTAAATTTTATAAATCTTTCCTAGACTCACAAATACAAAGTGCTGTTAGGACAAAGTTTTATAGTCACCCTTCCTTTGGGAAATGAGTTTCTTGAAGTTATGTGAGATAATTAATCACATTCTGCAGGCTGTGCTGCAGCTAAACACAGCATTAAAGTAATCTGTTTTATAATATGAACAATACCTGTTCTCACAAGTTTAGCAAAAACAGATGCAATTCTGGGTTTCTGACTTGGCCTTTTCCAGTCCCCCCTAATTTGAAAATTTTAGGATGTTAGAATTTTTTCTATTTCCCTTTTTAAAAATAATGGTGGTAAAATTTCACACCATTTCTGAAAACTACATGCACTGGATGTTTGGGAAATTATTTCCCCTGTTCATGACAGTTGTTCACAATTGCACAGAAACTATAACTATCCTTCTCAAAATACTTGGAATATTCAATAGATATTTTTACTAAGAAATCTTGTAATTTAAATAAAATATTTGACTATAAGTTCTGTTGTATGGGCTGTGATCAATGGCTTTAGGCCTACTTCAAGCTGCCTCTCAGCTGGTCATTTAAAAATAGGCTGAATTTTAATTTTTGGTTTTTGGGGTTTTTTGAGTATCCAATGTCACCTTTCTTCATCATTTGAAGGAAGAGCCCATCAGCTCTGAGAATCAACCTTGTTTAGTGGAATTATAGTAGACTGTCTGCTTCTGTGGCATTAATAGATACACTAAGGCAGTTAAAACAAGTTTATTTTATGAGTCAGATTTTTAAAGTGGAAGTTCAAAAGTACACATATACCTTTATTGTGTTTCCATTCTTCTCATGTCTCTATCTCCTTTTTTAAACTTCATGAATTCTCTTTCTTAATGTTTGTCTAAATCTCATGATCATTTTCATTTTCATTCCACTTAGAGAAAACCATCAGGTTATGCATACCATTTTGTCCCTTTAACTGTTCTTAGAAAAAGTATATGTTTAACATACTCTCAAACTGGCTTGTCAGTCTGGATTCTGCTGTTTGTTTCTGAGTAGCTGGACAGCTTGTTTCAACCTTTCACTTCATCTAAGACCTGTGCTTTGGCAATCTCTATCAATTACTTATCCAGAATCCTTATGCACGTGAATGCTCTCACCGAGCTGCAACCTCAGCCACAGCATCCATTTTCATCTCCCACTTTTTTTATCATGCAGACTTTCAGCAGGTACAATTTCTCTGGTAACACAAAGAAAGGGCTTATACTGCTTATGACTATGTCATGCCTCCCTTTTCACTAGGCAACATATCCTAGGCAAGGTGTACAAATCATGATTCTATTCTAACCATGTGACTTCACCAATTTCTCTTATGATAACTAAGTTGTATATTTAATCATTATCATAATCAGAGGATGCTTCTGTTTAAATTTCTTGTGTTAATAAATATTTATATAAGATGTTAATCAACTTGATTTACTAAGCACTTTGTTTTCCCTCTCTTTGTGATATGAGTAATCCTCTCACCTTTGGTTCACTCACCTTCTGCCAGGTTACCTAAAGGGGTAATTATAATCCTATGACCACACTATAAGTTTTCAGTTGTCAAGTCAGTGTGGAATCGTCAAGAGTTCATTAAAAAAAAAGGTAGGCAAGTACAAAATCATCTAAATTATGTTAGTATGGTAATAACCAAGCCAAACTTCCCTTGTTAGCATGAAGCAGTTCTTTTGTGCTGAAAAGAGTCTGCTTTTCTACTAACATTTATAGAGTGTTCTGCATGGAAGATCTAGATACTGCAAGGGCCCAGCAGAGCAGTCCTATCTGTAGTTTATTCAACATTTATCTCCAGTCATAAACCAAATATTCAGGACCTCTCCTCTCAAGTGAATCTAAATTAAAAGGGAACACTTCTACTCATTATATACATTCACTCTACCAGTAACAAAGAGATAGGTTGTGGAAATTAATTTTGACTTGTAGAGACCATTCACTGCAGAGATTGTTGTACTACAAAAAGTTATCTCTGATGTGTAAATATGCTTTATATTTATATAATAATAATTAGTGGCCATTTGTGCAGCCGGAGAAAACAGTACTCAAGTCAGACAGTAGTAACCAAAGTAAAATGTGCTTTGTGCTTCATTCATGCAATCTTGCTAGATCATTCCCAGCAAGAAATCCCCCAGTGTCATCTCTATACATTACATTAAAAGGTTGATTTTTTCTTCCAATAACATGATCTTAGAATGCTAAAGATTTCAAAATATTTTACCTCATTCTAGCAAAGAGCTTATCAAGTACAAACATCACAAATCTTGAGGATAGAAGGAAAATAATGAATTATGCAGTCTAATTTATAAAGAGTTTATCTTTTTAAGAGTTGAATAGTGATTATAGCTGTTTTACTTACATAACCACAGGAAGAATGGTCTCACTGCACAGAACAAAGGGACTACAATAGAGAGAAATACTGTGGATATATGCAAAATATGTGTGTTCCCACAATTTTGCTTTTTGTTTCTACTAAATATTCATTCATGCATCTCATCCTGATGAGAGAAACAAGAGAGAAGCAATTTGAAATATTCTCATCCATGTCCTGCATAATCTTCTTCTCCTTGTTGTCTGCAAACAAACTGTATAAAATTCTGCCTGAACAAGGATCCACAGACATCTTAAGATATCTATATAAAATAGTGCTCACCTGTGTTAGGAAATGTCTCAGTCAAAAAGTGGTAGCACAGTTGTTTGCACATTTTGTGCTGATAGATGATATGTTACTGGCATCCTAAAGAGTGGCATATTGATAAGACTGAACTAGCCAGCTCTTTATGTGCATAACTGTTTAAAAGAAAAGCAACGTGATACATCCTTTCTCTCCTCAATCATTTTATAATTGTCATCAGCTCCTGACAACTCCAGTTTACCTTTCAGAATAGCAAGACAACAGTTATTTCATATAGTTTAAGATTTTTTAGTTGTTTATCCCCAAATCAGATTTTTTGCAGCGCAACATTATTTGAAAGAGTACTCCAAAGTAATAAGGCAGTAAGTTTAAGAAGTGGGAAAATTTACTGTATTCTTCATTATGATATTTCTTTTAATTTGATAATGTTAAATATCAGTAGTAGATGCTGTTTGAATCAGTGCTGAACAGTTTAAGTAGTGCTTTACAATTACAGCACGGCTTTTGAAAATATTGCTGAAAATTGTTTGCCTGCCTAAAAACTAATAAATGCTATGGTTAAATAGAATTAGAGAATGGTTTGGGTTTGAAGGGACCTTAAAGATTATCCAGTTCCAAACCCTGGCTATGGACAGGGAACCTTTCTCTAGGCTGTATTGCCCCATGCAACCTGACTGAATATTTCCAGGGAAAGGCATCCACAGTTTCTCTGGGCAACCTGTTTCAGTGTCTCACCAATCTCACAATAAGTAATTTCTTCAGCATATCTAATGTAAATCTACTTTCTTTTACCTTAAAGCTGTTTCCATTTGATTTTACTTTAAGATGGGACAGTCATGGCCTTTGTTACACACATGATATGTAGACAAGGCAGACCTGGTTTTCTCCAATCTAATTTATTCAGAGAAAGATTATGAACACAAGTACCTCATCTTCAGGGAAGCATCACATCTGTTAGGTTATAGATTAGACCTTTTAGATTATATAAACATGTTAGATTACATAAATATTGTCCATATCTGACAGTTTATCCTGCCAAAGGATAAATCTGATTACATTGTGGCAAGAGACGGACATATTCCAGAATTAATACTATCGTGTAGATTACTTTCAAAATTTTATGAAGCTTGATATCAAACATACTAATTTTTCTTTCACTGATCATTTAGATGTTTTAACTGTGATTCATCTAATATTTTATTATTTGTCTGGCTTTTACATTTAAAATTTAATTTTTATTCTGTTCTATACTTTTAATTGCATAACTTTGTAACTGTACGTTATCTGAAATTTTTAGTTTACTGTCCCAATAAGAGGGCTGCTCAGAAGGAAACTGTAATTTATTTGAAAGTTGAGGCTTCCATTCTGTCAAGCAAAATAGAATAATAAAATGTAGTTCTAATAATTTATTTAGATTAAATGGGACTAAAAGTTTTCCATAAATTTCTTTGCTGACTGCAAGGAAACTAGCTTTTAACTGAACTTTTAATAAACAGAGTGGAAACATGTTTAAAACAAGGAGCTATAAAAGCCAGCTGACAGAGTACAAAGCCTTTTATCATAAGTAAGAAATTCCGGACAGAAGAATGGGTCCTTATTTTCAGTGTAAGAGATTCACTGGTGCTCCTCAATACAGATATCAGGATATAGGTGTCTGACTCTGGCTAAGGATGGAGCCATAAACTGTCATCTGCTGAGCAGTGCTGAATCAGCTCTCTCTTGTGAAATGAGACAATAAGCAAGAAATTGATTCCAGGCTTTTATTCATTGGGAAAGATTTAAACTTCTTTTTTTACTCTGAGAGCACAAGGACTTCTATCTATCACCTCTGACAGAGGTGCCCTAAAGAGAATAGCAGAAAAATTCAGAATGAAGCTATTTCAATCCGTGCTGCTAAAGATACTCCAGCTGCCATGTGATATTCCCCTATTGCAGGAACAATAGTGAAAGAATTTCTTGTTTAGTCAGTGGAGAGGATTTCCACTGTCACAGAGGAGTCCATGTGGAGAGGGAGGAGCACATGGAAGAATTCAGTTCAGGTCTATCTTATAACAATTTTAATAATAATGTCTTTATTTTCCTGCTTTATGTCTGCATGGCACTGAATCTACCTCAGGCAAGTTTGAATTCTTGCTCCACAGACAGGGAATGCCTTGCTGGGGTATCTTTAAGGGGCTGTGATATCAGTGGATAATTTCACTGCTCTGGTTCACAGTGGGGGTTGCTGTGTTTATATCTATTGCCTCAAACTCAGGAGTTAAAGTAATATGTAATAGAAAGTACATTCACCCGGAGCCTAAGTCTGGGCAAAGACTGACGTGGGATTATGAGCTTTATTTTTTTGCCCACAAACTACTATGAAATAAACGCTGAAGTACTTCACATCCCTTCCTGTTTTTGAAAATAAACCACAAATTATAATTGTAAGGAGATATGCACTGTGCATGCTGGAATAAACAAAGTAAAGCAACGGCTTTTCTATTCAAAAATTCCAGCTCCTTGCAATGTGTTGCTCAGATCAAAAATCAATACTTAGAAATGGACTCAGCAAAACAAATTAACTCAGCAAGCCACTTGGACTTGCTCTGCAAACTTTTCTTCTGCTGTTTTTAACCCTTTAAGGTATCAGATCACTGCTACATAAAGGAGGAGGTGCAGTCATGGCTGGTTTGTTTAGATGTTTCAACAAAATTTGATAGCACAACTTTCAAGGTGAATCTCAACATAAAATTTTCTAAGTGCATTCTGATTGTTATGATGAAAGATGTTTTTTGTTCAAAGGTAGATTAAAGAATATATGGTCCATTGAGGACTCTTTTCAAATGTTAATTTAAGTCACAATAATAAAAGTCACATTTAATCACTCAGGCATGACTCTATATTCCTGGTATATAAATATGAAATTTAAATTCTTATTATATTTTATCTACCTTTTCTTCTCCTTCTCCTTCTCTCTTTCTCTTTTTTTTTCATATGAAGTACTTTTGATGCTTTTTTTCTGCAATTTACTAAATGATGGCTACATGCCAAACAGAGTTAGAAGAGTGATCAAACCAATATATCATAATGCAATTTTCTAAGACTGACTGACTCAAATAGACTTCTGACTAAGACTTCCAAAAAGCAATGAATGTTCAAGATTACTCAGAATGTTATGTAAATTTTGCTTTCTATCCCTTTAGCATTAATTAAAATTAGAACAGATTTCTCCATTCTCTTTTATCATTACAGCTTAAACATCTTCTGACTGACACCTCAGCTGACTTATTTTCCTTCAAAATTTTTACACATATGTTTGCCTGCCTGGCCACAAGTATAGATACAATTTTTAGTCACATGATTTGCAAGTCTAAGTAGTGTTGTGGGATAGAACAGAACGGAAAATTCCCTTTGCTTTCAAGGGCACAATTTTCCTTCCTTCATTCATTATGGACAGGAGGATTTTATCCTTTGTAAAAAGTAAACAGCAGAATACATCACCAAAATGGTTACAGAAGTAATGAAAGGACTTGGGGATGTTGGTGCACAAGAAGCTCAGCATGACCTAGCTATGTGCATTTCCAGCCCAGAAAGCCAAATGTGTCCTGGGCTTCATCTAAAGTAGTGTAAAGCAGAGGGCAAGGAAGGGGATTCTGCCCCTCTGCACTGCACTTTTGAGATCCCACCTGCAGTGCTGCATCCAGCTCTGGAGCCACGACATAAAAAAGACATAGCACTGTTGGAGTGCATCCAAGGGAGGACCATAAATATGATCAGAGAGCTGGAGCACCTCTTCTATGAAGACAGGCTGAGAGAATTGGACTTGTAGAGCCTGGAGTAGAAAACGTTCTAGGGAGACTTTATAATACCATCCAGTACCTAAAGGGGGCAACAGGAAATCTGGAGTAGGACTTTTTACAAGAGCATGTAGTGATAGAACAGAGAGTAATGGCTTTAAACAGAAAGACCCTAGGTTTAGATTATATATTAGGAAGAAATCCTTTACTGTGAGAGTAGTGAGGTGTTGCAACAAGCTGCCCAAGGAAACTGTGGATGCTCCATTCCTGGAAATGTTCAAGGCCAGATTGGATGGGGCTCTGAGCAACCTGGTGCAGTGGAAACTGTCCCTGCCTATGACAGAGGTGCTGTCTGGAACTTTCAACCCAAACCATTGTATGATTTTATGATTCTATATACCTGTTATTACTTCTATGATGGAATTCAACCAATCCATTCTAGAAGGATTCCATGCACCATTTTAATTCCCAAGTAATGTCTAGAAATGCAGCTTAGGTTACCTACCAAGAATTTGCTTTTGATTCTGAAGATTTTTCTACAACAAACTAGATTGCAGCTTCCAGGACTAATTCATGCTGTTGATTTATAGCCTTTGTAGTGATATCAGACATGAATTTTTATAGAGAAATGCACTACGAAAATATGCCGCCTAATTCCATTTATTGTGTTGGTGTCTTCTTTTCTTCTTTTTCTTTGAGAGCACAGGCCAAGAATTACAGTAATATATCTTTAAGCCTTGTGTCCCTTCTCTCTTATTTGCTGTCTCATACCATTTCCCCAAATGGCAGGGTAACTCTGATTTTGAAACCATAAATTGTCTGTTCTTTGACAATTTTATAACAAAAAAATAAACAAAACCAAAACCAAAACAACAACAACAACAACAACAAACAAAACAGAAAAGAAAAAAAATCCAAAAACAAACAAACAAAAAAGAACTTTTGGAAACATAGTTAAAGTTGCATTTAAGATAAGCCATTCAGTCCTTTTACACTGGCCACTGGAAAATGCAAAGTCATTCACTGATTAGATGGGCTGGAAGGAACAAAGCAGTGGTCACATGAATTAATAAATACTGATGTATATGACTCCAGAAAAACTAATTTATATTACAAGAATAACCAGGCAAGATCTTCACAGATCTTCCTCTCATTTTGTGTAGTTGGATGATTAATGGATTAGGTAGGTTTTTGTATTTGTGTTCTCCCATGTCTGGACTCATACAACATAGAAAATTGCCTCCCTGTTTCATGATCACCACATGTCCACAATGTTTATTCATTTTCTGAAATTAGAAGCAGGTAGAAAGAGGAAAAATAATCTTTAATTTAAATTCTTTATATTTTAAGGTTATTTCTCCCCTTACATATTCTCTAGTAAAATAAAACTTCTTTCTCTAAAAACAAAAAAATAAACGCACAAAGAGATTGGTTTGGGTTTTCTGGTTTTCATTTGAGATACGTTTTTATCTGCAGTTTTTTTGCTTCTAAAGCCTCAGTACAAGTGAATGCAGTTAAATGAAATCATCTAGGCTGTAAGTAACAGCTTGGGAGGAACAACAAAGCCGGCATTTGCAGAAATAATGCACATATTCCTTCAATTAGCAATTAGATACTTATTCTTATCAGGGACACTGTCTTTTGTAAAGCTTCCCTGACTCCTCCTCTGTTTTCACTGCTACAAAGAACGTATCTGAAATTGAAGAATGATCAAAATCTAAGCAGCTGGCAGTTTGCAGATTCTCCAGCCTCTGCATATGTGCTGCCACTCTGCCAAGGCCATGCCTAAATGCCAGTTATAACTAGGAGGACACGCATATTGTGTTACATTAGTTGCTACAAATTTTCCCAATTATTTTGGCTAGCACTATTGATTCTTCCATCAAAATGAACAAATTGGATAGGATAAAACACTGGAAGAATCTCTAATTATAAACACCCTCTAAACAACACCTCCATCAGGCATAATCATGCCCTTATCATGGCTGTTATGTATTCAAAATCCCAACTGAGGGAAAAACATGTATTTTCCTTACAATTAGTACCTTATTGTCTACTTGCTTGCACAAATTTTAAGCTCTCCCAAGTCTGGGATCTTTTTTTTTTTTCATTACTCAGAACCTTAGTTTGAAATTGCAGTTTCCATAGGTACAAATCCCTCCCAGAAATTTTTAAGAAGCTAATGATATGATTCTTGGGGCTGTCCTATGCTGGGCCAGGAGCTGGAGTGGGATGATCTTTGTGGGTCCCTTCCAACTCAGAATATTCTGTGCTTCTGTGAATACAAAAAATCATGGGAAGAAAAAACCAACAAGAAACTACATATTTGTGTTATCCCTACTACTGTGGAATAAGACTGAAATTCAGGATATCTGAGTTTTCTTCTCAATTTTTTCTTTATGAAGTATGCCAGTCCTAGACTGGAAGGTACTTCTGTAAAGTCACTTCTCCCTTGAATACCCACTTCCAGCATTGCAATATATAGCTCCAGAATGGCAGCTGCAATGCTAACTAATGCTTCATATTATTTTCTAGATAATATTTGCCTTTTTTCCCCAGCTTTTTTCTAGACATTATGTTCCTGTGCCAATGTCTTTCAAACAGCATTTTAATAATAGCTTAGTGCTTGGAAATGAATGCAAGAGAAATGAGGGTTTTGTAGTAAAAAGAAAGAACCTACAGATCTAGACATACAACCAATACAGAAAGATGTACATCTGTTGCAATTAAGTGGTAAAAAAAAAAAAAAAAAGACTGACAAAAAATTATGGTGAAAAATTCAGTTGAAAACCATGTATTCCTCTCTTTGCATTAGACAATAATTCTTGATTTTTGACACGAACTCATAATAATCATGACATGGATGAGAATTAAAATATTGATCATATAAATAGATTTTAAAAGGGAAATTTGACATCTAGAGTGTCTATGACTAGTCGCAGGGCTACACTTTGCAAGCTTTTATATATGTCACCATGAAAATCTGTGAAACTGAATATTCTAAGTTCTTAAGGAGACAAAGATAGACATAGAGACTTTATTTTAAGTATTTTATTGCAAATATAAATTTATGCTACCAGTAGTTTTAATGAAGTACAATTCTACTCCCTACATCACTTTCAGGACTGGGTCTGAGGAGAGAATTGTCACATTTCATACAAATATAGAAAATACAATTAGTTTCCTGAAGCAAATAAAATGGCCTGCATGTATTTACCTTCTGCCTAAACCCCTCCAAACGTACTTCCAAGTAGTGATAGGCAATGCTTTACTGTTGCAATTGCTATTTGTCCATAATGGTTTTTACAAGTATAGCCCAGGATTTTGGCCAAGCTTTTAATATTGAAGTGGCTATCAATTAAATTCCACGGAAACTGAAGTCTGGATGACAAGAGAAAATTGATCAGGCAGGGTTTGATTCAAAACCCTTTTTTTCTCACATTTTTTTGGTCAGGAACTGATTTTGAAACAGTAAGGTTTAAATATCTTCTTAAATGAGCTAAAACTAGAATAAGTAGGTAGAATTCCACCCTTTTTATAATACAGCTTCATAATGTTTGTGGAGGATGCCATAATCCAAAGACAGGAGCATAAAAATACTTGGATATTGAAATTCCAAGTATACATGAAGGTCTGCTAAATTCCAGCAGTGAACTATTTCCTCTAAGTACTTTTTATATATGCATTCCGAATCTCTACACTCAAGAGTGCTCCATCATGAAACGCAATCTATAAATGTAAATTTACACTAATATCTAGACAGTATCAAAGTTATTCCATAAACTGCAGAGTAGTATGCAAAGTAAAGCTGTGCATCACAGACAAAGCTCCGTGCATACAAGTAGTTTATTTTACATAATATGTATCATTCCAGGAAGAGTTGGTTTGTATACATAAATACAGACATGTATTTGCACAAGTCTACTGGAAATATACATGTATACTGGAAATGACTGAAGAAATAAGCTATCTACCAATCCCATTCATTTATATATGAAATGCCTTATGGAGTTAAAATGAGGTGAAGAGGCACAATACTATGGAATAGCCTAGCCTTGTTTTTTAAGGCTCCAGCTGATTTTCAAGCAGTTCATTCTGGTGGCTGTAAAGGGAAGCCAAATCGACAGAAACACTATTATTTTTTTATTTGTGAATGCAGAGAAAACTCTTTAAACAAACCTTCTAGAAACAATTTTCCTTTGCTCTCAATCTGTTCCTACCCTACAGATCCACCCCACCTTATTTCAGCCACTCGATGGACTTCAGAAACGTGCTAACTACATCAAATCAGGGGAAAGAGGAGAAGCAGCATTTAGAGAGAGCAGCATTTCTTACTGAAGCTTAATCCACGGCAACCAAACTTGATCCTTCATATCAAAATCTTCATAAGGGTCACAGGATTTGTATTACAGATTTCAAGGAGAGATGAAAATTGGGAGCTATACCCCATTCGACGGCCAGTTGTGTGATGACTCAGCTCACCACCTCATTTTAGCAAGGAACTGCATCGGGCAGGTCAAGACAAGACCCATGACATGGGTACAAATCTTTCTCAGCTTTTTTCCTCCCACACCTGGATTTAGCCTAGACAAAAGCTCTTCTCCTCTGTGGCACAATGCAATTCCCATGTGGTAGACCAAGGCAGGGACACAAAACATGTGTTGGCCATGTGAAGCCAACAGTCAGCACTGTCCAGCTGCCACCTGGCTCTCTGTAGGACTGCTAAACAAAGTAACTAATTACAATAGTTCACCTCCTCTTTTGTCTATTGTCTTTAGGAAAAGGCAACTGCAGTATTAAAATGTCAAGATGTTTGTTGTTATTAACAAGGCCAAAAATAGATCTTTTAAGAATGTGAAAAATGAGGGCAGTAGAATTTAATGGGATCTCTGATGACCTGAAAAAAAAAGCCCATTTACAGCTCTTTTGCTGCGTATTTCAACAAGGAAAAATAAAGTTAATTTATCTCCAAAACAGAAAATTGCTTTTTAGTAAATGGCTCATGAGGGGGCAATAAAAACATTAGTGAATCTTTGACATGGTAAATAATTAAAGACTGGTCAAAATATTGATATTAGGTCCCCGTTGCCTGCAAATTACAAGACCTCAAGGATACCCCTGCAGGAAAGGAAATGTAGAGTAACATAGGAAATGACTCAAGTGCCAGGTCCAACACAATACCATTAAATATTAAATATTAAATATTAAAGTAACAACAAGCACCAAAAAAAAAGGAACTTTGCATCGTCATCATCATCATCATCAATCATCATCATCATCATCATCTAATTTGGCTCTATATCATGGGGACTTATACATCTTAATTGTTCAAGTGATAAATTCAAATAGTAAAACCAACAGTGTAATAATCTAAAAAATAGTACAATAATAGGTCATGTATATGGAAATAACCTATTAAATTGACCAATTAAGTCATAAAAGATAAAATTACATATCATAATTAAGTATTCTGTAAGCCATTCTCTAACAAATACTGAAGATTTACCCTTTATTTGATTAAATTTTAAGACAGTAAGTCCACATAGAAATATTTTTGTTCCACTGAACTGCAACTCCTGAGCAAGAGTGATTTAGATTCCCAAAGCACTATGATTATTTTCATTAAAATCTCCTGTTTTTCATTACTCAAGACCTGTTCTGCTCGAGCTTAGTCAAATAAAGTCTCTCTCCCAACTGTAAAATCAAAGTCATGAGCCAAGTCCTTCATATAACATGCCAGTACTGTTCCCCAAACTCCACTTATTTTTTATTGGGGTTAAGCAAGATTTTAAGGGAATAACACCCCTCAAATCAAAGAAAATCATACCATTAATAAGTAAGGCAACATGTATTAGGGAAAAACAGCAACAGATTTTCAAAATGTTGCTTACCCTACATTGTAAATGCAAAATAAGATTTTGAGTTATTCCAAAAATCAAATAAACAGAGTAGAATTGGATCTATAAGGTTCACCTATATCAAAGTGAAACTTCAAAATAATCTTATTACTCCACCTGTTCCAGTCAATGATTGCTTTCAATTTTTTATTTTTTTCATTAACCATTACACTCACATTACAACTCTTTACACCCACAAGAAGCTTAATGTAAATTATAAATAAAGCAAAAATTAACAGACATTACATTAACCTCACAACTTGATAGGACTCAGGGCAATAAACAAGTTGAAGCATAAGAAATCTGTGTTGGATACCAAGGAAGAAACAAACATAAGAGTGGTTAAATACTGCAACATGTTTCCCAGGGAGACTATGGGATGTCTATTATTGGAATTCATCAGGACTCTGATGGACATAGTCTAGGCTGGGTGTCTTGATATAATTACCCCTGCTTTGAGCTGGACTGATTGTTCTCCAGAGGTCCCCTTCAATCTCAATTTTTCTATGATTCAACTATTTTCTTCTGCCTGCATTTTCACTGCCAAGCTTTTTAAAAAATGTCAAAGAAACCAACCAACCAGAAAGGAACATATGCTGTAATAAGAAAAAAAATACTTCATGGCAAAATAACCAATCATCTTTGGCACTCTTGGTACTGTTAGTTGGTTTAACAATGTCAATACTCCAATAATCAAACCACAGAAAAATGCAGAGCACATTGGGTTTGTACTTTGGAAATCACCCTTCTTTATGCTTTCAGTTCTCTGAGAAGTCACAGCTCTGTGGAATGTGTTTAGCAGCAACCCACGGTAATGACCTATTGAAGGGAACTTGTTTCTGCAAAACTGTTATTTGGAAAGGATGAAATTCCAAAGGAAAAACATGGTTAGAAGAGATCTGAATTTTGACCCCAAATGCCTCTCTCTCTTTTTCTAAGAAATTGAACAAGGTCAGGGAGATAATAAAGACTTTTTAAAGTCATTGCCATTTAAAGTTGAGTGGCACTTGGTAATATAAGCTTCTGTGCATTAGCTGATTATACTCAGAGGATTTATACAGAGATTTAAACAAATGTGTCTGCTCAACCTGGTAAAATTCCTTTGGCAATAGGACTAGAAATTCCAGGGTCTGCAAGATGAAACTTCACAAATTCTTCTGCTACTGTGTCAAAACATGGGAAAATTTTGAATTTCTATTATGAATCAGTACGGCACTGATATAACATTTATATTGACTTATGGTTTTTCATGTACTCTAAGAGGATAAGACACATATCATAAGTGGAATTCAAAGCAAACTTATTGTTTATTTATCTAGGTCCCTGAGAAAATGTTATTTGCACTGTGATGCCCATTAATTTTAGAAGTACCTTATAGACTACTGAGGGCAGTACAGATTAAAGTCTTCCTTTTTGTACAAGCATTATCAAACAATGTTTTTAAACCTCCTGTTGTGGGTTTTTTAAAGGACAACCAGGAATCTTTAAGTAGAGAGGGGTTGAATTAAAAATTCAAGCTGTCCTTTTGACTAGGAAGAATGCATTAATTAGAGGCCAAACCATCTGTATTTCTTTGCCAGCTAGAAATTTCTGTCATGGATTATGACACTATATAACACCTACCAGAATAGTGACATTGTAATGTCATCATACTCATACTTTCACCTCTTTTTGATGGGTGATCATGTCATTACAAAAGATATGAAACACAACATCACCATAAATCATCCATATAAATCTATGTAACTCATGACAAATTTGTGACACTATTTGTTTAGCAAGAACTGTCTTGCTGAGGGTACAATTGGTCCACTACAATTGAGACAGCTCAATTCTTATTTTAATGTACTGTTGGAAATTCTTGCCTGTATGTAAAACATGGAAGAAAAAATATAAATTTTATTTGAAAACTTACCAAAATTAGAAAACATGCGCAAAATATATACTACAATACCCTTAAAAAACCCAAGCTAAATCATAACGCAAATACATACAAAGATGCACATTCAAGTTCTAGCCAAAAATAGTTAATGAGTGATATTTCATTTTTTTATTGTAAAAAAGATTACTGAAAAAAGGCTGATTTTCAACCATTGTATTCAGTGGTTAATATTTTCTATCTATGGATACAAAATTATTCCCTTCTTTTTCCTTTGGATAAAAAAAGGTTCAAACCATCAATACATATTTTTGCCATCTTCACAGGAATAGCCAGGAACAATGTAGATCCATGTATAAATTGATTTTTTTTTTCTTCTTTTTGAGCTCTGCTGAACAAGTAGAAAATAAATGTAAATGAGGAAGGAAAGCAGCCAGAGTTCCTCAGGGTTCCACTGGGAATGTAAAGAACATGTTGCTGGTGATATTTCTGCTGTTGTGTTTAGTGCCAACAAATCTCCATAGACTTTTTTTTTTCGAAACACCAAACTGTTGCAAACCTCAGTTAATACACTCTGCATAATAGTACTTCTAAATTAATGCATGTTTCCTTTTTGCTTTCTCACACTAAGCACCTAGAGACCCCAAAGAAAACCAAGGAAAAATAACCACTGCATATATTAGAAAATTCATAACTACAAAGCCCTAGTCTGTAGAATTACTAAGCTTTTTACTATTCTACTTGACTGTCAGTACAAGGTATTTTACAAGCATTAAAGCCAACAAGTCAAATAGGTAGACTTATGTAATGTTAATACAGCAGTTTTAAAAGCATGTTCTGTGTAGTAATGAGATGGTAAGAAAATGTATGAAAAAGAAGACAGAAGTGAAGTAAGACGGGGAGAAGGAAATGGTAAAATGTTGCTAACTTAATCTACCACACATGTAAAGGTCAACCCACAAAATGAAGAAATCTTTTTACTTATTGCTTGATGCCTCTCTAACTAGCAAACTCGATGCCCAAGATCTGCTGACTTCTCTAGGAGCAGAAGACCTGATGCAGAAGGAAGAATAAACATCAGGACAACAGGCTTATGGCATGCACACTACTGTTAAGGAAAATGATCCTGACAAACAATTCCTGCTTCTTGGCAAACTCCCTAGTACCTACATTGGGTTTTTTTTAAGGCTTGACCATCTTAACCTGTTTCAGTACTGATTAACTAATTTGAAGATCAACTAAGGTTGGAGGGGACTTCCAGACATTGTCTAGTTCAACCCCAATAGTAGAGAGAAGACACATAGAGCTGGTTGCACAGGATCATGTGCAGGAAGTTGTTGAATAGATCCAAGGAGAGACTCCACAATCTCTCTGCACAACCTGTGCTCAATCACCCTCAAAGTCAAAAAGTGTTTCCTGATGTTTCAGTTTGTAATAATTGTCTCTTCTATCAGTGGGCACCATTAAATGAAAGAGCCTGGCTCCATCCTCCTTGCCTCCTCCTTTCAGGTTTTGTGACATTGATCATATTGACTTGAGCATTCTCTTCTCCAGGCTGAACAGGCCCAGGTCTCTCAGCCTTTAGCATCAGAGACATACTTCACTTCATGGCCCTTCAATGGACAGCCTTCAGCGTGTCCATGTCTCTCTTGTGCTGCGGAGTCCAGGCTGGACACAGCACTCCAAGTGTGGCCTCACCAGGGCTGGCAGAGAAATTGTGGATGCCCAGTCCTTGGAAGTGTTCAAGGCCAGGCTGGATGGGGCCCTGAGCAACCTGGTCTAGTGGGAGGAGGTTCTGCCCATAGCAGGGGAGTCGGAGTGAAATGACCTTTAAGGCCCATTCCAACCTAAATCATTCTATGGTTCTATGGCTCTGTGATTCTGTGATTTTATCATAATGTGCGGGTCAAAGAAGAGTATGCTTTCACTTTTAAGCTCTTCCATTAATTCCTAAAACATGTTTGAAGGACTCAATTCCTATAAATATAACCATTCAGCATCTTTTGCTTGTTCTGTTGTCACACAGTTGTGCTGCTTAGTTTGAGAATTCACTTACAGAGATGATGTGAAAAGGAATGCAAAAATTAGCTGAATGAAAAGAAGTAGTAAACCTGGGAAACAAGGTGAAACACTAATTGGAAACTATACATCTACCAATATCCCATACTCTATTTTCCCCAAATACTCCCAATAACTACGAAATAACAGTGGCAGTGGCAGTGTCTGTTAAATCACATTAATAAGATAATTTGATTTGCTGCCTTATCAAAGAATAGTCACTTCCATCCTTGATCTATCCCAACAGTCTTGTGAAACTGGCCGCAGAACCCTGAGATGATGTTATTATCTCATAAAATGTTGTAAATATCATCATTATTCTTGATTAAGGGAAGGTGAATATAATATCTGATAAAAAAGTACCAAGAGGAAATATAAAGAAATATTCTTTAGCACGTCTTTTCAACATATTAATAGTAATTGTAGTTTGGAAACCATTATCTAAATTCTGTCTGACAGAAATACACTGAACTAATTCTATTATGATTCCTTTTTTCTTATTAATTTCAAATTAAGCACAAGAAAAACTTCCATTGTTTAATTTAGAAAAGAAGTGACAGCCAAGGAGAACACTATCTAATCTTGACAGTGAAATAAAATAAAAGTATCAGTGCACTAAATATTCATTGTTATGTACTTCCAGATATCAAAATTTGTACTAATTTAAGTATTATGTCACTCTGATATTGAAATAGGTGAGAAAACTTAGAAAACTGCTCTCAGGGTTTTAATACCTTCATTACATGAGAAAGTTTGTATTTCATAACTAAAATTTGGCTGATTTTGAGTAATTGTTTCTATATGTCTGATTTAAAGTAGAAAAATACTGTGAAAAAGAGAGATAAGTAAAAAACCATACACTGTGAGAACAACACTGCATTGTAAGGATACTAGTGAGAATGACTGATAAGGCTTTCAGCCTGTATCCTAAAATAATCTCTCAGGAGTGTTATTCTTGTCTTTTTTTATGATACCTGGGGGACAGGCTCCTAATTTTATGTGCCTGAATTAAATACCTAGTATAGGGAGTAAAATTATGACCAGTTATTTCCAGAACTCTTAAATAGAAGGATGATATGTAAAGAAAATATATACATACCAAGTTTACAAAACAACACATATTTTAGCAGAACTTCATCTTAATTCAAAAGCAAGCACAACCTATCCTACAGATGCCAAAATAATTTCTGCACAAGGCTTCTGTTTGGAAGATTGATTGATTTGTTTGGTTGCCTACAGTTAAACACAGAAGAGGTACAGTTTTGCAATATATCTGCAGAACTTTTTTTTTAGAAATGAAATCTCTATGTCTATATATATCTCATCTTTATACGCACAGATGAGAAAATTAGAATTCTGTAGTTGGCTGATTAATTGAGAATATTCTATTCTAAATCTTTCCTTATCATTCTGAAAAACCTACATTTGTACATGATCTATTTAGCTTTTTACACTTCTGTCCATTATGAATTCAGGCAAGTACCAAAGGACTTACTCTCCAGTCATACTGTAGGGATTTAGTTTCATTAAGGAGAACTAGTTTACTGTTAAGACAGCAGAGTGTTGTAAATTTTACTTTAACCATTTGGAATGTGCGACCCAACAAAATCAAGGAAAAAATTTCCCATCCCTGGAGTTTTAAGGTTTACTTGATGAACCTCCCTTACCAGCTGGGGCAGCGGAGGAGGTGGCAGGGTGGGGCAGCAGGAGAATAAATTTAGTCAGTAAATTTGAGGTTTTTAGAAACCTAGGAAAAGGCAGTAGAAAGTAGATTTGAGCAGTGATTTGGCACAAATCTATCTAATAGAAACACATACTAGTGCATTTGTATAAGATGGATGGATTTGATTTTATCTTGCCCAAAAAAAGAATATTAAATTACATGCACTAGATGAGACTAAACTCACTTTATCACCAATAGAGAGTGAGTCATTTTATGAAGTTAACCAGCTCATCCAAGGTATAATGAAGACACTATTGAAGGACCAGCATCTATTTAACAGTTGTTTTTCTTTTCCTTTTTCCATTTTTTTTCCTTTTCTTTTTATTTTAAAGGCAAAAGGATTACCTGAAATTCATATTCCTGCAAATTGAAGATCAAAGCTATGCTGCCATACATGCTGCTACAAGAATGCTCTTGTCTCTACATCATCGCAGAGGATTCAGGCTCATCTCAGCCATCCCTGGCTGGGTATACTTCTTAATTACAGAAATGCTCTTTGGGCCTGGTTGAGGGAATACAGACATCAGGACAGTTATTGCCCTATCTAGGATTGTTTAATTAGCATGTCAATTGCAGGAGCTACAGGTCAAAATTCTCTAACTTGTTTTAGAAATCCAAATAAAACCCTTTCTGACATTTATTAATCTGTGACATTTTAATGTTTCCTAAGAAGCACTTGGAGATATCTTGAAATAGGTTATACCAATATCTCTAAGTAGTCTAAGCAGCACAATGTCTCTCACTTTCTGAGTCTTAGTACTTGATATTTCAACATAGTCCCTGAAATTTACTTCTTCAGTTTGGAGCAAGAATTAAAGGAATATTGACTTGCTGTTAGAAGAATGTGGTGCAGCATTTGAGGGGCATACAGAAATAGCTCTACTTGCAAATCCTAAAAATGGCATGGTGGAGATTTTTTTTAAGCAACTAATACCTGATATGCCCAGGGGGTCCCTACATTTTCTGTATGAAATACAATATAAAGGAATTGTATATGTAAAGCACAAAAATTATTAAAAGGCATATGTACATATGTCAATAAATCTCATTAAAGCAATCCCTATCTGCATTTTGGCCTATTTGACACCATTAAGATGAAGCTAGTAATCTATTAATTCCATCAATATTTAATACAATGAGATTATAAATAAGAGGGAGTAATTGTGAACTAATTAATAGAAATATTTTTCTTCTGGTATAATAATGTGATGTAATGCAAAGTCTGACTTTTTATTTTGCTATATTGTTACACCAAGAACATAGGGGCTTGTTTACTTAGCTAGCATATGGCTTTTAGGACTAATCATCTCTAAGTGTGTGATTCTTGGAATTCATAATAAAAGCTTAAAAGCAAATTTAAGTATTTATCTATTTGCAATTTAAATTTAGGAAAGAGGAATATTACCAGTATCATTGCCAGCTATGATCATGTCTCACTGAACAGAAGAACAAAGCAACTTCCACACTAACAAAAATATCTCTGCAAGAAATAAAACACATTTTCTGTGTTCAACTGAAAGAACTTCTAAAATTATGTCCAAGAAGTTCCCAGAACACAGACTCTTAAAGACCTGCTAATCCTTTTACAGTGTTGCAGTAACTTGGGCAGACAACATAGTGTGCTGCAGATATGCTTTTGAAACCAGAGCAAAGGCAAGTTTCAAGGCTTCCAAACAGAAGTGAAGTCATCAATTGCTAATTTTTTTGTACTGGTTACTCCTAGACAAATTAGGAAAATGCTAGACAAATTTACTTTGAAATTAATTAAGAGAATATTGTGATCAGAGCCTTGGAAACAGTTTTGATGAATTTTTCTGCAGATACATTAATATTCTTCATGGATTTAGAAACAGGACATAGATCTATTTTTAATCCTTTACATTTATGCCATGCCAAAAAAATCTTCATTAAAGCATGCTGGGACTAGAGATAGGTTTTTTATTTTACACTTTCTCATTTCTTAAACATCAAGAAAATACCAAAACCACTAGGATTAATTCAATCTTTAGTAAGACTCTTCTCCCTTGAGCCAGTCTGACAAATCACTGAAATCTTTATATTCTTTATGCAAAGAAATAAGATGTCTATGTGATACCTCCAAACATTTTAGGAATTTTGAGCTTCTCGGAATATTTTTCAGCACTGTTTACACAGTGGAATGAAATAATATAACACTTTCCCATATGAGTTTTAGGAAAACTGATGGAAATGTATAAGAGTGAAAGAAGAAATTTATTTAAGCGTTCACAAGAACATATATGATAAAAATGTTCCAGAAGCCTTTCTAGAAAGGCATGTGCTTTTACTCTATTTGGAAGATTAATGAGTATTTTTAAATGAGCTTGTTCACTGACATGAGTAATGTAAAAATGAGGTTAATTAAGAAAAGTTCATTACAGAACTCTATGATTTATGACAAAATATACCTTATCAAAGTGGAAACTCAATAATTTCTCCTTTTTAAGTGTTGCTAAGAATTAGAAATATTTTAAAACATAATTTGCTCAAGTCTTACCAAAAAAAAAAGTTAAGTAATTTCTTAAGTATTTTGCTTCTCATAAAGATTCTTATCACAGGCGTTTTAAAACCTTACCAACAAATATAAGGGCAACTAACCAAAAGAAACATAAAAGTAAAAAATACCTTGTGGGTTCCTTGGAAATGGTATTGAATTGAATATTTTTTTTCTTATATCACAATCAAAAAGCTAATTTTTTGCTTTATATCTACTTAATTTTTCTTATAGTAGTTTGGCATGTCTACTATGCTTTCAGCTGCACTACAGTACTCATATTTTGTGAAGGTTGGGAGTCATGTAAACTTATAGCCTGAACTATATCGAATAAAGTATAAATTACAGGCATTATTTAAGACCACATTAACAGAACAGAGAAGACTGAGAGAGTTTTAGATGAAGTTTCTTTTCTTTCAATTTTTAACAAACTTAATTTTTTCATTCCTAAATCTAATCTAATGGGAAATTCTGAAATACAAAGGAACATACTTAGGATAGCTTGCTTAACCCAGTAGTTGACATTTATTTTGACATCCTTAAAGGTGGAGTTTGAAACTGCATAATCTTAAACAATTATGATGCAAACATCAAACTAAAGAGCACAGTAGAAGTCTAGAAGAACAAACTTGGTCAACTTTTAGATTTTTGTTTGTCTTGCACTGTCTCCTATTAGATAAAGTGATCGAGATGTAGACAATCTATATCAGGAGTTATATAAACTAAATCATGAGTTAAGGTGACTAGGCCCCATTTCACCCAATGAGTCAAATCAATGGTGAAAGTAATGTAGGGAGAGATCTACAATGCATTCTTGTTCATTTCACTATATCTGTTCTTGTCCGAGTTGCCCAATTTGTACATTATTTTTGATCTTTTTCCATAGCTATAAATGTTAAATTCATTAAAATGATACATCAAACATTGTTTCAAAATAGCTCCCCAGCAAATGGAATATAAAAATTCTATTCTTTAAAAAATCCTATCTAAAATGATCATCAAGCAATATGAATTAGGCAAAGAAAAAATATATTAAAACCAGAAAAATATGCTACTTTGACTTACAAGTAAATGATAGGTGCAAGTGTAAACTCTACAGAATTGTAACATTTCATGTAACTCCTTGTGGGTAAGAGCACCAAATCAGAGTGCATTTATTTTGTTGCAGATATAATCATTTCACTCTTCACCTTCTGCCCATCTCTGACATATGTAGATTTAGAACAGATCATCACAAACCTGACTTTACAATATCTTTGCAAAAAATTAGCTATGAGATGAAAAACATTAACTTCTGAATTCTGAATTCTACCATTTCAACATATTTTAATTCTAAATTTTTGTTGTGTGCTTTACATTCTAAAATAATTTTTGAGAGTTTTTTAATTTTTAATTTTTTGAACAGGGTAGAGCTCCAATGACAAGTCAAAAACAGCAACTCATTTAAGAGTAGTTTCCATGAGGCTTAGAGAAAAGCAGCATCTCTAGAAAGGGATTCAGAACTGCTAAGTTACACTGTGCTAATGTCAGGAAATATTTATGAACACGCTCATCTTCTTCTAAAATGGCTGACTCTGTGATCCATTGTTCTTTTTTAATCACTTTAAAATCAATAGTAAATTTCAATGATCCACATCCTCTTGCAGATGATGGAATTATGTACTTTTTTTTACCTAACTCCCTTAAATCACAGGCTTAGACAGAATGCCTGTCTTCAAATTTCTTCCTGGACAAAGTGAGAGCACTATCATTCATAGTGTTACAGGGAGTTTAAATACAATCACTTGCAATTCTGTGCTGAGCAGACATGATACTCTTAATGGCTGTGTGGTGAGCCATAGCAAACCACCTACAGCTTTGCACTGAGCTAAATTGACACTGTGTATAGTGCCATGACTACAACACTCCCTTTTCACAGTTGCACACCATATTAAGGGCAAGCACAGGCCATGGTGCACTCACCACAGGGTCACACCCCAGTGGACATCAATGATACAGGAACAGTTTAACCACTGAGCTCACTGTATTAGCTGTAGGAACGCTAAGATTAAAACATAAAAAATCTGCACAACCTCCTTGCTCCCCAAACACACAACCACAGAAAAATTTCAAAGACAGCTCTCATGGAGAATTTAACAGAATTCTAGAAAAAGCCTTTCTACTTGAATAACCAATATTAAGGTGGATAAATCTAAAGAAGTAAACTTAAACCACTGCTGAATTGGTCTCAGTACATAGCACACCTAGCGATGTTTAATAAAAGCCAAAATTGCAGGATATGTTCTTCACTATTATAACATTTTCACACTACTGCACTTAATAGGGAAAAACCTCTTTGTCAAAGCAGTCCACTGAGCAAAGCAGTTACCAGTCTCAGTGCTATATGGAGCTCGATAATCTGCCTCCCACCATCTTATCACGGGGCAGGGTATGCATATATCCTACTTTCAGACAGGAGAGAGATTTATTTTTCACATTTATTTTCATTCAGTTTAGGGAAGAGATTTAGTTACAGTGCAGTTAAGAAGTTGCTGTCACTGAACTGCTAGCACCAATTTAAACAAAGGCAGTATAGAGTTGATAAGTGCATCTTTAAGTCTGGAACAGCCATAAGTTCCCCCATAGCCACCTACGTTCATCAACTCACATAGCTGTGAAGAGTGTTTATTCATTATTAGATATGTGACCTCTCCACATCAGCCAGCTTGCCTCCCATGTAGAGAAACTGAGAAATTTTACTCTTACATAATTTAGTAATTTTTCCAAACAATGAGGTTCTCAACATGGGTGGATGATTACTTTTTTGGGGTGACTCCAAAAAGTAGCTGTGTTTTCAAGTGGTAAGAAAAATTTTTACATTCAACTGATTACAAAAAAAATATAAATTAAACCACATAAGTATTTTTTTGCATATGAAGACTTCAGGTATGATACAGACAGAAAGTATTAACTCCACATTGGCTAAAATTACTCTGAGTTTACCTACTGCCATTGCTCCAAGGGGGAAAGTCTTAAAGAAAAGGGAATCACCTACACCTAGGGAGCACAAGAAAATATTTGCAAGGAAGCAGGTTATCTTATGTGTTGCCTTCTAACACAAATAGTTATCATATGTACAGTAGCCGTGGAATTTAGCTGTGGGAAGAAAATAATATCATTGCTGCAAGTTTATAACCTTAGTAAGTACATGACTTTTCATTCAAATACAAAAATGATTTTATCTCCCTGGATCTTTTCTGAAGGTGTTTTATACACATTCCATCTTTTATTCTCTAAATTTATTCAATCCATGGTAGCAATTAGTTTATCTGATGTTATTTGCTATAAAAATCGTTTGCATTTGAAAGAGGAAAGAGGTTTCATTTACCCCAAAAGTGGAGTCTATGGTTTGTCAGTTCAATCTTGTGTTGTCATTAAGTATATTTGAGCATGCTAGGTAAAGCCAGAAGAGACTACCATACACACATGGCAACATACCACTTGAAGAGTCCTGTCTGGAACTTTAAAGCAAAGATAAGTTAATTCTGGAAGTCTCAAGGACACAGAGAACTTTTGCAATAATATATTTGCTACCTAATGCTGGAATTGAGTAGCAAGAAATACAGAAAACCCCTTTGCAGGTATTTTTGGTTGTTGTTGGTTTTTTTTCCCCTAACATCTTGACATACAGTGTGGTATTTTTCTCAGTTATTTACTGAAAAATTATAAGCAATTTAAGATTTTTCTTACTACTTTATTATATTTCTATAGATAGGAGGCAAGCTGCAAGTTATGTTCTTTCAGAAGCTATGATCTTGGTATTCCTTAGGGTTAAAAGCACTAGGGAGTACTTCTTGGAATAAGGCTGGAGATGAATCAACAATTTGGTTTTTGTTGAGTCTTGATAATGTGGATGTAGGGCAGTAAAGCAAGAAAAATTCCTGAACACATAGCCTGATAATTTGATAGCACATTGAGAAACTTCTGAGCAGTTTTATGAAAGTGAGCAATAGAAAGCATGCTCTCAATGAACACCCAGGGGAAATGTTGAAGGTGTATGGGGGGGGAAACAGGGATTAATACAACCCAAAATTATTTAGAAGGCAACCCAGTCTTACTCTCTTTCATCACAGGTACATGCACATACACACACAAACCCACATATTCACTTGCATCCACCACAGAACTTCTATTAGAAACTTCATAAAACATTTAATTTTTAAAGTTATTTAATTTTGCTTTCCAACTTGAAGCATTGTCATATCTGCCAGCTCTCCTAGTAGACTTCTTCCAATATTGGTTTAACCTCATTACTGGAATACTAATATCTCATTTCAAAGCTGAATTTGTCATATTTTCCAGGGTTTCACTGCCTTTTTATTGCATTCCTATTAGAAAAGGCCAGGTCAATGCTTAAGAAATGTTGTGCTAACTGCTAATGACTTTTTGAAATGAAGTTAATAACTTATTATGTATTTGTGATATTTTTACCGCTGCTTGGAAACTCTAAATTGCTCTCTATTATGACCTAACTACTCCTTGTACATGTCTGGCACTGGAAGTAAGGGAAATCAGAATCAGTTGCCTGTTAAGACTAAGTATTACTCTTTTTATTATGTCTGATCAAAAGAAGTGGTCATCTAAGAAGCACACTTAATGAAAATGATAATCACTTCATAGAATAAATTACTTTTGCCTGCAAACAAGTTATAAAGTCTTACAAAAACCTTATCACTGTTGCAATGTGTAGTACAACATCTGAATTCCCTGTAGTATGAATGAAAGTAACAGAGATTCCTGGGGATGAGGTTCTGGTGATTTGTCACACAATGCAGTGTTTGGAAAAGTATGACATGGAATATCTGGGAAAAGTCATAAGAACTATTTTCAACACCTTGTTGGCCAGCAGTAGGAAACTGGCTTTATAAATTCAGTAAAAAAATAAAAAAAATTAAAAAATTTAAAAAAAAGTAAAAATTGAACCAATCCAAACATGCATACAAGCAGAAGTATTTATACTAAAAATATTTTCTTGAATACAAACTTAGTGCCTTTTTTCATGCCTACAACTTTTCCCATCCTTAACACTCCTGATTACTTAACATTATACAACATCAGGATTCTGGGAGCAGTAAATAGTTTTTACCTTTCTTTTGAATTAAATTTATAGAAATTGCAATGTTTAGCAGATAAGTTCTTTACTCTCTGATTCAACTGAGCACTGGATCCAGGAGACAGTATGTGGACAGGAATCAGCCTTAGTTTTCAGTGCTCTGGCTGTTTTCTTGCCTTGCACCCTTTGCAAATGCAGTACTTCAGTATGAGCAGTAGAAGGTTTAAGTGTGTTGTCTCATTTTCCATTTTTATTCAGAAGTCTGTGAACAGGAAAGTCCCCAGGCACTAGTACTTATCTAGAGCTCTGTCTCCAGGCTTTTATGCTCAGCTATCAAAGGTGACAAAGTTCCATGGTATTTGGTATTTCGTATACTCTCATCAGTGCAGTGCCAGGAGTTGAAGGCAGGATATCCTGGATAACTGTATAGATTTATCAGTGATAAACACTGGTCATTCATGTGCTCATCATTCATTTGGCAGAGAAGCAACATTTCACGTGCTGTCCACTGAATTGGGAAGGACATTGTATAAAAAAAGGAAGAATGAAAACAAGAAATAGTCCTGGCACTCAGAGTGGTATGCATATTTATGTGGTTTGGTTAATGAATTTGTGAACCGCAGGCTATGAATTTTAATCCTGGCCATGGCTGCTGTAATTCTGAGTGTTACATATTGAGCAGGTTTGAGATGTGTTTTGGAAGCTGATAAGTACAAATTATATAGACAATTCCTAAAAGCCTCCAAGTAGCCAGATGGAGAGAGATGAGCATGATAAAAGACAGGAAGCACCTCAGATTCATGCCAGCTGTAGGTCAAAACTACACAGAACACTTGTGTTTGTGCTCTCTTACTTAAGAACGTTTTTGTAAGTCTTCATTCATAATATACTCTAGCAAACAGCTGTTCAGAAAAAGTCATGCTGGTTCTAACTTTGAACACCATATTGTGGGATACAGATTAAAATCCCAGTATTTAGGGAGTCATTACTCGGTAGTAGGAATGTTTCATGTGAAAAGGAATGAACAGTACATAGAGATGAGTTTTAAGGACAAATGTTTACCCACTCAGTGCTATGAACTGTGACTGCTGGGTCTCAGAGGTACTGCCTCTATCTTGTGAAGTCTTGCTACTTTCATTATACCCATAATTTTATTGATGCTATGAATAATGCAGTCTTACAGAGAAAATGAGTCTCACTTTGACCCAATTAGCATGCAGAAGGTAATACTACAGAAGCAGATAAATGGGCTGGGGACAAAAAGGCATACAGAATATGTGTTAGATTAAAATAGAATTAGAACTCTATAAATACTCTTCACTCTATTATGCAACCTTTAGCATATATTTAAACTTGAAACATCTTGTAACAGGCAGCAATAATTATTAAAAGGAATGACAGGAGTCCTTTTCTCAAGCTGGCTTTTTCAAGTGTCTTACATCTGCAAATAAAACCCACTATCTTAATTTTTTTATAAATCAGGAGATAATAATCTGATGTCATTTTTTTCTGTTATAAAAATACTTCCCTTTTTGAAACATGAAGAGAAATGTCTATTTGTTTCATGACAGGGTCTGGAGGTGCTGTTTTAAAGAAAAACCTTTCAGTAATACACAATTCCAACTTTTCTGAGAAAACAGTGAAAGAAAACTCTAATAAGTCTAGACAAAGAAAAGGATCTCTTCTCAGCTGTTCCTAGTGTGAACTAAAAACAAATAGCCTTTGCTACACATAAAAGCAGATTATGGGGAGCATAAAGTGATTCTGGGGATCCAGGACAATAAAACCCTGGGAATATATACCCAGACTAATTCTGATGAACTTGGATTAAACTGAACATCTCTGTACTTTGTGTATTACTGTAACCAAATCAGATTTAAAAATCTACTCTGAATTTCATATTTACAGTTTTCCTCATGGTAATCTGTTCCCTTGCAGTGTGCTGTCTTTCTTTATAGGAAACTTTCATAGGAGGAAGAAGCAGAAAAAAAAATCCCCCTCCAAACCCTCCAAAAATTGACATTTTTTCCAACCATCAGTTCAGTAGTGAGCCAGTCCCTAGGTCAGAAAAAACACCTTAATTATTCTTCAACTCCAGTTTGGCTTGGAGGGCAGTACTACACTTAATAAGCAACATATCAGTCTTGAGATTTTATTTTCATCTGTTAATTACCACTATGTCATAAATTTGAAGATTTTGACAATTTAAGTGTATAACTGTGAGCTGTACTCCTTGACTACTTTTGCCTTAAACCAAAGTATGAGGCATAATTTAGTCCTCATTCAGAAAATAATACATTTTTTTCTCCATTCAAATATTATTTTCCATATAGTTTAAGCATGCTTCCATACATTCACGCTTACACACAACCCAAAATAACAGGCTCAGTTTTAAGATAAAAATGATATAAAAGTGGTATCAACACAAATTAGAGAGGTCATCCTTTCTCTTGGATTCTTTCCCTCACCACTGTAAAATCAATAAAACAGTGTAGTACTCTCTTCCAGACACTGCCAGCTGCTAGGAGTGATCCCATGATATGATGATTTAAGGGACAAATACTGAATTTTAACACAGCCTTGAAGAACAGAAATTGAATGAACTATCTTCATGTAGCACCATCAATATCTATTGCTCTGTTGTTAACAGTGCATTCAGGCATCAAACTTACTAAGCTATCTTGAATTGCATCAGCTGTAGGAATGAAATATTTGCAGTTGTAAACATGTTTTAATGAGTGCTGTAATATAAAAACTTCTCCAAATGCAGTATGATGTAATCAAATATTATAGTTATGGAGACAATAAATTGCTAGTTATACTAATGATCTTATTAAAATAACTTCAAATCCAATTTACTTATATTTAGTTAATTTCAACTTAAATAGCATTAAATTTAACAATGAATAATTATTACTGCACATTAAGTAATTTGAAAAGTTATCTTTGTGCGTGTGAGAAATGTATATTATCACTTTACGCTCAACAACGTGAAAATAAGCACTGCAGTTAAAAAATATTTCTTACAGAAGTTAAATCTCCTGCATTAATATGGAATAACCTTAAAGGAATCACAAATCAGAATGAAATTTTAAGAAGGAATGCTTTAGATATCATCAGAGCTAAGTAATAAATTAATGATGAGAGAAATAGTCAATTTTAAATATGGTGCTGAATGACTGGCAAGAGTTTTCAGGGTATAATGTTACTTAAATAAAATTCTTCTGTAAATATTGACTTTCAGTTTAACTTCCCAAGTAGTTACACATTTTAATGCTACATTAGAATTAGTCACTGCTAATGCTTTTAAGACTTTGCAAGATGTTGTTTGAATGTACATGCCTAAACAATGCCTGTGGCAAAGAGCTGAAGCTCGTTCCTGTATATCCAATTTTAGGATACAGAATTGTCAGCATATGAAATGTGTATGTGCCTCTAATTTTTAAATATATTAATGTGTTGTACAGAGTTATGCAAATCTATTTGGAGCAAACTCTACAGGTATTTTCTCTAACAGCAGTTGAGAGTAGGGATATATTAACTATGCGAAACCAACTGTAGGCTCAGGTACATTTCACAGATAAATACCTTCTGCTAGGTGTTGACCTTTAACTCAAAGATTTCAAGGTAAAAAAACCAATTCTTACAAAGAAATCCTATATTTAAATTTCTAACATCTTTCTGAATTTTGCATCACATTTCTTGCAATTTGTAGCAATAAAAATACAAATTTTAATTTAAAAAATTAAATTACAATAATATGTGGCACTTGTAAGGTACTACTACTAATAGAATCACCAAAATACAAACATTTACAATACAAATTAAAATTTACAATGTGGCTGATAATCCAGCACAAAGAAAACAAAAATTTCCCTTTTCAAAATCAATGACTTAGATATCAAAACATAATGAAGAAGAAGCATGTACGTTGACATCCATGGGCACTTTCCATTATTAAATTCTTATGTCAAATATAATTTTATTTTTACTAATCAAGATGTTTTATTTAATTGACTTTTGAATTTCTTCTTGTGAAGACACAAACCAAATAAATTTTGGAAGAATTCAGGAAAATAATAGCTTAGTATCTGTTGAGATGCAACAATCATGTCTTAATACAAGGACATCACGTGTTACTGTCTTAATCTAAATTTTTACAGTTTCACCACTCTGTGTAGAGGCCCAGAGAAGGTGACTTTAATCGCATTCCCACCCATCCTTAGGCCCACTATGGTCTGAGAAATGCTCATTAGACTTTGGCCTTGAACAACTGCACCTGGACTAAGCCTCTTTCCAGCTTGTCAGAAACACTGTCTATTCCCAGGAAGTAGAAGAGCAACAGTTTTTTAGAGAGCAGCCTTTGAAAATGATTTTTCTTGTTTGAAAACCCCAAATAAAATAATATTTCTGTTGCTGAACCTTCAAAGAAAATTTCCAACTTGAATTGCATCCAGGATAGAATATTACTGTGACTAAATTCCACTCTCTTGCGATCTTATAAACAGTGTCGTAAAGTGAGACCCTTCCAAACTCTCAGTTATGAGAGGCTGAGGAGTACCTAAAGCCCACTACCTAATGACCTTATAAACAGTGGTCCAAAGTGAGATTTTTTTGAGCATTTAATTTTCAGAACATAGGTGGGCAATATGTCTCAAACACCAATATGGATGTGGGGCCAACCAAGAACATTTAGTAATAACAGACATGAAATTTTGGTGATAACCAAGGGCTATTGGTACTAGCAGGAGCTGAGAAAGAACAAGTTTTGACTGGAGAGAAGGGACCAGGTAGAGACAGGGCAGCACTTTTCTGTGAGAAAGAAGCACAATACAGTACAGCTGAGCACAGGAATGAATGGCAGAAAGTGGACACGGACTATACATTAAGATTGAGACCACCAAAACTTTGGAAGTCCTCAGACCCATTTCTAGAAAGGCCTAAAAGGACATGATAAGTATGATAAGTAACAAGCAGAGAAAGTAAGAAACTTGTCTTCAGAGCAGACTCTCCACAAAAAGGTACCCAGCCCCAAGCCCAGGCAGTTCCCCTTGGACTCTGGACATTTCATCTGATTTCACACTGATACAGCTGGATTGCTGCTTAGCCACCTGGGCTGACACTGAAATCAGGATGGGCATCCCCTCAACTGGGTTGGCACTGAGACTGGGATAGGCATTCCCGTCATCTGGGTTGATGCTGAAGTGAGTGTACCCTTTCTTCCTTTTCTTTTTCCTCTTTCATGTCATCCCTTTTTCTCTTTTGCTTTCTTAAATTAATCTCTCGCTTTTTAATGAACCTCTTTAATTTCTCTTTTCCCTTCCATCCTGCCCCTTGACCCAAGACCCACTGCCATGTACTTAATCTCTTTTTCATTTACCCTACACTTTTATCTGAATTCCACTGTCATATGCCTACATTTCAGGTCAGGGACTAACATACAAATTTTCATGCCAAATGCATAATGTACCAATAATACTTTATGCTTCTTTGCAGACCCTCTGACTTCTGTCACTAATTTTTCTGACCAAGGAGCACTTTTGAACCTTAAGTGCTTCCTTCCCTTAGTTTTCATAATGATGTTGATCTTCTCCAGCATGCTTTTACATCTTCCTATTTCTGTTTGCAGTTAAGAGCCTTAAAAAATGACAAGCAAAGTTTTCCCTTTTTTTT
Source organism: Alethe diademata (assembly GCA_025584955.1). Classification (NCBI taxonomy): domain Eukaryota; kingdom Metazoa; phylum Chordata; class Aves; order Passeriformes; family Muscicapidae; genus Alethe; species Alethe diademata. The sequence goes on along the minus strand of JANRMJ010000054.1, from coordinate 37,753,585 downwards.
GTTTTGATTTACCTGAAAGACAGCCAGTGAGTGACAGAAACAGCAAGAGTTTCCATGACAACCACATCCTTGGTCACAAAGGTCCTTCCGTGCTTCTTTGTGCAGTTGTTAGCAACGTTGATGTTTCTTAATTAAAGCTTAGCCTAGTGGGACAGAGACAGATCTGTTAGGAAAATTAGAAATATCTCTCAATAATATGACAAACAATTCAAGAGACAAAGCTGCTTCTAATGCAATTAAAAGTCTAGTTCCAAAGGTCTCTGTATATGCAGGAACAGGTATCCTGACAGCTACTCAGAGGGATCTTGCTCCAGTAGTTGACAGTGTTAATAGCTCAAATGTCTGTGGCAGTTCTCTGCATATATATATACATATTTATATACATATCACCTTAAAACCGTGTCTTGAAGGTTTAAATTTCCAAAAAGCCAAGATATAAAAGATAGTATGCATTTCTTACACAGCAAACATATTCAAAGCACATAATCTGACATGTGTTCTTTTTTTTTTCCTGAAAGAAATATGTTGATTTTTGGTATTAAGTGTTTCAAAAAGCTCATGTGGGAGTGTGGGTTAGATGAGTGGACGGTGAGGTGGTTTGAGACTTGGCTGGAGGGCAGAGATCAGAGTGTTGTGACCAGTGGTGCAGGATCTAGTTAGAGCCTGTAGCTCACAGTGTTCCCCAGGGACCAGTACTGGGTCCAGTTGTGTTAAACTTATTAATCAGTGACCCTGGCTGAATGTAACTCAGAAAGTGTGCTGATGATACAGAGCTGGGAGGGGTGGGTGATACCCTAAAGGTCTGCACAGCCCTCCAGAAGGGCCTCAACAGGCTGGAGAGATGGGCAGAGAGGAACTGTCTGAGGGTCAACAAGGGCAAATGCAGAGCCCTGCACCCGGGGAGAAATAAATAACCCCAGCACAGGGTGGGATCTGACCTGCTGGAAAGCAGCTCCGCTGAGAAGGACCTGGGGGTCCTGGGGACAACAAGCTGTCCCTGAGCCAGCAGTGTGCCC
>JANRMJ010000054.1:37737369-37752487 GCA_025584955.1 Alethe diademata | reverse complement strand
TGGTGAGGCACATCTGGAGTGCTGTGTCCAGGTCTGGGCTCCCCAGATCAAGAAAGACAAGCAAGAACTGAAGAGGGTTCAGTTGAAGGCAGTGAAGATGATGAGGGGACTGAAGCTTCTCTCTTGTGAGGGAAGGCTGAGTGAGGTGGCAGAGCTCTGGAACAGGCTGCTCACAGAGCTTGTAGAATTTCCTTCTCTGGAGATATTCAAGACTCTCCTGGACACAGCCCTATGTTCCAGGTCAATATGTTTTGGAAGAAGCATTGAAATAGATACCTGCATACTTCCCTTTAAAACCCAACCATTATGTGATTCTTTTCCTGAAAATAATGTGTTGGTATATTTAGTAAAAACATTTTTTAAAATGTTTTAGGAAAATCAGGTGTCTTACTACTTGCAAACTGGATTGAAATAGATTGCAGTTTCTTCAACTTTACTCAGTGTATGAAGAATCTACCAATACATTTGAAACAATCAACACTTTTACAGAATCTATTATTCATACTCATCTCCTACTGTTCCCAGCTTTGTGTTTCCTATCTGTCCAATGACATGAACATAAATTTTGGCACACTTCATCTTTGATCACTGTCTACTTAACTATGACTTTAACAATGTCAGCAACTTTACCACATTAGAACTCAAGAGATTTTGCATTCAAATGTCTGAAAAATGTCAGTCCAAAATATGAAAAGATTCAGCTGGTTTGTATGGAAATATACTTCTGTATACTTCTGGTCTTTGACTTGAAAAACATTAGGTTGCAAACATAATTTCCTAGATTTAACTGGTCATACTTATTCAAGAGGATTTTGAGATTCTCTTATTGGAGCACAAGGAATCTTCAATCAGTAGAAGCTGTGATTTATAACTACAAGAGCAATGACATGTGACATAAGTATGAAATAAAGGAGAATTTCCTTCGTTCCCCTATCAAACCCTTTTTGGGGATAATATGACTCCTTCAGATAATAACAGTTACATGCCACATTTTCTGCTTTGGGGGTCCTATTCTCAGTGTTAGAACCCACACAGGAAGAGAACAGAGGCAAAGCTCTACATACTTGCCAAATATAAAAATATAAATCATAATGTAAGAGTAGCTTCCTGTTGGATTATTCAGCTTCAACTGCTCTCTGAGCATCTCTAGTTGTAACCAGTTTTGACAGTCTTTCCATCATGTCTAGAGAGACACACTGTGTGAGTACAAGATGACATCTCTTTATGGTGCTGGTGGTTATTCCTGCAACAATATAAAGGTGTAGCTTGTCAGCTTTCATTTAAACAGCACAGCAGATATGCTTTTCAACACGGATAAAAAAAATCCCATTTAGGATTTGTGCTTCCTTTCAGGTAACTCAGACTAGGGAAACGTAATATTGGATGCACACATCAGTATAAGCAACCCTGAAAGAGAACACAACAATCTGGTAGACACGTTATTTTCCACATAGAGCTTGTAACTCATCTAAACCTCCACAGGAAACAGCCTCAATTAATTATTAATGTCTTCTGCCTTTGTTTTTCACTTCAGTGATAATCTGCTTTTCAGTCATTGTGTTCCTTTGGTTAGTGAATTATCTCATTCAGCATTCTTTGCCGGCCAGGCTTTGGGAAATAAGAATTTTCATTAAAATTTAATTTTTTCCCTTATGGCCATATCTGTTAAAGAGAGCAAAGCAGAGATTTCTCCCCCTGCCCCAAACTTTATTACATTTTCTTCTTCCTCTTTTCTTCACTTCTTTTCAGCTACTTTTGTAACAGTGCAACACAGAAATTATTTTAGCTTGGCAATTTTTCTCTAGCATGAACAGGGAAAAATATACCAAATTTTCCAGTGTTACAATGTGAGATTTTTCCTGTATTTATTACTAGATATAACTGTGCCTATTGGATTCGACTGTTAAAATAATAATAATAATAATAATAATAGTAATAGTAATAATAAAAATAAAGGTTGTGATTGGTAGAACAGAAACAGGATGAAGAATAACTGGAGCCAAACAGTGGGGACATCAAAATATAATATGGATTTATACACATTTCTCTTTGCATTCTTGAAATAAATGATTTTAAACTTGCTCAGAAATCTTGAAACATGGTGATTTTAAACTTTCTGTGAAAAAGATTTTTTTATTTTTTTATGAATGTGTCATTGAAGACAACAGAGTTATCACAAGTTGTGTCAGATAAGGAGCCCATAGCTGAAGAGCTGTATAAACTTTTATGTGTCAATCCTATGTAACCTGAACCTATCAACGTAATACATACTTCAGACCTGTTACACAGTAATATGAACATTTAAATCCAGAGCACTATGACAGGGAGATTATGTAATTTAAGACATGGATGTTGGCCATGGGCCTTCCTACTTGGATATTTCTTGTATAAATATATTGGCTGAACTCAGTAGAAGAGTTGCTAGCAAAACAAGCAAGGGCAAAATATGCCACTGCATAGCTTTTCAAAAATCTACTTAGAAATCTTGTTTATTGTCATAATGAAATTATTTTGCTTCTCTATTTTGTCTATATTTCTTGTTTCTTCAAGGGTAGTTGGCTAAAAATTTGCTGAGCACATGGATAAATGAAATGCATAGCAACATAGTGGTGTTATTGAACATCTAAGGGTTGGGGAGTACCGTTCATGCAGACTGACCAAGTCATTGATACTGCATGTATAGGGCTGCCACGTGGCATGTGAGATAATGACAAAGGTGCTTCATAGGAAATTACATAGGCAAGAGGATGGAAATGCTGTATTTAATAAATATAGGTAGATAATCTAATTTCTGTTCTAGATTTAGTGAAGGGATGTACTCCTGGCTTTATTATCAGTGGCTGTCACCTATCTTTCAAATGATTAACCACTCACTTTTTGGCACATGCTTGGTTGAAGAATTCCTTTATGCTTATAGCAAAAAGATCAAGATCAAAGCTGCCCTAAATACATTAAGAGGAGCATTTTTTTTTAACTGAAGAAAAAGAAAAGGAAAAACAAAGGGGAAAAAACGGAAAAAAAGGGAATAGTGCTATTGCTGAAAAAGACCTAATGAATATTGTCTTAAATCTTATAAGAAAAATCTTCCACTTAAAACTGGCTTATTCTAAAAGTTGTTTAAGTGCATATATACCAGCAGTATTCAGTTGTACTTGGTTTGAAAATTTTGTTAATTTTCTATTTTGTTTTGTTTTTTTCCCACCCCTGACTGCTGCAGAATGAGGAATACTTATAAAAAAACCCAAAAAAAACAACAAAAAAAATTTACATTTTAATCTTATGACTGTAAGCCAGAATATGCAGTAAATTATGCAAAAAAACACAGTTGAAGATGCTGCTTAAAAAGACTTTAAAAGCATTTCAGCTGAATAGTATCTGTTTTTTTTCCCTCAGTTATAAATTAGGACCTCACAAAAATCCAACTTTCTTGTTTGGAAGAGTTTCTTGGCTTCATTCCTCAACAAAAGAAAATTAAGTTGGACTGTCTACCATTTCTTGATTTTATTTATTCTGTCCTGTTCTTTTTCTGGTTTCTTTACAATAAACACAGTTTCAGCAAGTTATTTTTTTCATAATACAGATGTATATAATGTGCAGCAAATAATTTATCTTATTTCTTTTCCAGCACAAAAATTAGAAAATGCAGTTTTTAATTTCCACATGGTACTACCCCTCGTCCTTTGTTTTCCCCAGGATTTCTGCCAATTTACTCTTGCAATTTCTTTTAATTCCATGTGCTAATTGTAGAAAAGTTATTAAAGCCCTCACCAGTATGTTTTTATGAAACGCTTTGGCTGGTAGTGCCAGAGTGGATATTTTCTCATGGTTCTGACTCCTAGCAGAATTTGTGAATACTGAGAGCACAAGTACTAATTCAGTGTTGTCAACCCTAATGTGCAAGAGGTTTGAAGAAGATCCAGTAAAATCGTGTTCTTTCTAAAGGAAATAATAGAATTTGCTATCATTAATGCTTGTTTTCTGGCACTTCTGATAAATTTAAATGCAATTGCAAGTATCTGTTTGGTTTTTTTTAAATTAAAATACTTGTAAAACAAAGCCTTTAGCACAGATACCACGACACTGATATGAAAGGGCTTTCTTCCATTATCACTACCTAATTTCCCTTTTCCATCATATACATATTTATCCATTTATGGGTAGCAACATGAAAGAGATTATTGCTTAATCCACATCCTCTCTCAAAGCAGTGGAGCAAATATTTGTGTCTAAAGTGAATATACTGCTCAGAGGAAAGGTTGTGAATTGTCATAAAAAATGAAAGTTTTCTCTGTATTTTTTTTTTGCTATATCAATATATATTGGAGGAAAGCCCAAATTATTTCATTTTCCCTTTCCTTTCAAAAAAGGAGCATGCTCACAAGTAATGAAGAAATAACACCAGTGATGAGCAATTCTGATGTTCTAGATAGACTTAGAAGAGCAGGAACTGAAAAGAATAAGAAATTTATTCATTCCCACCTATACATCCAAATAGAAAAAGAATAGCATATGCTGTGAAGAATAAATATACTTGGATAAATTTAGGCAGTATTATTAGGAAATACTTTTCACTGTATTTAGTAAGTGAAGGATGTTGGCATAAGGTGCAATGAAAACTGCTAATAATATTCCTTACTCAAGGTGGCAAACCTATGAAATCAATAAATGCAGTAAGCTAAGTATCACTGACTAGGCTTTCTATAAAAGGCTTGTTATAGTCTTGCAAGAAGACAGAGGTCTACCTGAAGATGCAGTTTAAAGTATTTCTACACTTTAAAGCCTTCTGAACTACACCAAACTCTCTCTGCTTCCCTGCACAACCTTTACTGCAATCAGGGGTTGGAAGATATCATTGGAATTGTTGCAGACCACAAGTCAGCCTATCTTCCTTGCTCCCATGAGTATCAGACCTCTAATGCTCAGTCCACAGAGAACTGGAGGCTTTAGAAAACCAAAGGCTCAGATACTACAAAGCTCATAATGAATGAAGGAAATAGCCTGGCAGGAATTTTTTTAAACGTGCTTGTCTGTAAAGATCTCCCTAATGACTGCTTACATATAAAGTTAACTATTAGGCCACAATTATTACAGACAGTGGTTATACAGAATATAAATAACCTCAATTGGGTTCATGGCCCTGCTTGCTTTCAATGAAGTTTTTATTTGTTCTGTCCAAAGTGTTTTTGATAGTACTATTTTTAAATTAGTTTAAATTTACTAAAACCATATTAAGTTAATATTTGATAAAAGTCATACCGTGGAAACTTATACAATGAATGTCAGTGACATTTGTTACAGGACAAATGAAAGAGAAATTATATTTAGCTAATGTAAACAGCAAGGCATCTTGCAGGATTGATTATTGCCCCAATGGAAGATAATTTATTTTCAAGTTTTAGTAATTGTTCAAACTATTGTAAAGAAAACTCAATAAAGATCAAAATTTAACAATTAAATAAAACAACTTCAGAGTTGTTTAATGACCACTCAATTTACTGCTAATAATATTAAAGTTTATTCTGCAGTGGAAACTTTCCTTGCCAGGTTCCTCTTTGTGAGCAACCAGGACTTTCAACAGCTAAATAAATTTTTTATAAGTATTTTTGGGGGTTTTTTTGGGTGCTTTGTTTATGTTGTTGTTTTATTCATGATACTAATAATGTTTTCAAAGACACCAGTCGAGGATGTGAAAGAGAAAGAGAGAGAGAATACTACTCTACAAAAGAATCAAATGAATTCTTTCTGAAATAATGATCAATCACAATTTCTATACTGCTGAATGAGCACCAGAACTACTTCTCTAAAAGACTAACCAAAAAATTTGATTGTTAGTGCTGAAAAAAGTATCTCAACATGCCTATTAGTCCAAGTGATTCTGAATTATTCAGATGAATCAAACCTGTTTGGAAAACTGTGCACAACACCCATGCAATAAAAAGTTAATATTGTATTAAATATTGATTATTTTATAGTATTTGAATATATTTGCACATACATATTTAAAAAAGAGGGTTTGTATGTAAGATGCAGAAAGCCTCCCTTTCTAAAGTTTCAACCAGTTGACTGCATTTGCACTGTGTTCAATATTACTTTTCTTTAACCAAGTAAACCATTAATATGTCTGGAGGAGATTTACAAAATCACTTGACCAAGAAGTCTGGTTTATGCTGCATTATTTGAGGGACTTTTCCAATGTTGTTTGCTATAGGAACCAAATCCTTTCTGACATTCTTACTGCAAATCAGACATAAAGTGTCTTTGTGTGCTCAGGTGAAGATGACAGAAAGAGTCCTCAGCTTCTCTGAACCAGCAATACTGAGTGGTCTATTTGATAACATTCATCTGAATAGAGCTTGAAAAAGCTAGAGTACTGCTCAGATAGTCAAGTGACTCAGGATATACCTTGAGATACTGGCTGCTGAGAAGTGTTAAAACCATGAACTCTTTTCTACTTGCAGCTTCAACATGCTGCTCCCACTACAAGGCATGGTCTCTGGTGAATACAATACCTGTTGGAAGAGGCTTGGGAAGGAAAGGAGTCGAATTAGTTCTGTTGGGGATTTTTCCATCTATTTACCAATCAGACTGACAGTTTCTAAAATTCAGCTCACATTTCAGAGAACAAGCAGCTGCTGGGGATGAGAAGTTTAAAAAGCCTTTCTCTTTCACCTAGGATTGTGAATGCAACATGGATTCACTCAGCAGCATGACTAAAATTCCTTAAAGTCTGAGCTGGAAATAAAAAAGATTTTGCAACAAGTGCCACAGTTAAGTTGTTTGGTTTCTTGTATGAACTGTATGAACACTCATTTCTCAGTCTCACAAGCTGTCCTTACACACTCTTAAATTTATTTTCTTTTTAGTTCTGCCAATATTATTCATATCTAATAGGAAAAAAGAATAAAGAAGAAAATTATGTACAATTTGACACTTTGGAAATGAAGTATATAAGCTCTCTTGTTAGTAAATGAAAAGGAATAGAAAACAGGAAGGAAAATTAATTCAAAGATTTTTGACAGTTATTTTGAAGTGAGATGAACAACCTAATTCTTTTTGCTAAATGTGATGGAAACCTGATTGCAGCAGAAACCTAGACAGCTGTCTTAAATTATTCAATTAACTTTCAGATGTCTAAAGCTGAGTGATAGCAGTCTTCACTTGTTTTTTGCAGTATGGAAGTTTCAACTGCATGTGAAAAACTCAACTGGTCATTTAACTCCCAATCTCAGTTGAATTACAACAAAATTACCCTCCATCTATGACAGTCCTTTCTTGGTATTTTGCTTTAAGTATTCAGGAAATATATTTAAGCACTTAGTATTAAGAGATAACAGATGCCTCTTAATATAACAGATGCCTCAGAGAAATTGAGAAGTTCAGGGAAAAACTATAGAATTGTTGGTCATATCAGTAACCTGGTCTTAATCTGCACTCTTTGTATTAGACTTGATTTATTTGCAATGAAGAAACGCAAGGAAAAAGGTGTATTCTTATGATATTTTTTTCAGGCCCACTTGTTTATTTCCAAATTCCTCTGGGATGTCATAATATGTGCCAGTTAAATCTGGAAATGATCTGTTCTCTGGCAAGTAATGGATTAAGGATAATGAGAGGACCAGCAAGACTCTGCTGTTATTTTGTCTCTCAGCTGCACTTGGTAGAACCACCTCTACTATATAAAAAGCAGCTGATCTTGGACTCTCTTCTGCAACAGCCAACTACTGCTAAGAGGGAGGATGACTGCAGTTAAACAAATGTCCTTAATTGCCACTGCATCTAGTACATCAACCAGCATAAATAAGCCTAGCTTAAACCTTCCACTTAATGCATTTGCAAGAATAATGATATTATATATTTTAGTAACACATACCAGGATCCTTACTCATTTATCTACAAGGATAAAGTCCTGAAGATTGTGTGTACTGCTCTGAAGTAGTGGCCACAACCTCTCCATGGACTTTTTAAGTTCAACTGATCTCTGTGCTCTCTTCTGGATAAATCAGCTGTGGCATAACATTGTGCACCAGGGTGCTTAATACTGTGCTTGTAAAGGATCAGTAAATCTGTGCCAAAGATGTGAGATCCCATGCACTTTATGAGGAAGGTGCAAGGCAGGGTCCCAAAGGTGTGTTAAGTAAGATTCTTCAATATTCTGCTTCCCTCCTTCCTTTAGGCTTTATGTGGTGCTGTCAGGTTGCCAGAAGGACACTGGTCTGAAAGGATGTAGGCTTCATGTGCTGAGTGAAAGAGCCTGTTTCACAAGTAGAGCAAATGGAGACACAGAGAGGTTTGTGTGCAAAATGAGTGTGTGTGAACAATCTGTCAGTGCATATGAGGTACAAGTCTGCCTCAGTGCTAATCCACAAATTAGAAAAATGACAGTTCTATTAAAAAAAAACCAACAAACTTATTTGTGTTATTCGTGAGTTCTGAGTTACTGCCTGTGTAGTCATTGTTGCAGATTTCACATTAGCTAAGCCCCCACGTTTAGGTAACAAGATCATTTTTAGGCATGTATTTTATTTGATTGTGATATATAATAAAATAGCTTAAAAGTTCAATTTAATCACAGTATCATGGAATCACAGAATCTTTTAGGTTGGAAATAATTTTGACTCCCAGAGTAGCTGTAGATGCCACATCCCTGGAAATATTCAAGGCCGGGTTGGATGGGGCTGTGAGTGACCTGGTCAAGTGAAAGGTTAATGGCAGGAGAGTTGGAAATCTTTAAGGTCTCTTCCAACCCAAACCTTTCTATGACTCTTTGATTCCATGAAAAGGCCTTCAAGTTCATTGAATCCAACCATAAATCTTACACTGCTATTGCATCTTCAATTCAAGGAGGCTAGACATTTCCTAAGCTTAGGAGACAGAAGTCACTTTAGACACTTTTGGAAACAAGTCTTTAAACTACATATATTTTACAAACACTGAGTATATTTTTAAAACTATACATCCAATTCAATCTATTCAGATAAATAAAATTGAACAAAAATATTATTTGTTTCAGTTAAATTGTTGCACTAGACTCTCATTACATCTCACAACAACAAAGAGTTTAATATACAATAAAAGGACATTAGCTTTGGAACATAGATGTTAGAGGAGCAGATAAAGATGCATAATTTGAAGATGCATCTGTAAAAACAAAATAAATTAAGAGAAGACACCTGGAACATTCGTTCTGTAATGGTTGTGGTGGCTTAAATGTTAATAATTCTGTTCTTAGCTGTTTTCTATTTGGAATGCATTTTTTAACTGGCATATTGAATAATATTAATGATGCAACAAATTGATTGGTACTACAGAGATATCAGAGATGTATCTGGTTTTTTTATGAGCATATTTAATTGCACATGTTTCTAAAGTTTCTAATTACAACCAGTACTAAAAGTGTCTAGATGCTTAAGGATGCATTTTTATATTTAAACATACTTCATTATTATTACTTATATGGCAGATAGTTCACTAAGATATAATGATAGGATATTAAAGTGGATTAGAAATCTCATTATTAGAACACAAGCTTGTCTGAATAGAAAGAAAAAAATAAAGTACTCTAAGTGGAATAAGCACCTCTTCATTTTCTTTCACAAATCTCATTTTATTATGAGCTAAATGTCAGAGACATAAAGACATAACTGCTGGCATGATCCCTTCAGGGAGGTTTCTATCTGTTATCATATGGTATTCAACATTGTTTTTCCACAGATATTAAGTAAAGCCAGCAAAATTTACTAAGGGCTCAAAATTAACCCAAATATACTTTAGCCTATCTAGAGGTGAATTGTTTATTTTTAAATAGTAAGATATGACTGCAGTCAAATAACATTTCTTCTTATATTTTAACTCAGCATTAGGGTAGACACCAATTATGAAATTGTGCTGTCAGGTTACCCCTCTAAGGGCAGTCACACACTTCATGTTTTCAGTGGCAAATTGAATTTGATATTTAATTTGAATCCCAGGATACCATAATGTAAAACCTTTTGCAGTATTAGTGATAAAGCATGAGGGCATACATCCTGTCTGGCTCTTTTAAATATTCCTCTTCATGTAACTATAACATTCATTATTTTCCATGGAGATTATTCTCCTGATATTTAAAGGAAAATCCCAGTAAATATTTAGAATCACAGTAGCTCACAACTAGAACATTTTAGGTTTCTTCATAGATTCAAATAAGTACATACGGTTCAGATACCTTTTAATTTCTGAGTTTAGAAACAATTAGAGGAAACCTTATGATAGCTCTTAGTAGGTGGTGGTGGTGCCAAAACTTCTTAATTTGTTTATTCTTCAGAAGATAATTTAATTTAACATTGCAAGAAGGTGTGCTAATAGTGGTTGCAAGCCCCTTACTGGTGGAAGAATAATTCTTGCAGAGTATTCTGTGTAAGTTGGCAGCCCTCTCTTTAATACATTTTAGAGTATTGAAATGTAATATTTTCAAGAAGCAGGCAGAATTTTTCCTTCCTTGAGAGAACAGGTTTAGGATCAAAAGTTAAGCATGTCATAATCTGAAAGTCCAAAGGATGGTTTGGTGCACATGCAAAGGGAATTTAGTCAGGATTTCTGGGTTGACCATCACCTTGGAGGTTACAATTATGTATAAAAAGCCCCAACAGACCAATAAGCAAACAAATAAACAAAACAAAACAAAACAACAACAACAACCAAAAAAAAAAACAACCAAAAAAACCCCCCAAAACCAAAAACCAAATACTCTCCCCTTCAAAAACAAACAAAAAAAGCAAAACCCAAACCAGAACAAAACCCCTGAGGATTTTTCCCTCTAAGCTTTCATATTGCAACAGCCATGAATTAAGCTGTGAAATATATACCAGTTCAGAATCAGGCCCAGAAGCTCCAGCCATAGAGTACTACATAACAAATATCAGATCTCTGCACTAATCAATATTTGTACACAAATATGATCCAGCCCACATAGGAGCATATTTCTGGTTAATTATCCTGCCCACACAACACATTCAGCATAACGTTAATTTTGCATAAACATCTGATCTGCATGAAAGTCAGCAATGATCCAGTTATTCCCACTTTTCCCCCCTACCATTTCTACCATTTCTACAGTCTGTGTCAATTGGATTAGGTGTTTTAGTACAATTTTGTGTTGTTTGTATGCTAAAGTGAAATTCACTGTCATGAAGATGAACTGCTTTAGCACTCCCTAATGAGCACCAGTATTTCCTTAATTATTTCAAGAAGTGGTCAGAGTTCTGTCAGGAGATGTGGAAGTATATGTCCTGCCTTTTTTTTTCATTTTTTGGTTTTATTTCTGAAATTATGTTTTTTTTTCTGGGGAGAGAACAACCTTCTTAATTAAAAGAAGTCCTGAGGCTTCTACTGGTTTCCAGAGAGCATTGTCATTGATTGTGTTGACAGTGCTTATTTCCACTGATCTTGAGGTTTTTCATTCTATCAGAACATGTCTTGCAAAAAACCTGGCCTTTTTCTTTAGCAAGTGAGTTCTGATTGCTGGAACAGCCGTCATAGTTTGTAGGCTGTGTTCACTGACAGATGAAAATTTCTTTTTAATTTTTTTTTTTTATTCTTATTTATGAAGGAAGAGAATTTAGAATTTACAAGCAAGAACACAAACTAAGCACGGCTTAAAGTTTACAGTGTGGCACTTTCCTTGCTGTAGAAGATGCTTCACTTTGGTAAATTCATATTGTCTATGAAACACAATCTAAGAACATCAATTCAGCAGAATGCAGTGAAATACAGTGAAGAAACGATGTACCTTGTGCTGTTAGTGTGCTGAAATTCTGCTGGTGCAACATGCAAAAATATAAGCCTGAGGCTACTCGTGCATACTGGACATGTGCTGACAAATCCTAATAATTACCCAGAGAAGGCTCTGTCGGGACACAGTTTTCACTCATTTGTTTGACAGGAAGTGAAGTGTCAGGCCCATCACTGCACCTACTGAAGATTTTTTTTTTTTTTTTTTGTGATTCTGGAAGATATGTGTAATGATGCCTGCCTTTATTAAAAGTTCAGCTATCCTCTTCCAAGAAACAGGAACCTGTTGGCACAGCCTTGATTAGTGGTTATAAGGGAGCCAAGGTGGAATTGAGATAGAAATTGTGTATATGCTTCTCTTCCCTCCCTGATAATTAGAATTGTAAGTGTTTTATAATTCAATTTCTAACCTCTGCTGCAAAAAAAGAAAGCAGGATGGCTAATAGATAGAGAGCCGTTTATATCTGAAAATTAATGCTGCCTCAGGATGCCTTGTCACCTTCCTGCTCTTCCCTACAGGCTTCCTGCACAGCAGCAAAGAAAGAGAAGATGCCAGAAGGACACAGACTTAGTAAAATAAGCTCTCAAAATTAGTCTGATAATGCCTTTTGTTAAACGTGATGTTGCACTTTCTGTTCTTCTTGAGTGTTCCCTTAGACTCTAATTATAATAGTTAATCCATAAAATTAACATGATTTATCTATGTAACTTAGTACATTGACAGATCCCATTTAAAAAAAGAAAACAACAAAAACAAACCCTGAGCAATTGGAAAGAGAAAATAACACCCAGCATGTTCACTTCTTTTCTTTCCACTATCAACATTATATCAGAATATTTTAAAATTATTCAAAATAAAAGAATGAGGATGTCATTAAGTATGATTATGTAGATTACTACTGAAAATAGAGACGCAGGTATTGTCTGTGTTTTGAATATTGTTTTAAGGGTAAATAATACATTATTTGAAGTCTTTTTATTTATATTTATATGACTCCTTGGCCCCATACTGTAACCTACTATAGGATAAAACTTTATATTAATTAAAACAATTATAAATTAATTCATTAAATATAATGACTAAATTTATTAGTCAGATTTTAAGTTAAACTAATTTTAAAAATTTAACCAGACTTAATCAAGAAAAAGGGACTTTAGAAATTTGATAATCCTTTGTAGCTAATTACACAGGAAAGCAGTCATGTGTTAGCTTGGCATAATTCCAGTAAACTAAAAGACAAAGTCTCTAATTGTAGATCCTTCATTTTGGCACTAGAAATATATAATAAACTATAATCTCCCACCTAAGGAAAATCCAAAACTAAAAACACATGATTTAACAGTAACAAATGTGTGCGAAACATCTTACACATATCACTATTTTAAATTTCCAGTAAAGAAGACTCATAACTAGAAAATCCAGTTTTAAAAATTCAACAGAAAAATCTCTAATTTGAAAATATTGCCACTAATTTTACCACACCTACATTTACACCTTGTTAGTAGTTCAGAAAAATAACTTGCAGAAGAACAACTAAAAACAATTTCAGTTTCAACTTAGTGATTATGCGAGTGGATCTCTTCTGACAATTTATTCACTATGGAGAAAGACATTAAGAAACCAGACTACGCTACAGTCATGCAAAGTGCTTATAGTGTTTATGGAGAGATAAAAAGAGAAAATTAGTTAGTACAAATATTACAGCTGCAAGTGGATATTATCCTCTGTTTTGATCTTATCCTATAAAATATATAGGCTGGAAAATATTTCCTGAACCATAGAAAACTCATGACCTTCAAAAAAGGATGTACTGATGTTGAGAGGAAATAAATTATTATACAATAATCCATTTAATAAAATTACTTATTTCCTGACTAAATTGGCGTGAAGGAGGTATTGGATAAGCAAGAGATGGCAGCAGCTGATGAGAAACTTAGACACTGATTTCTTGTTGAGAAGGCAGAAGATGGATATTCTTTCACATCCATCTACTTTATGTCTAAAATTTTGTCTGATTATTATGTTATCCGGGGGACAGAGGGAAGGAATCTCACCCTTCTCTCAGGGATTTAAGGATTTGCTGTATATATCAGAAGTGCCACAGTTTTAAAGGAAGATCATTTTCAGAGTTGCAGAGGAAGTGGGATATAAGGAAAACCAAACAAATCTATGATCTCAATTTGGTGAAGGGAGGACATTAAGAAGGAAAAGCAATCTGAGGAGAAGAGAAGAGGCAATGTACCTTTTCTTACTCACAAGCTTCAAGTTTGAACTAGCTGGCTCAATTTCATTCTTTTTTATTTTAATGTACCAATCTACTCAGCTGTTCTCTTACAATGTAAATTTTATGTGGCCATCAGTGACTGAGATGGATGATTAAAGTCAGATCGTGACATTCTGCCCCCAAGTATTTTCTGTTTTCATAGAACAAGCAGATTAAATATTACAAGACAGCTACATATCCAAAAATAAATCTGCTGTGTCTCCTATTCCTATATACACTTCTGTAGCCTGTCTTACCCCCAGCTGTCCTTGTTTGTTGGCCTCTATAGGCCAGTCTTTGCCCTTGACTATTTGCATGTATTATACTAGAAAGTTAATGCATTATTTGTTGCCTCACTCTTTACTAGATCTGCTTTTTTCCTTTCCACAAAGAAAGCATAAAATTAGGAGAAATCAATCAGATTTATAATGTAGTGCCACAATAAATGTGCCTTATGTGCCATTTTTTACAGCTTGGTATTTATAGAGTAGTTTAAAATCATTGAGAATAAATTAAGAAAATCCATAGAGCACAAGGGATGTTTGGCACCAAGCTCTCTCTCCTACAGGCATTGCAATGCTCATCCCATTCCTCTGCCTGCCCCTTCTCATGAAGATAAAATCTACGGCTCTTTCACCCTCCACCATTACAGAGCCATTTGGTTTTCCTAATTCAATAGCCTTTAGTTCTAGTTTTGTTTCTGAGACATATATCATTATATAGGGTCGCAACAGTCCCAGCTGGCCTGGTCTGAGAAAGTTAGAAGAATTAGGACATCTACATGCAGATGTACGTGAATGTAGCTTTGTTTATATACATAGTTTAAACCTTACTTTGTCCTACACGCTGACAAATTCAGCTTGGCAAGACTTTTATTAAACCTAAACATTTCAGTTTAATGCCCAGATGTCCACACATATATAGTCTATATAAAATTAGTATTTTTCCATTGTGTTACAAAAACAAAAGATTTTTTGTTTGTTTTTTAGTTTTACTTGAACAATAAAGATAGCAAAATTAATTTGTTTTCGTTTTTTGGTTTTGTTTATTTTCAAAATTATAACGCCTTTGGCTTTTATGGATAA
>JANRMJ010000054.1:37659391-37709053 GCA_025584955.1 Alethe diademata | reverse complement strand
AAAGCACATCTTATTACAAAGCACATCAGTCTCAACAGGCAAGCAGACAAGCAATAGCAAACAGCAATGACAAAGCAGCTAGCAATGGCTAAAAGCACGTGGCTAAAAGCCACAATGGCTAAAAGCTGAATGGCTAAAAGCAACCACTCTCCCAATACATACTGTTATATAGGATTTTTCCAACATGCTAAGACACAAGCTCAGACCACCACTCTTTAATCTATTAGAATTCCAGTTTCTTATCACACCAGGTTACGTATAGAACTATGCATACAACCTGTCTTGTTCTATCTAAGAAATGTGAGCAATATTCTTACTATAACTCTATTATGTCTAAGCACTGTCTACAGCTGTGGTCCTGGAGCCTCTACTGAAGATATGAGTATGTTTGCAACCTTCACTAGAACACTCTCTGCTACTGTGGTGTTTGAGACCTTTGACTTACTAAAAACATCAGAACTCACTCTAAGACTTATTCAATCCCTGCACTCTGATTTCTCTCTGAAGAATTCAGAGAGACCTCTAACTCATTGACTCCAACATAGAAATACACTAGAATGATTAAAGTACATGGTTAAATACACACAGATATGACATGAAGAATAAAGGGAGATTCAAAACAGAAATAATTAATTTAGTGCACTAAGAAAAATGCATAATTTTAGACACCAAAATTGAAACTCTTGAAAAAGAAAAGTAACAAGATTTTCAGTACAATTAACTCATGAAAAAACCCTTGTTTTGCATTGAATGGCCTTTACGGTGGTTGTTCTTCAAAACCCCTTGAGATAAACATACTTTTTGATCTAATAGAAACTTTAATTCTTTAGCTTTGGAGTACTGTGTGATTTTTAAATGCATAAGTCCTATGAAAGCCACACATTTGTTTCAAAAGTCTTTAAAAGTGGTTGTTTTTTTATGGTCCAGTGACTGAACTTAAACAACTTTTAGAATAATTTTAACCCAGAAAGGATTGAGTGAATGTAAATAGAGTGAAGATGTTGTCTGGGAAATAGTGAAATTGGAACTAGAACTGAAATCCTGCTTGATGCCTCATCTCTCAGGCATTCAGAGGTTTGGATCAGCATAAGCATTCTCATATGAGGATTCTTTTTATTTCCTCAATGCTAGACTAAGTCTTTTTCATGTCGGGACACAGAAGCTTTAGGAAAGTAATTTATTAAAAAAAGTGACATTTAGGAAAATTTAGGAAAAAATGACAGTTCACTATCAAGAATAGCAAATAATATCACTATTAGAGTACTCAGGGGAATAAAGAAACAGAAACTAAAGACATTGCATTGTCACCCTTTTGACCAAGAAATTCGATTTAGGGCACACCATGTACAACCATCCTGATGGATTGCTTCAGTAATCTCAACTGTGTCTCTGTTCTGACTAAAACTAGCCATCCTTATCAAACTCTGACTGTAGAGAAGAGCTAATATGAAAATAAGTATATCTTACAAAACCACAAACAAAACTTCTTAAATAAGATTATGTAAATTATTTAATTTTTCCCTGTATTCCTCCATGGAAATTCATAAAAGGGTAGAGTAAATTTGGTCAGTTTTAAGAATAGCAACTGGCTGCATATCGGAGAGAAGATCTTTGTCACAATGTTAAACAAAATGTGTCATTCTGAGTCTCTTGAAAACCACGCTTAGAATGATTGCAAGAAAGGTTTCAGATAGTATAAAGTACCTTGTGAATAAGTAAACTGTTGATATGATAATCTTCTTTTCTCTTTTAATCTCTAAAAGACAATTGTAACATGTAAAATGAATTTTTAATATTCACAGTTAAGATTAAATACAAACATTTAATATTTTAAACATATATCTGCTGCACCAAGTGCAACATTTCAAATGTCATAAGTTTAGGGGTATTCATGCCTTCTAAATTCATTTTGTCTGCATCAGATTATTTAAAGGCTTTAGCAGGTACCTTTTTTTAGAAGATTTTTCTTCTTGTTAGAACTGCTTTATTACCCGTCTGTTCTTTAAATAGTTCTTAAGAAAGCAAGTTCAATTTAATTTCCATTTTCAGTGAATTAATTCTATCTTCTGTGTAGAAAGCACGAGGTGTGAGAGTGAAAAGGAATTCTATTTAAATACCCCGATATTATGGGGAACGTATGTAGTTATCATTTTCCTGGATTTACAGGCCCAATTCTCAAATACAATCTTTTATTCATACTTTTCTTATTAGGAAGATTTGCCACTCTTTAATGGTTAAGGACAATTGTATTTCATTTGTTGCTTTACAATTTTTTTTTTTTTTGAGACATTCATTTTATTTGAGCAGAAATATTCACTCATACATAGAATTCCACTCAAAGTTTTAACAGTATCTAACAACATGGCATTAACGTTTCATCATTTCATCATTACTAATAAAAATATTTTGTTTAATACCTAAAATCATGCAAATCACATCCAGTCAGTGGGCACAGATAATTTCCTCTTTAGCTCCCAATAGCTGAGATCCAAATTTAGAAGAGAACAGGAAGGACATCTATTGGAGTTAGTCCAGAGAGGAACCACCAGGATGACCAGAGGGATGGAGCACATCTCCTCTTAGGAAAGGCTGAAAGAGTTGCCTTTTTTCAACCTGGAAAAGAGGTGGCATTGGGGGGACCTAATTGCTGCCTTCCAGTACCTGAAGAGAGCTCCAAGAGCACTGTTTACCAGAGCATGTAGTGACAGGACAAAGGTAAATGCTTTTAAACTGAGTAAGTTTATATTCAGTATTATAAAGGAATTCTTTACTGCGACAAGGGAGAGATACTGGCACAGGCTGCCCAGAAAACCTGTGGCTGCCCCATTCCCAGAAGTGTTCAAGGCCAGGCTGGATGGGGCTTGGAGCAACGTGGTCCAGTGGAAGGTGTACTGCCCATGGCAGGGTTGCAAGTAGATGAACCTTGACATCCCTTCCAACACAAGCATTCATTTCTATGATTCTCTTATTTTTAGTATTTTCCTTGAGTACTTTCTCTTTTCAGAAATAAGATGATATTAGGAACTTGAAAGTCAATATGATTTACTCGAACAAAATTTTCCCTGATGTTCAAAGCACAATCGGACTTTTGACAACCCTTCAAAAATGATAGAGCATAAACAGTTCATAAGAAATTTCACTGCCTTAAAATATATTTCAGATCCTTCTGGTTTTACTAGCCTCTACATAGGAATCTTTTTCAGTTCAATTTAAAGCAATTTGTAGGTTTTAAACCAGCGGAGACCCTATTTCAAACATTAAAGCATTGAAACAAGTGCAACTTTTGCACTTTATGGACAAACCAAGAAAACCAAATAATAAAAACAAGTTAAAACCTCCACCAACAAAACAACGAGTCATCACTGAGTCATCTCAGTCTGTGAATATCCAATATTCAGATTTTGCATTATGTAAACCAAATTGCCAACTACTTGCTACAGAGGACTAGAGTTTTGAAATAGATTTAAATAAAAATAGAGGATATTGATATAAAAGACTTAAAAAAACCAGAACCTGACAAAAGTGAACATTTCCATTCTCACCTCATCAGCAAGACATTAGAGAAATTAATTTTATTATTGAGATTCATTCTTTACAGAATCTCTGGGATCTGAAAATATGAGCTAAAGCACGTACATGCCCTCATTAAGTAATAGATTTACTATGTTGAGTACTCTGCAGATTTTCTGTGCTCAAGGAATTGGCTGGTTCAGAAGATTTTCAGTAATTTTTTCAATTTGCAATGAACAGATAAGTACAGAATGCTCACTTCTAACTTTAAAATAAGACTGACATATGGATGCCAGTTGACACACCTCCTCATCTGTTGCAAGTCAAACTTTTCCAAAAATGGGATAAGACAGCAGAAAGACCAGTATAGTTTCTTAAAACGTTATAAAAGTATTCCTTAGTTTAAATCATAGCAATATTATTTTTCACAATTATTATTTGACTCAAAATGCTGCAATGACTAAAACGAAGATAAAAGCAAAAATGAGCAAAAAGCTGGTTCACATCAAAACCCTGATAACACACTTCATAGTTAGCAACTACAAATTTATATGTGAGTCCTGAGTGGTAATTGAACAATGTATTTTAAACCAGATTAAAGGCCTAATTTTTGAACTTTTCCACCCCATTTGTTTACTTTATGTAACTTTAAAGTAAAAATAGTCATCAAACAAAATGCTTCTAAAACATTAACAATTAAACATTCATAATGCTTGTAGGAGCCTCTCAGCTTTGTATCAAACAGTCTGTTTTTTTAAAAAGAATAAAAACTGAAACACATAAAAGTCCCGAAAGAACAAAAAATCACCAAAGATTTAGAATCATTTCCTTTATAGGTAAAAATGTCTTTTTTTAAAAAAAAAAAAGGATGCAAATAAAATTACTTCAGGAGGCCTGTTGAAATGTGTATAAAGTACATTGATAGTCGTAAATTCAGGTTAAAGATTGAAAATTATGAACAGGCAGAAATAAGCTCCAAGGTCAGTAGTGTATGAGTGATTGAATGCAAGATTTACCCTAGTGAAATAGGGGACTAAGCCTTAAGAAGCAAAAGAAACCAAATTAAATTAATTAAATGTTATTTAATTAATTAAATGTTTTTATATAAAATAACATTCTACTAACTCTTACATCTGAAGATAACATACTAACTTGAAACTTAACGGTGTTTCATGATCAAAACTAAACAGAGACCATGACCAAAGATAAGTAGGTTAATAAACAACACTAATTTTTAGAAAATATGTATTTTCCCGCTGCACCATAATTTCTTATCATCCTGAAGAAGATAAATATTGTGTTTTCTAGTCAAAACTCTCCAGATCATCAGAAAACTCATCAAGGGTACTTAAAATAGCTGAAAGGAGAGTGCATATTAATTCAACTGAGGCACTCTAGATAATTCAGTTCCATATTGCAAAAAATCTCTGTACAAAACAAACCCCTTAGACCTGGCATGACTCCTAAGGCAGTCTGGGTTTTTTTTGTGCTCCTCCATGACTGTTCCTGTTGCAATCGTTTGGTATCGATTGTCATAGATCATTTCTCATCCTTAAGTAGGTTCATTTTCATTCCTGGTACATTAAGTACTGTTTCAACCTCAATCTGAATTGCTGTGTAATAAGATAAATAATCATAAGAAGTAATTACCCAACATTTAAGCTGATTTGTAGCTGTTGCAGTGAGGCAGCAAGATTATCAGGAATATTACATACATATTTCTATTCCTTTGCCTTTTATCTTAGAGAACAAATGGTTTTAAGTTGTCTAAACTTGGACTAAGAGACAGAAAATGGTAAAATTTATCACATAGTTTAAATTTAAATATGTAATTTTTTCTCAGGAAACTGATTTAGTATTTATTTTTCAATTTTCTAATCTGTTTATTATCTCCTTACCTTGTGTTAAGAGCTAAAGACTAATCAAAATATCAAAAATCTTGAGTAACTCCCTAGAGCAGGTTTCCCTGCCCCTGTGAAACATCAATTTCACATACACTGTTTTTGACAGGAATTCGTCAATCTTTGTTATCACTGTTATTAGTAATAGAAACTTAGCAATTGCGTTATGCATTTTATTCAATCTGCAATTAGATATTGTTCCCTATTGGACTATCTGTGTCTTTATCTCTGGAACCTGAGCTGCTGTTTTTTGGCTCATCCAATTTGTATATTGAAAAAATGGTGGTAAGTTGTCTGCTATTTATGTTTTAGAAGGTTTCTATATTGAAGAAAATAGTGGTTGCATGTCTTCTATAGCTTTTTATGGTTTAGAAGATTTCTATATTCCATATGAATTCTATATGCTTCAAGGTAGACAGTCTTAAGTAAGTCAATCTGTTTTCACAAATAAATTCACCAACCTCTGTTCTCATTGCTTATTTCTGGACTTGCCAGTAACTGCACATATTTTTAAATCAGTCACACTTGAAGTGTTAGCCAGTTTTTCAACTGAAAGCTACTATTGTACAGCTTAGTTAAAAAATATTTCGTTTCTGTATGTTTGCCCTGTCCGAAACCTTTTGTTGTACATCAAAGGATATTCCTGTTCAGGCAGCAACATGGCTTTTGCATTCCATTTTTACATTGTGATCTCATGAGCTCTTTCTTGGCATGTCTGACCAGCACAGTTTGTTCTTATGTAAGATAGTATTTTCAGGTTATACATGTTGGTTTACATCTTTTTCTCCCCTACATGATTGCTCCAATTTGTCATGATAATTTCAAAATCTGAACCTTCCAATATGCTTCATTCTCAGCGAGGTATCTGTGATCTGCAATTTAATATGAAGCTCTGTATTTCATCATGCATTGAGTTTGCATGGCCAAGCTTTGGTAGTGGGGGGCTACAGTGAATAGTTTCCGTGAGAAGCTGCCAGAAGCTTCCTCCATGTCCAGCAGAGCCAATCTCTGAATGTACTGGTGGTCAAGGCTGGCCCAATTAGAAACAGTAGTAAAGCCTCTGTGATAACAGATTTAAGGAGGGAAAGAAAAGTTGTTGCACAGGTGTAATTTTGGCCAGAGGAGATTGATGTGACAATATGTGAGAGGAATAACTCTGCAGACACGAAGGTCAGTGGAGGAGAGGGAGGAGGTGATCTAGGCACTGGAACTGAGATGGAGGCAGAAAACCACTCTGGAGTAGCCTTTCCTTGAAGAACTGCACCCTGTGGAAGAGTGACCCACACTGCTGCAGTCTGGGAATGGATTCATGTTAGAGTTCATGGAGAACTCTCCCATGCTGGAGCAGGAGAAGTCCTCTCCAGGAGCTGTGGGAGAAAGCCTTGGGTGATAAACTGACCATAACCCCCATTCCCTGTCTCCTTGCACCACTGGGAGAAAAAGTAGAGCTGGGAAGGAGGGAGGGGTGGGGGGAAGGTATGTTTAAGGTCTTATTTTATTTATTATCCTGCTCTGACACTGTAATAATAAATTCAGTCAATATCTCTAATTTGAGCCTGTTTTACCCTCGATGGTATTTGATGAGTGATCTCCCAGCCCTTAACTCATGAACCCTTTGTTATGTTTTCTCTCCACTGCCCAGCTGCAGAGGGGAGTGAGAGGGCAGCTTTGATGGGTGCAGGCATCCAGCCAGGGTCAACCCCCCATACATCATTAGATTCCTACTGAAAGAAGCAACTAGAAATAGGCCTGGAATAAACATTTTAGAGCTTAATAATATAGGGTCAGTACACTCTTCCTACCTAGTTAATAATGCTGGCAGGTATCCTTGGAATGTAGCTTTCTACCTATTTTTACATCTACCTATCTAGATCTTTTTTAGATTCCTTTAGAAAGTCCAGAACAAAGCAGGAAACCAAAACCAGTACTGTATACTCCCTCTCAATTCACTTAACTGTGCTGTATAAAGAGTATAATATCCAGTTAGATTTGTATGACAAAGATTATTCTTACTGATCCCACTGGTAGCCATTCATCGTCTTCTTACTTGTCAGGGGCTTAAAATAATGTGACTATTTATTCCACAGTATTTTCTTGTCATGAAGATTCACATTTTATGCTTCGTACAATGTTGCCTTTATTCCAAAGATACTACAGCCTGGGTAAAATAAGTCTAGGGGGTTCTTTACTTTAAATATATTGACCAATAAAGTATTATTTAATCCTCAGTCTGTTGGGCCATTTGAAAATTGAAGCTATTCATGAATCTAAATTGTGACAGAATCACGCAGGAGGGTCTTTTCATACTGAAATCTCATTAAAAGATATGAAAGTAAAGATTAGTGTTCAATTCTCAGTGGGGAAAAGAGTCAGCAGTGGCATTCCCCAGAGATGAAAATGCCTAGCAGGTTCAAATAGCAATTAGAAAAAATAATGGACAATATCTCCAGCAACAGATACTAAAATTTATATTTAGACATGCATATTTTAATACCTCTAAAGAAGACTATAGATGCTGAAGGAAAAACAAAAAGGATCTCAGAAATTACCTGTACATAGGACTATTAAAGTACTCTGCAAAATGAACAGGCTCCTGTGTTTTTCCTAGACAGTATTTTCTGTTGCCATCAACAGAGACAAGATTTGAATCAGCAAATAATTTCCATGTTTTTAGGATAGAATTTTTCCATGTATGATTCAAAAAAAAAAAAATCCACAGCAACAAAATAAATCCTAGTAATATAGGATAATGGTCTCATTATTACTCAGAAGCAAGCTCTTGAGGCCAAGATTGATCACGGAAGGTATTTGCTCCACACTCAGAAGTCTAAAGGGAAACAAACCTTTGGTATTAGAAACTGTGTGAAGAACAGAACCAAAAGCATCACAAAGCTATCATAGAAACCCATGGCTTTCCCACACCTAAGATTCATTCTGTGAATGGATCTTTATTCTAAAAGAATATGCTATATTTGGATAATGGTTCGAAGGAAATCAGGACTGATGTTAAGAGAAAATATTTTACGTGAGCAGTGACTAAGTAAGCTAGGACTAGGTAGTCTGAGAAAGGGAAGGCTGAGAGAAGGTTATGTAAAATTTTAAGGCCACTAAAAGGCATACAGAAATACTAGCCAGAAGTTATGAAATAGAACCAGCATGAGCAAGGTAAAAAAGAAAATAAAGGACAATGTTTTATCCAGGCAGTGTGCACATACTTTCCACAGGCTTTGTGGATGAGTTTATATGGGGCAGTAATGCAGAGAATTGATAGCAGAGAGTTCCTAAATTAAAAAAAAAAAATTCTGGAAATAAATATTATTTCTGTGCCAAAGGTTGCTGGCTGAAAGATCTTTGTGAAAAATACCCCAGTCCTTCTCTAAGCATAGTCTTTGCTCAGTGTTAGGGACAATGTATAGAGGAGTATTTTTTTATGACCCAGCATGCTTCTTCTTTTCTCACTCCAATAAAATTGTGAACCACTGCTGGAAGTGAAGATAAGGACATGCATGCTTTTGAAGAAATGTAAAGTAATTTAGTGGATTATTAGATTTTGTCATGTATTGGATTTAGGATTTTTTTTTTAATTCACCAAATAAGAATAGTTCTTTACAGCTATTGACTCAAAGGAGAAAAAAATTCTATTACAAGCAAATGAAAATCTGTGAAAAAACCAAAATCAACTAACTTACTAGAAATTCCAGCAATGATCTTTTTTTCCTCAGTAGCCTTTGGTATTATTCATATTAACATAATGTCCCATAATACTGTCATAACAATTGAAAAACTCTCCATGATTAAAGATCAGTGTTAGTAAGAAATCATGAGGCTGCTGCACCATGGAAATCTTAAATTTCAATATACCCTGTGTTCTTGACATACTGCTGGAGGAAAAAGCCTTCTGAAGTAACAAACAAACAAATAAGAAGTTTATTCTTTTTACTGTACATATGCTTTTCAGCACAGCCAAACAATGTTTTTTCCCTGATTTCTAAATGTCTAGTAAGGCTTCAGACATGCCTGAAAGGCAGTTGGCATGTGTGCAAGCTAGACAAAGTGGGAGGTAAGAGAGACTGGCAGAGGGAATTGTCTGAGGTTTTGGATAATTCTGCAAGAACTGCCTTAATTAAGAGAGTTTGTTAGTTTCTTAGCAAAATGGTTCACTACTGGAGGTCCTAAGTAGATCAAATACTGTTACTGACCTTTCAGACTGTACCATGGAAAGGAGCATTTTCAACTGACGCATAACCACTGGATTATAGTCTACCATCCTAGATGAAAATCCCCACACAGGAATACTGTAGTTTAGTGAGGAGTATCCAGAAATTACATTTCTGCAGGAGGCATTTTGTAATCATTTTGTAATCCTCAAAACTTTGTCTGGATGTTGAACTTCATCTCAGTACCTAGTTTCATACAAATTCAAATTCCACTTCCTCCCAGAAAAGTCTGGGCCAGCTGTGCATCAGCTGTATGTGAGATTAACAGACATCATCCACTTGGAGATCTGTATCTCAACAGGAATCTGATTTAGAATCCTGAAGGGCGTATAGTTTCTAAAAATACCTTCCTAATCAAGCTAGATTAAATAGCATCTTTTACAGAACAAAAAATTGACATGTCTGGAGTTCAAAGGTTTAGATACCCAACTGTGATTCATAAAAGCTAGTTCAAGTGTGTTTTCCCAAATATCATTCTGGGAAGCATAGCAGGTTTCTTTGTTTTACACTCTTACCACTTTAGTTGTGCCCTCTCTTTTTCTATTGCTACATGTCTGATAAGAGACAGAAAAGTACTCAAAGAAGGAATGAAAGTTCAACTTTTTTTTTTTTCCTCTCAATTGTTTCTGGTGGAAAAAAAATCCTGAACTGTGGAATTCGATGCTGATATGTATTAAACTTCCAAAAACCATCGTGTATAAAAAACAGTAGGGTCTCCACATTTTGGCCTATGTTGCAGAATTTAGCTTAGTGAGCTGCACTGTAGTCTACCTAAGGATGTAGTTAATCAGTGGCTCAGTTCAAGAACATGCTAAGTGCACAGAAGAACATCTCTGGCCATGCTAAATTTTGAGGTAGAAGTAGAGCCCCTCTGTTAGAGTAGCACTTGCTTCAAGTACTCTACCTATCTTACCTCCATCCTCCCAGTCTCAGAGGGAAATCATACAAAACCTAGGCTTCTTTGAGTATCCTACCCTTGGGATAGCAAAAGTTATGGATGAGAAATGTTAGCAAGTTCTGTCCTAATATAGATAGTTCTTACCAGAAAATGCCAATGAGATAATTTATTCTGTTTAATAGAACTAGAATGGCCTTTAAATATACAATTCCCTGATTATTTTAATGTTCAATTAAGAAAAAAAGAATCAAAGTTTTTCCATTAGGCGCTCTGGTATATATCCTGTCTGATGCAAACACATCAGGAATCCTTTTACATTTCTCATTAATGGAATTGTTTACAGCATGCCTATGTTCTCTGCTGTCATATCCAATTTTACCACATATTCCAAATAAGAAAAACAAAAGAACATTTTTTTCAGGCTTTTACTGAAGCTAAATATTTGCACAAAAGAAGGTGGAAAGTAGTCGAAAGTTTAATTATTGTATTGAGATAATAGTAAGTGTCACAAATACTCAGTGTTTCTAACACAATCAGGAAATACTGATCAACAAAAAGTACTTTGGACAGTATCCTGCATGCAAAATTTTCAGCCTTTAACCCACGGTAAGTTTGCATCTGCCATTCTCATTCTATTTATTTTTTAGCTGACTGACCCTTTAAACTCCTTTAAGCATGGAGTTTAAAGACAGGGTTTTTATATTTATATTTATTAAATATAAAAAATATAATAAAGTATATTAATATATTTAAATATCTATAACTTATATAATAAATATATAAGATCATAAAGCTCAGCACCATAAAAATAGGAATGCTCTTTCATTTTAATTTCTTTTCACATTTCTAAGATATTATTCCTGTCAGTTTAGACTAACCATCTGTTAGAAAGCAGTCACGAAGAGTAAGATGTCCAGTGTTAGCCTTCTTATCTAATTATATTCTATCTGAACTCAAGAGAATGGATAACAACATTTTCTGCCACTCTGACTTTTGAGTGATTCACCTCAGCCTCTGAGGGATTAAGAGGCAAGGAGTTTCATGTTTAAATTTTCAATCTCTTACTATGATAAAGAGCTGACAACACAGTTTCCACATACCTATTTTCATCTCATGATCAAAATTGCATTTCTACATGTTAAGATAAATACATCTCTACACACATAATTTCGAGACTAATTCCTCAATAATCAAAAAGAAAAAAAGTACAGTTTACAGTCATTTTGGCAATATACTAAGACCCATGTGTCAGTTTTCTCAAAAACTGTACAGCCCTTGTATAATATTCCAGCAGAACTTACAGAGAAACCTCATACCAGTCGTACTAGGCATTGTTCAGACACACACATTCCTATCCCAAAGAGTTTAATTGCAAACAAGGAAATTGAACAGCAAAAAGATTGATGGAGAGCAATTAATTAAGCTCAAGCAGCTCTTGAAGACAAGGCAAAAAGTAGGAGCGAGATATGGAGCAATAACTTTCTCAGGAACCTAATAAAGCAAATTTGCTTCTGTCCTGTCGAAGCAGCTATCAATACACATTTTTCCTTTCTAAAACCTTTATTTTTCCCACTTGTAAATGACAGGGCCATGTACACACTGTGACGGTCTTGTAATAGTTGCTCATCCACTTGAATGAAAACAGACTAACTGCCCAGAAGGAGCAGCAAGAAACCTCTTATAAAAGCCAACTGTGCATCCTGTGCACTCAGCCACAGTTAGTGTTTACCAGCAACAATTTCCTTTCAGTTACATGCAGAGCTTTGGTGAGCCTACCTTATTTCCACACCATTAACTTCCAAACATTTTTTCTTCCCCCTGTCACTCACCATGATCTCTTCTGTGTTTTTCTGTCAAATCCAATAGCTCCTCCAGCAGTCTCGCTCTGTCTCAGAGCAAATCCAGACCTTGTATTTTCTAAACAGCTTTTCTCTCATTTGCATCTGTTTTTCTGAGTAGTTGGGGTAATACCTTGAAAATTGCTTATCATCAATATTCTATGTTTATCCAAAACTTATGAAGTGTCCCATAATCCCAGATGTTGTAGGCAGAGGCAATTTAACTGGGTTGCTTAAAGGCGCAAGACACAATGCTTTGCTTGCCCAGGCAGCAGTATTACTGAGCTAAACACGAGAACTTCATGGTTGGCAGAGCTCTGAAGCATGGGACTTTATCTTCTGTAAATAGGATTAGCAAATGAAAATATGTATTCTAGTTAGAATAGAGCAGGATTATCAGCAAACCAGTACATTTCTGTGATGTTCCTTTTAGGTCTATTTTCTGATGAGCACTAATACAGCTTTTGTTAATCTCTTCTGTGAAAAAATGCACATATTCGAATATGTTGTACATGTTAGATTCCAGGTTTAGACTCTCAATTTTAGACCATCTCTTTAGTAAGAATAAAAAAAAATCTCTGAGTCACAAATTTTCCTATTAGAGAAGGAAAAGGTTGTATTGTAGAGTCACTACAAATAACAGAGCAACTTAATGCAGAAAATATATAGCCACTCACTGCACCATTTCAAATACTGTTTGCTTTCAGTTTTAACTTTATCCATTTTATATACATGTTTAAAAATAGAAGGAAATGCTGATGCACAAGTTTTTCTTTATGATCCTCCAAAAAGCAGGTTTTGATATGTTCCTGAAAATGGGAAATCATCGGCTCATGATTAATTCAGTGCTGGTTTAGGGACATTGAATTTTTCATCTGAAGCTTCATGGCATGTGTCTAAAACAAGCTATGCAGGGTTTGGCTGGGGTAGAGTTATTTTTTCTCACTGTGGCTAGCATGGGGCTGTGTTTTGGATTTGTCATGAACACAGAGCTGATAATATAGAGGTGTTCTTGTTCCTGAGCAGGGCTTACACAGAGCCAAGGCTGCTTCTGCTATCAGGCTGCCACACTGATGAGGGGTTCCATGTGCAGTTGAGAGGAGACACAGACCAGAAAGATGACCCAAACCAACCAAAGATTTATTCCAGACCATGTGGCATCACGGTCAGTACATAAAAGTGGGAGGAAGGAGCAGGAAGGGGGAACTTTTGAAGTGATGGTTTTTGTCTTCCCAAGTTATTGTTACATGTGGTGGGGCCCTGCTGTCCTGGAGATGGCTGAACACCTGCCTGACCGTGGGAAGCACTGAATTAATTCCTTGTTTTATTTTGCTTCTGTGTGTGGATCTTGCTTTCCCCGTTAAACTTTCTCTGTCTCAATCCAAGTGTTTTCTGCCTTTTACCCTTTTTATTTTCTCCCCAAACCTACGGTAGGAGAGTGAGCAAGCAGCTGCATGAGGCTTGGTTTCTGACTTGGGTTAAACCACGACACAGGCTCATGAAAATTTATCATGTAATCTTACACTAAAACAAGATAAGAAAGACTTCCATAAACTGTTTCCATATTTACTATAAGTTCACCCTCATTACATATTGCTTAGTTTTATCTGAAATTTAGAATGTAAACTTATGCATAAAAACCCCCTAAATTCCTGAGATTTCACTGAACAGGAAATTTACCAGCATGAGCATGAATTATCTGAGTTGGCTCTACAGGGTAGTTGAGATATCCAGAGACTTACTTTTCAAAGACTGGATGTCATTTACAGTTTGTGGAACAAACATGTTAAATGCATGAGGGAAATAAAAACGAGGAATTTTTGTTTCCCTTTACTGCTGTAAGAAATAAAGGCATCACTTGCACAGGATGTAAATCTCTCATTTTTATTTGTGAAGACTAAAGTTAGAACCCTGAATTTTAGAAAACCAGAGCTCCAGCCATTCAAGGAGTTAGTCAATAGGACCCCCTGGGAAACTTCCCTCAGGGACAAGGGAGTTAAACAGAGCTGGCAGGTCTTTAAGATTGCTTTCCATACGGTGCAAGAGCTTATAATCATCAGGTGCAAAAAATCAGGCCAAGAAGGCAAGAGACCAACATGGATGAGTCAAGACCTACTGGCCAAACTAGAGGGCAAGAATGAAATACACAGACAAAGGAAGCACCTGGTAAGAGTCTAGGGACATTACCTAGTTGTGCAGGGATGGGGTCAGGGCACAGCTGGAGTTGAACTTGGCAAAGAATAAGAAGGTTTTCTACAAGTATGTCCGCCAGAAAAGGAAGGTCAAAGCAAGTGTAGCTCCTGTAATAAGCAAGGCTGGCAAACTGGCAACTGTGGACAAGGAGAAGGCTGAGGTACTAAACAACTTTTTTTCCTGTCTTCGATGGCAATCACTCTTCCCACACCTCTTGAGGGGATGGACAGCAAAACAGGGACTGGGGAAGCAAAGTCCTTCCCACTCTAAGGGGATCAGCTTTTTATGAGCTCAGCATAAATAAATAAGTCTCTGGGACTAAATATAAGGAATAAATCTTTAACAATGAGGGTGACAGAACTCTGGAATGAGATGTCCAGAGATTTGTTAGATGTCACATCCCTGGACACTTCAAGGCAAGGTTGGACAGGGCTCTAAGTAACATATTCTAATTGAGCATGTTCTTGCTTATTGCAGGGGAATTGCAGTAGATGCAATTAAACCTTTAAATATTCCTTCAGGACAAAGTATTATATTTTTCTGTTTCATGATTTAATTAAAAACTAAATAAAAAGTTTTACTTTAAAATACACACGTTTTATATACCACATAATACAAGAGTGTCCTCTCCATATTCAACTAATATGGGTTACCCTGAGGATTTTTCTTTGTTGCTAAACTTATTCATGTACACCTGGATTAAAAAAACTTTTTTTTTTTTATTTTTTTTTTTTTGGTATGAAAATAATTAATACTTTTACCCACGATGAAAAGAAAAAAAATATTTTAAAGCAGCAGAATGCATCCCTATCTGCTATATTGTAATAAAAGAAAGAAAAAAATAGTGTGTATAAGTACCTTATGATCTTTCCTCATGTTTTGTAAAACCAAAGTAAAACAACCCTTTTCAGTACAAATAAGGGATAGAATGCTAAAACTGCCAGCTGATAAGATAGACAATTGTTGCCTTCATTGCAGACAGTGTCAGATTGATATAATAACTGGAAAGCTGTGAAATAGGAGAATAAATTGCATTCTCAGCTGTTTTGCCATCCAATCATTAACCAGGTGAAAGCAATTTCCAATACTGACCATCACTAGGATCTAAAGACTCAGTGCAAAATTCAAGTTACTAAGTTAATTCGTTTACCAATTATCAGTCATAGGGGAAGAAAAATAAACAAACAAATAAATGAGAATGAAGAGTTGCAGACATCCACAAAGGGAAACTCTTTTCAAAGCTTGGAATTAGAAAATCCTGTGTTCAAGGACTGTCAGAATAAAAACCTTCTTTTGGAAGAAAATATAGTAAGTAGACATGGGCTTTAGCCATATTTAACAGCCATCTAATTTCATATAATCACATCATTTGAAATATCACTTCAAAGAAAGAAGCAATAAAATACACATAAATTCTCCATAAATTCTCCCTTCTAAAATACCTTTTCTGGTCTCTATCCTCCTCCCCCTTCCTTCTTCACCCTAGCAATGATTTCTGCCTCTCACAATCTTGATTGCTCTGATGACCTCAATCAAAAGGCAATTATCCAGCAAGGATGGAAGGTAATTATTCCCATCAAGGAGAGATTGAATGCACCTGAATAGACAGCTGCAGTTCTTCCAGGGATTACATTATTACTATAGAAACTGCCTCCATTAATTTGTGATGCATGTCAAATTTATGATAAAAACTTGATTTGTTTGCAAGACAACTACTTTTCCCATTTCATCCAACACTCATTTTAAGACAAGAGCAACAGTCAATTGTAAGTTACTTTAATATATAAGTGACAACTGTCAGCATGCAACCATCTGCTCAGAAATGAATGACATAAAATCAGGAAAGGGAATGGAAACTCCAAATAGATATACATTATATAATTCCAGACAGAGCCAAAAGCATGAATACTTCTGCCCAAGCTTGCCAAGATCCTGCGGTAGGGATGTAGGGACAACAGTATAGGGATAATATATATTTTACATATATATATATATACATACATAAAAGAAAAACATAAAGTCTCAGTAGGAAAATAAACTTAATCACCCTATTTATCTTCAATCCTAGATGAGAAAATGTTTAATTCTAGGAGAGAAAAAAATGGAAAATCTGTAAATCATTATGAAAGTTTTATATATCAATATTTACAGTATTCCATTTTTAAGAGAAGTTGGCAAGCTACCTGCTCTCAGACTCTTGAAGACTTATAAGTCCTCAGATTTATAAGGTATAAAGTATATATATAAGGTCTTAAGTGCTGAGCTTTGTCTAGAAATTTTGGGTAAGGGTTCTAATCACTGTAATTACTACACATGCTAAAATACTGCCTTCCTTAGGAAGAATTATAAGATTGATAATTTTTTTCTGGTATCAAAATTCATTAGATTTAACAGGATTAAAAAAGGCCATTTCCCTCACCAATGCTTGCCTCCTTAAAGGCAAAAAGCACAGTAGGCTGAATCAGAATACATTTTACTCTCACTGTCTTGATAGAAAATCAGCCAAAAAACCTGTTGCTGCATCTTACTAAAGGTTATTTTTCTGCATAGGTTACAATTGTAAGCTTTGCATTTTAATGCCAGCAGAATATGTAAAAGTTGCTGTTCTAATGCTAATAGGTTGTCATAAACCTCACCAGTAAGGTCACACAATGTTGTGTTAATTAGGTACATACATGGCATATTTAATTTAAAATAAGGAATTTTCTATTGTAATCTTACACTCCTTCATTTCTGAAAGTAGAGTATCAAGTCCCATTGACTTACTAGTCTTAAATTTATCTTTCTTTCTATAGTTTTCTTTCGAGACACTAAAGTCACTAAAATAGTTTATATTATTGTTATTTTGAAAGTGTATCATACAACAGTCTGTCTTTTAACTTGTAGTCTAAAAGTATCAAACATTTTTTTTTCAGCATTTTCAACTTTTTGCCATCATCTTTCTGTAGTTCACCAAAATATGAGAAAAGAAGGGAGAGGAGGAGGGAGTACAGTGTGATAAAAAAACCTGTGAGAACAGAAGGGGACAAGTATTTGCCCTGCCTATTGCAAAATTCTTTTTTCACTTTTCAAAGTAAAAGACACAGCTGAATTTCCAGCCTGCAAATGGTAGCTGTTCAGCTCAACTGGCTTTGCTCTTGCAACACGTTTTTCTGCTTGCTTTTTTAGTTCTTTGTATGTTACAAAAATTTTAAAGTGTAGTCAGGGTTCGCTTCCTAAAACCTTTTTCACTGCTGACTAAACATACAAGTCCTGGTTAGGCTTTACGTCTTTTTTTTTTACACTGCTTAGAACTGTGTGGTGGTTTCTGTCTTGAAATTCTCAGTGATCAATGTCCATTCACACATGAAATAACTTTTCTTTTTCCATGAAGAGAATAGCTGAAATGTATTGTAGGGTGCTTTTATTAAAAGTTTGCATGCAACAGATAGGGATAAAAGAAAACATGAAACTGCTTTGCTTCCTGGGTAACTTTTGTATGTATGACTGCTATTCAAATTATTATTAGATTCATAATTGCTGTAATTAAATTTTGCAGGTTGCTAAATAACCGTCAGCCCATACATTTTTAAATCATTGTCAATTTCTGATTTATTGATGGACAAAGCAGACATTGTAATATACTGTATAGTGATCCTAGTGATTGAGGCCTGTTTCCCTATCTCAACTTGATATCAGAAAATCTCCTGAGAGATGCTCTTCGATTTGGTCTTGATCCATTTGATACAAGATCCTTGTCAGGGCCATGTAGTATTTGTACACAAAACCTCTCCAATCCCTTTTTGGATATTCAGGGAACGTGGAGGAACTGTGCACTTAAGGAGGTCAAGTGGCAAGGTTTCTGGATTTGCCTTAGTCTTTAGCTGGGAACTTGTTATTGATGAATTATCTTAAAATCTTCCTTTTCTTAGGTTAGCTTAAAGAAAAATGAAAAAAAAAAAAGTTCAGAACATCCTAAAGAGCTGACACAGTTACCAAAAAAAAAAAAAAAGGAAGAGATAATCAGCATTTAATCTGCTTGCCCTATAAATAAATAAAAAAATCTTTTTATCTAGCAATTGTGAACTTTGGCATCTGTGGATTTTATTTTTCCTCCTGCCTTTTACCCCCTGGGGTTACCCCTGAAAGAAAATCTTGCTGTGGCAAGACAGACTTGGGGTTAGAATTAATTTCCATTTTGGAGCCCTCCAGTGTATCTAGAGAGATTTCATTTGTTTTCCTAAAATCAGTTTACTTTTCTTTCATTCTAGTGATAGTCTGACCATCCATCTGAATCCAAATAAGCTTTCTTTCACTTCCTTAGAAACGCTTATTTCTTCTTAGACAAGATCAGTTCTTATACCTGACAGGCAAATTACCCATTCCTTGTCTCAGTGAAGGTGTAAACTCCCCTGTCTCTTTCTATTTGGGTGACTCAGGGTCGCTTTTAACATCACAGAAATTGCAGTAGAGCTCAGGCCCATTACTGATGGAGGCAGTACAGTAGTTTCTTCCCTCAGCTTTCCTGACATCATATCTAAGTGAAAGGGAACATACCTGAGATTCCCCATGGAATCTTGCACGTTCTCATTGATAAATACAGTGAAAACAAATACCTAAATGGGATATATGGTTTATAACTGGTTCCTCGTAAGGAGAAAGACATGAGTGAAATTAGCCTTTCTTACCTGACAATGAGACTTGGAATATCAAACACCAAACATCCCTCTAAGGATGAATCATGTGTCATAGCCTTTTTATTCAAATCCCTACTATGCTGCTGCAGTTTGCCAGTGAGGATCTCTTTCCTTAGTCCTCTTAGCATATGAGGCAAGCCAGTGTACAATCAGAAAACTAATAGAAACAGCTGCTGTAGCAGTTTACCTCTTTGAGAAATAGTGCAGTAAGAAGTCATCAATTTGGAGGAAACAGGCAAACTGTGCCTGGGCCTCTGGAGACACCTGTTGCTGCATCAATTCTCAAGGCTGAATATTCCATTTGTTGCTGTCAAACAATAATCAAAGTGTCTTGGGTAACCTAAACAACTAAATTAGTAATGGTCATCCTCAACTAGTCACACTTATGGAGGAATTGCTTTTGATTCACCAATAAGTTTATTAATAATTCCAGAGCAGAACACCCTCCAGGCAGAGACTAGTTTAAGTGTAAATCAGAATAAGGTGACTTCCAGGAAAGAATACATGAGCTTGTAGCACCAAATATCAATTTTATATTGCCAAGAACTGTTGATAAGAAAATTTTATAGCATACTGTGATATGCAACTTTAAATTACAGGGTTGCCACTCATATTGAATATGTCTTACAAGATATTTATCTGAATCTTTAAAGGCTTATACATTTAAATATTCCTTTAAAGACCTTTACAAAACATAGACTATTTTAAAAGACATATACTTGGTAATCATCAATGCTTATAAGTAGTTTTAAATGAGAACAATCAAAATTATTAATAAATCACATTAACAGTAGGCAAAACCCAAATTAGCTTTTTAAGAGTTTTTTGTCTGATCCTTCTGTAACAAAATTGAGAGAAATGGAAAGAAAACAAACAAACTGGAGGAAAACATTCTAATTTGCATATATTGAGTTTATATAAGTCGATATGATTATGGGACAAATGTGAACTTTTTACCATACACTATATATTTACATCTATGTTCTTTTGGGACTGTAATGTGAGTCATGATGCTGCTCCCTCTTTATTGCTTTTCTAATAATAAACAATTATGAATGACTGCAAATATCTGTTGCAGAAGTGGATGAGAGACAGATGTAATGAACATATCAAGAGAATATATTTTAAAACCAGTATATGATTGTAAGTATGCACAAAACTAATTACATAAGTAATGCCTACATCACTCATGCTCTGTTTTTCAGATCAACAGACATTTTAATGTCCCAAGCAATAACAAATTTCGTGATTGTTACCCAGGGAGGAGATTTCATCAGTCCTTTTTGAAAAAACAGAGGAGCAGCCAATATTATTTTTTTTTGAGCTTTATTTCCTACATTAGAAACTGATAGCCTTTTCAAAATTACTGAGGAGAGCAGTACAAAAACCACACTTCTTAGAAACACACTAATTCCTTGCTAGGCAGACCATCTGTAGCAGGAGATTAATCTTCAAATTCAGTCTCAGCTTATAACTGAAGAGGCTAATACAGGCAGTGAGTGCTAAATGGAAGGAGGGAGTTGGAGTTTGACTACCAGACATAATTCACTGGTTTATAGCAATAATGATTTACATTAATCTGCTTTCATTTGCTCTGAAGCTGGCTAAGAAAGCTAGTGAAGCCTGGCTTTAGCTGCAGAGCAGTCTGCAGCCTGCAGCCTGACCATGACCTGGCAAGCTCCTCTCTTGCCTGGTCTTCATCATCTGTACAGTCCTCTACCTGCCTCCAAACACCTACTTTTTAATCCAATAAACAAAGCAAATCTTTTGCTGAACACTATTTAAATAAATTATGTAACCTCAAATTTATGTGATGATTAAGAAAAAAGAGGCTTATTCCTGCACACATTATGTAGTCAGAATGACTTAACAGAGTTTGAGCCCTCTCAAGTTGCATTAATTCTGGTGTTGATGTGATTCTTGCTATCTTATTCCTTGTACTAACCTTGGAGAGAAGACTTCTGAAAGTGCACAGTTTTCTGCCTGGTTAGTGAGCTACAATTCCTTGGGATAAGGGCTGAGGAGTTGAAAGGGAGGTGGTAGAACTGCACGCAAGCAGGGAAAGAGGAGGGATCACAGGTAGCTTGAAGCTGAGTTTAGGCTGCAGGGGAGCCCCATGCTCCATTGCTGCATTTCCTCAGAGAAGAGGACACAATGTATAGGTAGGACATGGATTTTGCTTTTATTTTTCCAGCTGCGCTGAAGATGAACTCAAGACTGAGGTGGCTAAAAAGACCTAGATGACTAATAAACTGTTGAGTCTCGTGCATGCTAATATTGTCAAGGATTTCTTCTTTCCCTTGTAATACTGAAATGTGCTTTCTGTTGGGTCTTGTCTCTGGCAGCAAGAAGTGATAAATATGCAGTGATCCCAAAACTACTTCCTGCCACATAACCTTAGTGTAGCAATGGTAGTCACCAAAGGTATGGATGCAGGGTATGCTAGATGTCAACAGCAGAGGCAGCTGGATTATATTAGAAAACTCAGCATGCCTGGAGCACAGGGTGACCCACACTGAGGGACATTGAGCCTCAGAAAATGCAGCATCAGGGCATGACAGTTCTCACATTTTACAATAAGATGGAGAAAATACATATAGTGCCCCTAAGACAAATTCCTGGGTGTCATCTCCCATCACAAAGGTTTTATTCACATATTTTAATTTTAATTCCTTCATGGAGAAGTCAGTAGAAGTAAATGATAAGTACACAACCATACATAAAATTCTGATTCTACCATACCTAAAATTCTGATCCATCACTATGTATATTTCAAAATCTTGTAGTACAATTTATCCTTATTCATTATGTGATTTCTGTGGAAAGATACTATTATTTAGGGAAAGTGGATGATCTACAATACAGTGATGAAACAACCTTGTAAAAATTAGCAAAATTGCCATGTTGTATTTTTATCTAAATACATGGAAACTGCATTGAGAATCAACATCATGTCCACTTTCTCAAAATATCTGCTAATTTGACGTGGTGAATGAATTAAATATTTCACCAGCCAGCATTAAATAAAAGAGTGGTGTAACTGCAGATTTGTGTGCAAAATCAAAAATATGTATTTCACACCCATTTCTTGCATAACAAATGGTTTGAAGAGACTCAGCTGTAGTCATAACAGTACAGAAAAATAAAAACCTATTTTCTAGATTGAATTCAACTATAAAATCAATTAGGTAGGATTAGCCAAAAGAGTACTTATGAACAGCACACTTATATATTCTGTGAAAAAAAAAAAAACAACCAGGAAAACTATCTCTAAAAAATAATTTTTGTTCTGCATGAAGAAAGCTGAATAAAGTCTAAATATCTACAGCTCTTTGTCTTCAAAATTATGCGTCCATAGATATAGTACCATCAGCTTCTTGCAGTATCCCAACCATATTGCTGTGGGTTAAGAGAAAGTGTATTCTGTGCTCAATTTATCACTCTGCATAGTAGTTTGCTCACCAGATGTACTGAACAGAATGTAGAACATCCACGTTCTACCTAAATTTATCCCAGTAAAGCATTTGGAGATATTTTTTTTTTTTGCTCTGCTTAGATTTTTCACTAAATTTTATTGAGCAACACTGAGTATTCCTTCAATGTCCTCTTGAGTTGGCTAATGAGTTCTGCTATTACTGGTGTGGAAGAGAAACAATTTCCTCGCAGACAAATGAATAAATTGGACAAACCTTATGTCCTGTTGAAACTCCCCAAATAATACTGTCAAAACTCAACATTCATTTTGTCGTTCTACATATTGTCCTATGTATTCTATATTACTGTCATACCTTTTCACCACATAATGAGCTATATTTGTGGTTCAAATCCTTCAATTTGGGAAGACAAATATGAGACTGTTTCTCTTCCTATTAGAGAGAAAACAAAGAGAAGAAAGCCTACACCCTCTATCTACATTAAGCCTGTTTATCATAAGCAGGAACATGTTAGGATGAGAGAGAAAAGAGAGAATCCTGTTAAGTGAAACATTTAAATGATATATGTATGCAGAGAATATGTGGAGGACTTGAACCCAAAAAGATTTCTCCTGGCATAGTCAGAGTAAGGTCCAGCAGTA
Source organism: Alethe diademata (assembly GCA_025584955.1). Classification (NCBI taxonomy): domain Eukaryota; kingdom Metazoa; phylum Chordata; class Aves; order Passeriformes; family Muscicapidae; genus Alethe; species Alethe diademata. The sequence continues at coordinate 37,685,745 of JANRMJ010000054.1, read as the reverse complement.
GGTTTACACTGGACTGGCGAGTTTTACCCCACTCCTCTTGAGTTTGCCAAACCTGTTCATCCCCCTCTTTACAATCTCCTTAAAACACCCCATAACTAGACTTACACATCTGACAAACCTCTTAAATATCCAATCATAAATTTGCTCTTACCCTTGAGACTAATGCAGATAGGCTTCCTCCATTTTTTTGGTTATGAAGCTCTGGCTAAATCTCTCCAAGGCTATGCTCCACTGATCCTTTCCGTGTTCTGTGAGATCCTTATCTATGGTAGTGCTTCTGTAACTTCCACATCACTTAGGTTTTTTTGTATCTAAATGTTTAACTCTTTACTTCTCATGAGTCATAAAACTGTTTTTAAAGTTGAATTGCCGCTAACCAGATGTCATCACTACTCAGATGTCCTTTCATTTCGGGTGTCCACGTATCTTTTTACCACCCTTATAATACTTTTTTTTTCTTTGTTAAATGTAGAAGCACTTTAATTAAGGGTTTTTGAACATTGCCATTTAACAGTCTTCAAACAGCAACAGTCTCATTGTGCAGGATTGCGACCTTAGTATCTGGATTATTTTCAAATTTACCAATCACCCTATATATTTGAACATGGGAGAAATGAAACACTGTCTTTTAGATTCTTCATGACAATTTAAATATTATCTTACTGATATTGCTCATTACACCAAAGAATAAGAACAACCTTTCCTTGTTGTCAACCTTTTATAATTATGACTTATTAATTGTAAAGAACAATTATAAAAACAGTGTTTTCCTTCCCTTGTGAAGTATCTGGTGTAGTGGAGTCCTGGTACATGACCGGCTACTGCTACTGCCTCACCAAGAGAAATCAAACTAAACCAGAATGAAACCCCAGTATTGAAGAACATGGCTACAGAGGATAGTTGAACTTCTCTCTGCAGCCTTGGCCTCTGGCCTTGCTGATGCTGCTCTACTAATCTGCTGCCCTTCTTCATTTCATCACTTCAGTTTTCTATATTAAGGCCCCTCAGGGTAGAGATCTTCTCTTATTTCTCTGGTGTAGAAGAATTTAATCTGCACTAGGTCACTACAAAACAAATAATGGACTTCAGTAATTATGAAAATATCACATTCCTTTTTTCAGGCAGAACCATAGATAACACCTTAGAAAAATGTCACCGTTTTCACAGGGTCCTGCATTGTTAGAGTTGTTTGTACTGCGCAGTAGATAGATATTCAGAAACTAATGACCTTACATTTTCTGTCAGAATGAAAAAAATGTTATCCCTCACACCAATATAGAAAAAATAAATAAATAGCAGCCTCAGTTTTCAACATAGTGCAGAATTCTGATCATCTATGTAAAGAAAATCTTTCACCATCATTAAAAAAGTTCATAGTATACTTTAAAAAAAAAAATTAAAAATCAAAGCCAAACCACAACCAGAATACTAGATTCCAAGTTCTATAAGACAAACTCCTTATTTCTCTTACTTTCATTAAAGTTTAGTCATTCTGAACAACAAACAAAGCCTGAGAATTATGGATGTCTCCAGCTCTTTTAGTGACGTGCCCTCGAGGAGTTGTGCCTCATCACTCTTCACCAGACAAAATCTTTGGGGGTTTTCAAGGACAGCGCTAAAGAGAGAGAACTCGTTGCAATATTCTAGCCCAAAGGAACAGAGCGCTTGGGGCAGGTTTCTGTCCATTATGATCTTTGAATATTTCAGAAATTAAGATGGCTGAATAAATATTAGCTGTTTGACTACAAGGCATCACCAGTCTACACTTTCATGGTTTTGAATTTTATAGGAGATGTCCCTCCTCAGTGAAATAAGGGGAAAATTGCCTGTATTCTTAAGCTGAATAAATAAAAATAAAGAGGGGATCTTAAGTTTTTTAGCAAATTGTAGAAGTGGAAGAGATGAAAAGCAATCAAAATCAAGAGGAAAAATTGGAAGAATAATAGACAAAGAAGCCTAGCAGATGCTGTTACAAGAGATTATTCTGAAAAGGAAACCTCTTCAAAAGGTGCTCTAATTTTTAGGATGTACATCCTGAAAGTTGTTTCCAGGTTTTTATGTGTTCCAAGGCATGTAATTGTAAATTCAGTTAAAGAGTTTACAGAAAGTATCATCAATTACTGTACAATCAGATTATCATTTTTTATTACAATTTTTTTTAGCTTTCTATTATTCTTCAGACTTCTTTACATATTCTAGATCTTTGTGTGTTCATAGGTGGGTAATGATCATTCTGGGAAATGATATGCCTAGCAACTCAACTCCTTAAAAATATTTTTCTGTAAGAATTTATGAAGAAAACAATCAACTAAACAAAGAAATAAAAACTTTCTATATCCAGGGCCAGTTGAATATGACCAATTAAAGGAATCCAAATTAAATAAAATGCAAATTCACAACCAAACCAAAATCACCCCAAGGTAGTATTTATTCTCCATCTGCTTAATTTCTTCAAAACTAAAATTATAACTAAAACAAGTAAGTAAAAATTAATAAAATATTATAGGAATTAATGAGATATTAGAAATTGAAAAAATATTTCTTAAGATATTGAAAATGTCATTTTAGATAATTTTAAACATTTTCAGCTCTTTTTGCTAGCTCTTTGTTGACACAAGTCCTTTCTAATAAAATAAAAAAATCCCGAATGTTCCATTTAGACACTATGCTACAGAAATAACTTCTCAAATGAAATTATTAATCTAAAATGAATTATCTAAAATCTTGTCTTTCAGCATAGAAGCCTGCTCAGACAGAAGTGATACAAACAAGTGCTTGTATCATTTAATTGTCATCAGAATTTGTTCAAAAGTTAAACCTATAGAATCACTCACTGATCTACTTATTAGTTTGCTATGTGGCATTACCAGCTTAAGAAGCATCTTTAGGAAAAGATTATGTAGTAGACCAACAAAAATGAAAGAAAAACAAGTATATCAATGATAGATTTCAGATATGTGGTAAAAGATATGTGACAGAAAGTAATTCTGGCTACCTTACTGAAAGGTAACCATAACTAAGAAACATTGGTCACAAAATTGTTTTCCCCATTTCTTTACCTTATAGTGCATTGAGAGTTTACAGCCAGTGATCATATGGTTGTGAAAAATTTCAGCCATTTTTACTAGGTACAAATCTTCTGTCTTTCTTACACATTGTAAAACACAAATTACAACTCAAAAAGACCTGCATGAAAATGACTAGCTTAGCTTTTTGAGAATTCTGTGGATTCTGTTTTATTTTCTTCTTGCAAATTCAAAGAATTTTGAGATCCTGTGAAAAATCAATGTATCACCACCTCTTCGTGTGAGCTGTCTGGTACTGGAAAAAACAACTCTCATAATGTTTTTGTTTCAAAAGATTTGCTGGGAAATTCTGCAGTTTTAAGCAGTTTGGTGGACTATTCAACACTTAGTCAAATGCAATCACGAGCCTAAAAAAACCCACCTCTTTTTGAGATATATGTAGTGTTCAAAATGTATCCTGACAAAAGTTAAATAAAGCATTTTACTGATATTGTTATTAATGGGTGTTAGCTCAGGTCAAGCCTTGAGAGTGGGTTAAAGCTTTTGCAAGTATAATGAAAATTTATAATTATAAAGATTCTTATTTTGTAAAAATAATTGTCAGAATGTGTCAAACTTGCTACGTGCCTTTTCTCATGATTTTCATATATCCTTGCCATTACTGGCAGCTGGATTTGCTAAATTATTGAGAGAGAGCTTTGCTCAGAGGCCTTTTTAAATTAAAAATAATCAATTGAACTTGACTCAGTAGGGGTTAAGCAGCATTATACTAACTATTTCTGAAATTAAACTGCAATTTGATTTCAAAAGTAATCAGACATTTGGACTGGATTAAGGAGTTGCGCTATTCTTATAAATGTGATTTTATTAATTAAGCAATCATGAAAGAGTTGCCAAATGGAACCCTGAGTGGGAAAAGTCATTGCAGTTTCTAATAATAATCTTTTAAAATTACTAGGGGCAAAATGCAGTTTATGATATATATTTTCTTGCATTTTAACATCATTGAAGAACATTCCATTTCTGCAAGCTTCTTTTAAAATATGTTGTTTCTGATTTTTCAGATCTTTCTAGGAGAATATTAATTTAATTTCAATTAATGAAGGATGGTTTTGTTTAATAATTAATATTGCTAAATTTATCCTTCTGAAGTATTTAAGCTTTTTTAAGGGATTAGCCAAACTTGTCATTAAATTAGATACATAATTCAACAATTTTTTATGATTGTAGGCAGAAAATTAGCAATGAAGGTTAAGGAAGTTCCTGAGTAGGTCTACCAAACTTACCAAGGGTCTTATAGGAATATTGTACACAGGGATCTGACTATTGAAAATTATATGAGGATGTGCAGTTCTTTAGAAATATTATTTAATCTATATCAGCAATAGAGTTAGCCAAAAATGCCAAAATACTTGACAAAATGTTTAAACAAATAACTTTTATATATTTGTTTTGAGAATCACTTTTAGTATAATGTTTTTTCATTAAATACATCATGAATTACAAGTGATTTGAAAATGTATTGTTCTTTTTTACAAGTAGGTGACTATGGTATATCATTATTTGATTGACACAGAGATAATTTTTTTCTGTGGATATTGTCAAGTGTTCCACAAAAACAGTTATGGTTGCTTCTTACAAAAGGAAAAAGAAGATAGAATTTAAACAAAGAAGTAGTCATGGATGTGCACAATTTTTTTTCATTGAGCAATACTATCAAAAAAGGCAGCAAGAAAATAATATAACTATAAATTTCAAGTTAGGAAAGACTGGCAAGGATAAAACCCACTAATTTCAGTTTAAGACTGGCAAGATCTCAAAACATTGTTTTTCTCAGCTTACTTCCTTACATATTCTGATCAATGTATGGCAGATAAATTCCTGATTATGTTAGCTCCACTACTCAGGCAAGAAACCCAAAATAAAAGTGAAATATTTCTGTGAGCATTATATGTTGGATTTTTTGAGACCACTTTCATTGCTTTCACAGAGATGCAATACACAACTTTATCTAATAAATTTTCTGCTAGCACATAAAACATGGTCTTTATAAAACTTTATATCTAGTCCATGACTATTTATGAATGAATTCATCATTAATTTTTTGGTAGATCTCCCAAACTAAGCTTTCAGTCTGTTGCAGTGACCTTGTGTTATCCTTGTCAGTCTTACATTTCTGTGATTTTTAAGTCTTCTTTGTTTAAAAAAGAAATAGTATTCTCATACTTAGAGGTGAACTGGCACTGGCTAGCCTAAACCCACTAGCACAAAAATAAGGAGCAAAGATAGATAATACTGAAGTGTAAGGAGAATGTTAATACAATGAAATAACATTAAAATTATAGTATTTAGTGATGGAATTTCAGTTTCTCATGCCAAACTTCTCACAAGTTTGAAGGTAGAAGACAGCAAAATAGCCTTTAATTTCCACCAGCTACTCTGCAAATACTGGCAGTGGACAAACACCTATCACCATGTCTTACAATCATGATGCCACCTCTTCACCTAGTGTCATTCAATTTATGACCAAATGATAAAGCAAACCAATATTCCACAGGAAAAAAACTAAAACAAAACAAAACAAAAAAAAATAATAATAAAAACCCAAATGAAAACAAACAAAAAAAAAACAAGAAAAACAAACCCCAAAGCCACCACCACACACACACACACACAAACCCAACAAACAAACAACAACAAAACCCCCCCCACAAAACCAAAAAAAAACACCAAAAACACTATTATGGGATACTTCTTCTCTTTACCACTTAAATTCAAGGTTATGACACTGAAGTTCTTCATAAGACTTTCATCTCTACATAAATGAGTGTTTAGACACCTTTTCAAATTTATTCCTAAATAGCCCACCACTAACTCCAGGGATCCTTTGATGTTTGATTGAAGTCCAGGCTGTGTTCAAGGAGCTAAACTCAGCTTCCATTTTCTGCAATTTCTGTGAATGTCTAGGTCAAGGTGATATCAACAATGGAATGATTTGAAGTGACGTTCTCTAATAATGCAGTCTTCCTTTCTCCCACTCAGTAAAACTCTTTTTTTGATTTTCAGCTCCAAAATAGTTCCAAAATAGTTGAATACACAAAAAATACTTGCCTGTTAAGGAAGATGCATGACAACCAGATCTATAACCCTTGGCTACTCTCTCTTTAACTCTTCTTTAAATGCTTCAAACTGAAGTTGTTGTTGTGAGGCGGAACACATTTCTCTACATCCTGGTTCTAAACTCAGCCAGAACTAACCAATGTAGGTTACAACATTCTGTTGTGACTGTTTCAGCCTCAGCATGAATTATCTCTACCCTAATTTTGCCTAGCAATGTCAGAATAAAAAAGAAAGAAAACAAAAATGTTCCAAGAAGGAGTAGGAAGGACAGAATATCTCAATTTAACCTCTGTATAATTTTTTTTCAGCCATGGGAACTGAAAGAATGACTGGAGCATTGATCCAGAAATATCCTATTAATTTGATGAAAAAAAAAAATCCAACCTCTCCCTTGTTATTTTAAAGTTGTTCACTGAAGAATTAATTTAAGTATTCCACTTTTTAATGTAAGGAATTAACATATATGATAAAGGGTCAGTGTCAGCACCTGAGAACTGTGTTGCTTAGTCTGGTCTCCAGGGTCTCCAGAATCATACCTACCACCCCTGGATGTAGAGCCTTGAAGCCAAGAAATTCTTCAAAAAACCCTGCCTGAATAAAATCAGTGTTTTGAAACCACCTGACTTAAACATTTGAGCAATTAAAGATAATTAAAATAACGTTTGAAGAAAATACAGCTTCACAAGTATACAACATTAAACACAGTGCTCTTAAAGACTCTTTTTTCCTTTATGAAAGACTTAAGTTCAGTGATTTACTGGCTGGGATAACTGTACTTCCCTATAATTATTTCATTGCCATTAGTGTATTGGCAGTCACTTTGGCATTAGCCAGGTTTAGAAATGAACTACATGATCCAATTAATTTATACTGCTAAGAAACATCATAGTTCCAAGAACGATCACTTTTTATTGATTTTGTAGCCTAACAATTCCGTTAATATTTAAAAAATACCTACAGAAAAAAAATAAAGAAGTTGTCAGTGCATTTCTAACTTATTGGACGGAACTGGGTAGCACAGTAGTTTAAGTAGGCTTCCACAGAAACAGCTTCACTTTTTGGAAAATGTTCCATTGAGTACTCTCTTAAGGCTCTGAAAATGATCTGTCAAAAGGCGCTGCTGAAGATGTTTCTATTTGAGAGGAAGCATGGAAGAAGTAGAGGGAGAGTCAGATCACCTTCCAAACTGCCTGACAGTCCTGTTCAAGAGCAGGTTCAGAAAATAAAATTCACCCTTTTGTCAGCAAAGGCTGAAATATTTTTAAAGGAAGATTTTCTGTGAAAAAAAAAATTGCATTAAGTGCCACGCCAGTGGTGACAGAATTAGGATATACCCAGTCAGAAAACTGCATGTAAGCTTTTTACTTTTCAGATTCTATTTCAGAGGAGGAGGACACAAGTATGTCACATTTTTTTGAGCAGGATCTTTGTATTGTCTTACATAGTACTCAACAGTGTGCAGAGTAGGAACATTGTCATTTGCAGATTGTTAATTTGATTTCTGAAGACTCTCCTGTGACTCTTCACAGTCCTCTACACCTATGAAGTCATGCATAATGACACTATGCTGAGTTCCATTCTTTCACAATCTTATAAGTGGATTATTATTTCTGAATCGACAATTTGGGTACATGTAATGTTATTCATACTATTTATATGAATAACATTAAGCTGTAAGGGCAATATGTAGACAAATCCAGTCTGGAAAAAGCAAAACAAAACAAAACAAAACAAAACAAAACAAAACAAAAAAACCCCAAAAAAACCCCATAAAAAACCAACAGATAGGAATCAGGAAATAAAATATTTCCGCCTAATGAACAGGGAGCTCTTATGTGTACATTTTGAAGAAAGTTTTCCAACATTTTTATCTGGATCAAGCTGAATTTTCATGTTGCTTACCAAGATATCAGAAAATAATGTCTAGAGAAAAAAACGCGAGTACATTTCCAGTTACAGCTGACATAATATTAAAAGAAAATCCTAGAAGGGAGTCGTGAAAGGCATTCCAGACAGCAAAAGTTATCTATGGAGATATTCTGTACACATTGCTTAGGAATAAAAATTTCATTAAAATAATTGCCATATCAGAAACTTGAAAGATTTAAACTAATTTTAATTCCCAGAAACTAGATGAAAATTTCACTTTTCTTAGATTATGAAGAAATGTTTTCCATAGAAGATACAAACTAAGGAGACTGATAAACAAAAGTAACCATGATGCACAATTTTAAATCAGCAGTTTTAAAAAAATTATCCATGGCAAAGTCGGGTCTGCTGATGTCCTGCTTCGAGCCTTAAAGTACAAGAAATTCAAGGGCCATGGAACAAACTTGATGCTGTGTCAACAAAAAGTAAAAGTTTCAAACAAGTAACTAGCAATCTATCAACCACAGGTCAATCTTTTGAAAAATAACAAGTAGGACTCAAGTACTAAAAGAAGATGAGGCCATGTTAACTGGCATGAATTATACAATAGTGCTGATAGTGTACTTAATAATTAAAGGAAGGAAATTTATCCAAATTCAGCATGGAATTATGGAAAGTAGATCTTAACTTAGATATCTTAAAAGGGTATATTTTTCAATGCATCAATAAGATTGGTTGATTAAAACAATAATGCAAAGATACAGTATAGTTAAGCTTTAAAAAGACAACATTATTAAAATTAAATAGCTTTCATTTCTCTTTCAAAATGCATAGTGGACACTGAAATCAATGGAGGAGTGGGTAATTGACAATGTGATTAAGAATAAGGATTGTATATTACACTGATGGTTACCTGTTTGGGACCCAGGTACTTAGTCATGCCAAATACCTACTTCAAATTATCTAACAGTGACCTTAAAAAATTTCTATTCATAGGAAATAGGATATTTAAATGACACAATAATCATGCCACTAATCCTGGATTACTTGAGGAGTCAGAAGAAAATGCAACACCACCTCACTCCCAGAGTTTGCTTTTCAATGTCACTAAAGTCAAAACAATGTTTCTAAGTACCAAAACCATGGACCATACTTTTGAATGAAATTATCTGATTAACTTCAAAATCTACTGCAAGCTACAAGCCAATGTCATAAATAACAATAATAATAGACCTCTGGTTTTTCAATAATAAATATTGCTTGTACATATCAGTTCTTTTACAGAACTCCTACTCAAATATTGTGTTTATAATTCATAGAGGTTGTCAAGGAGCTGGAGGCAGTTTGGAGAAACATTTTTATTGATTTAAAAGTGTGGAAATTACAGCTTCCAGTGAAAAATTCAAGTCTTTATGCTAATGGAAGCATTAAAGTTGGCCTGGACAGGACTAAACTACATGTAGAATATAGAATAGCCAAGGGAGCATCTTATGTATTAAGAGTATGATGTCACAAAAACATAACTAATAAATTTTAGGGCAAAATAAGTACACATTTGATACACTAAGAGATTAGGCACAGGATCAACTTTATGATAATCTTTTGCAGTATCTGTGTAAACAAACATGTTTTAAAACTTAATTTCTTTGTCCTCTAATATTTGCTGTATTTATAGAGACTTTATAACATCTATTCTGCAATTTAGAGAGATCAAGCCAAGTAATCACAATAGTTTCTTTGGTGTTACTTACAAATACTAGATCACTGGATTATATAAATACCATTCTTAGTGATAATTTCTCTGAAATGGTGAAAGGTGCACATAAAAGTCACAGGTGTCCCTTATGATATTTTACAATATGGAATACTAATATTTTGGGGGCTAAACATAACCACTTATCTGCAGGTAACATTAATTCTGTTTTCAGTTTACTTTCTTATCAAAATTTCATCTGTTCCTATCATTCGTTACTATGAGACAAAGAAAAAGCCTTATCAATTCTGCCTACCTGCAATAAATTCTGTTAAGGGAACTCCACAACTGACTGCCTTTAGGTTTTGTTACAGCTGCTGACCCATAGGCATCAGGAAGAATTGCAGGTTTAAGAAATTGCTATCTCTTAAGAGCCCTTTATCATTTTTTCCCATTTTAAAAATATCCAAGTTCAAAAAAAGTGTGGCTATTCACATGTTGAAATGCAATCTGTATTTTTTAATAGTATGGATGCTCGAGAACATAATTATTGAAAGAATACAATGATACAAGAAATTAATGTGTTTAGCAACACCTTGTATACAGCCAATGCATTCCAGTCATTCAATGTACAGGCAGCACTAAGCTTTGTCTGCAGTTCTGCTGTCCCAGGAATATAGTTACTTCAATCAGACATGTATCTTAAGATCTGACCAATGATATATGTTTGTCATCTCCAAAATCGCTAACATGGAAATAAAACCCTGCAGGCTCCTATTTGGAGTGTTTGAATTGCCAGAATTTCTTAAAGGAAACGTTAAATTGTCAGTTACACTAAGAAATTATTGTTAAAATTGTATGGAGCAGTTCAAGATCACTTTTGAATATGTCTTAAGAGAAAGTTACAGGAACCTTCACAGCAGGCTGCAACTTCTTGACCTGATTTCTACTTTTATAATTCTTTAAGGGCCAGCATATCTTGCTGATATCCCCTGAGCCATGATCATCAAATTTCTTTCTATCCATTCTTACCTACACTGCAGGATCATCTCTGCAAATCTGTATTTTCAATTTCAAAAAATAGGTACAATTATTCATAAAGCTGTAAAGTAATTACTTTACATTGAACCATATTTATATCATATTTTCACTTAATCAATTGAGATCATTGGCCTGATGACATGAGTGCACATAATTCTGTGGGAAGAAAAGAGAAGCAACATGCTAATGACATGTGGTGGAATATAGCTCTTCAAGGCCTCATGTCAGATGAGATGAGATAATTCGATGCCAGTACTAGTGTTTTGGAATTATGGATGTAGATATCTTAGACCTTTTTCTGTCACCTTGGGAAATTCTGAGGTACTTTGAAGTTATGAATTATAAGCCTTTTAGTATCTCTAGTACTCAATCTAATTATTATTAACTACAAATCTGTTTAAAATCTGAGTGCTTTTTATATGTTTCTATCTTTTTTTGCACTAAATCTTAAAATTCTAATTTAAAAAAAAATCTGACTATTTTTTTTCTTTTAAAACCAGAATTATTCTGGACAAAAATTCAGAAACAAGTGTTTATTATTATTATTTCACTTGGGAAAAATAAATATATTAACTTCAAATTAAATTTTTCATTTAAATTAAATGTTACCAAGTACTAAGGAGTAGCATGATGGTTGAGTAATGTAGACTTGTTTTGTTCTGTCTCTGGAACATACATATGGAAAAACTATTTGCCCTAATTAGATGCTAGCTTCCATGTAAGAGTATCAAAATGAAACCTACATGAAATCTAAAGACTAATGTTTTCTCCTGGCTCTTAGTTTAGCCAAATTGCAAATGTTTTACCTGGTATTTTTTGAATAAGAAGAAAAGAACAAGTTTTGAATTCATACAAGCACAGGTGAATCAGTATTTGCTTAAATATACTCTATTAATGATCAGAGAATAGAGAAAATACTCTTTCCCAATATGTCCTTGGCAGTGTGTCCAGGTCTCTTCAAACCTATGTTATTTCCAGATGGTCAAGCCAGCACTGTCTTAGCACCAATGTCACTTATTCTGTAACACATTAAAAATGTGAGTGTAGCTCAATATCAATGCAAATTTTGTTTATAAAATGATTTTATTTCTATTTCCTTACAGCAGCAATGGTAGTCCAAGGTGATCAATACAGGGCTCTTTGACACTGCAGGAAATAAACCTCAGTGATTTAGTCCTCCAAAATGCGCAGGATATCTCTTCCAGAATAATCCTTTATGACTAAAATGATGATCAATTTGTAGACTATTTCAGACCAATCCTAATTAAACATCTTTGAAGACCCTCTTTCTGTCTCTATGGTTTCATAAAAAGAAAAAAAAAAAGTAATGATTTCACATCATGTCTCTGAAGTATAACTGGTTTTCTTGTTTATTTGATATTGTAGAATAACCTTCACCTGCACCAACTCTTCCACTTTTGTTGATTGAATTCTCCTAACCCTAGGTGGCACATGAATGATGAGATAAATTAAATTTGACATCTCTATTGACTGAGTCATTGAAAGACAAAAAGCAAATCCTACTGATTTCCAAAATGTTATTTTTGGACGGAAAAAAGTCTTTTGTATAATGAATAAAATTCTATTCAGAGGAAACTGTTTCCTCTTATGAGAATGGGACTTACAGTATAGCTATCTCATGTGCCACTTGGTATTAAAATGTTTGGTTCCTTTGGACAAACACTCCTTTTTTGCAGTTGCTCATAGTGACCATTCTGTCTACAATTTTATATTTGTGATGTTGTTATGTTTTGGGGGGTTTTTAGGTTTACCTCAAGTAACTTAGGAGGCATTATTGTTGAAATTAAAGAAAGGGTTGTTTTGCTTGTGCTGAAGCTCAAACTGTTGCAGTCATAAAAATAAGAAATATTAATTCCAAATTATTAGTTTCAAATTCTTCTACCAGGACAAAGTACCATCAAGGAACCTTGCATGAAACAAATAAGGAAGACCCCTGTATTTTCTATAGTCAATAAGAAAGGAAAGAAGAAGCAATTTTCTGAAATATGGAAAGAACAAGAAAAAGACAGAAGAAACCCTCACTCCAGAGGATAAACCAAAGTGGCAAATATGAACAGCAGAAAGAAGAATAAATGTGTCATTTGGCCTGTCATAATCTCCTAGAAAGCAGAGCAAATTAGAAGGCTTTCCTAGCAGGAGGCAGCAAAGAAATGAGTGCTTTCCAGTGTCTATCACATACCTGCATTTCTTGCTTAAGTATTTTTGAAAATCCCACTCAGATGATGACCATAAAATTAACAGATAGCAGGAAATTACTGTCAAAAAAATCAAAGAAAAATCTCCAAATAATAACAGCACCCTCCATGCTACTTCAGAGCCTCCTCACACCTAATCAAACAAAAATACATCACAAGTACGGTAGAGTGTAAAGGGGAAAAAAAAAAAAGAGCTAGAGAAATAGAATGTACCAGACAATACAATATGTAACCTTAAATGACCCTGGCATATGTAGCTGTTCAGAGAGAGTTGTTGCTTACATGATCACATAGTATTTCCCACAAGATCCCTACCTCATTTAAATACCAGCTGCTGGAAAAAGACAGGATTATATGTTTCAGATGGCTAAAGTTCAATTTGCAGTGCTCCAAAGTGTTGATAGTCAAAACTGAAATCAGTGGGAGCTTTGCTTTGAATTAAACTTCTGGGAAAGTGTTAAGAAAACTGGGGAAAAAAGGTCATCTTCTTAGCTTACATGAGACATAGAGCCTGGTCAGCACTTTTGCACATGCTGCCTAATATGAGTGATCAAGTTCCTTAGTAAAGTGGGGATAATACAACATAATCTCAGAAAACCATTGAAATGATTTGCTGGCAGTCTTGAAGAGAGAACTGAATGAAGATTCCAGAGTCAAACTCTTATGAAAACTAGTAATTCTTTGTTTGCTAAAGATTTGCTTGTTCTAGAACAGACAGGACTAGGTATAGAACAGGTAGGTCAAGTTAACAGATAGGACAGGTATAGAACAGGTAGGTCAAGTTTAAGACTCCACAAATAATAATATTTATAAAAATAAATGATAATAATTTAAACAAACAAGCCACAAAATGTTTGATGGATCTGTTTCAGCATCATGTAGGAATGATTTCAGGAAAACCATTCTGGACACAGATATAAGCAATTTCATTTTCTGCTTTCTGTTTATGTTACATAGTACCATGCTTTTAGTGCTAAGCATATGTCTCTCACAGCAGGAATTCTTCTCCATAGATATAATATTGACTATTCAAGTACTTGACAAAAATTTAATAGAAACATAGAATTGTAGAATTGTTTGTGCTGGAAGGGACTTTTAAAGATCATCTAGTCTAATGCCCGTGCTGTGCACAGGGACACCTTCCACTTCCCATACTGGGACTGGTATTGTTCCATATCAGAATTAATGACATAGACCTTGGACTGGGTGTACCCATGGCAGGTTCTCAAGTGACACAGAGCTGAGTGGTGCAGCTGACAAACTTCAGGGAAGGGGTGGCATCCAGAGAGGCCTTGGCACGCTTGAGAAGTGGATCCAAATGAACTCAATGGAGTTCAATAAGGCTATATGCAAGGTCCTGCAGCTTGATTGGGGCAGTCCACAGGATCAGTACAGATTGGGTGATGAATGAATTCATGGCAGGTCTTTGGAGAAGAACTTGGGCATTCTGGTGGGTATAAAATTGGACATAAGCCAACAATGTGTGCTTGCAACCCAGAAACCCCATTCATTCAAATAAAGCATGACATGGAGGTCAGGGAAGGAGATTCTCCATTCCTGCCTTTAGATTCAGGAACTCAGGAGAGTGGGGAAGAACAATTGCTGAGGAAAAAAAAAAAAAGTGAAGCACCTTAGTCTTCTCCATATCACTTAACACCAGATACCTGGTCTCATTTTTTGAGGAGGCACAATTTTTCTTTTCCTTTTCTGATGGATGTAACTGCAGATTGTCTTCTTACTATTCCTCACTTCTCTCAATTTATTTCCAGCTCTGCCATAGCTTTCCTGATCTCATCTCTACACTTTAAGGCAGTTTTGCTATGTTCTTGCTAGCATGCACATCCCTACTTCCACGCCATAAACAATTCCATTGTGTATTTCTGTTGGACCCAGAGGTTCTTTCTCTGCCATGCTGACCTCCTGCCTTATCATCCTTGTAGACTGAGCCAAATCAGTCTTCTGGAGTGTTGTTTACCAGTGTGGCACAATCTGTAATAGACATTACTTTCTGCCTTTGGGACTACATCTGTAAGTTTTAACTTGAAAATTAAAAAAATCAATGTACCAAATTTTTATGTCAGTAACAATAAATAGCTCAGAAACAGAGATAAAAGCATTAAATTACAATCCTATTTCTCATCTTGCACAAGCACAGTCATTCGCTGACACTAATATGAAATTCAAATGTCTTTGTTTTGTTTCTGGGGAAATGCATGTGCTCTAAATACAAAATAAATCATCCAATTTTACAACAAAGCCGACAAGAATTCTAGAGGTGTTAAAGACTTTCTTCAGTGCCATTTTTGCAAAGGATTTCTATGCAAATGCATACAAAGAGAAATCATCTCTAGTTTTGTTTAGAATAGGCAATAGAACAGTCATCAGACTGATTTGAAAAGATAAACCACAGCATTTTTTTTTCCTGGTACATCTAATGCAAGGGCTGTAGGGTGTCTATTCTATAAGCCATAACATACATTTATTTATCTTTGTCTATACATAGGAAGGGCAACACTAACTTCAAATAAGCTAAAAATTTCCTTACACTCCTGAACATTAACATCCATTGTTTGACTTCTTCTGAAATTAACTTTAATTATTTGATGATTGATGATAAAATGGCAAAAGTTCCTCCATTTTTCTGACAGTTTGGATCCAACAAGGAAGAATAAATAATGTCATGATCCTAAAGAAGCTTATCTGACTTTCAGCACCTCCAAAAGCACCTACAAATGCAGTAGAGGGAGGGAGGGAGGATGAGTTAGTGATGATGAATTCTGTAAAGATTTTGGCAAGCATTATAATGCAGAAGGAAGGTGAAAGTACAGAGCAGGTATCTTTTCTTCATCTGGCAAGAGAGACAGAAGGACTCCATGCTATGGAGTGACCTCCCCTTGATTTTCTCTCCTCTTTTGTCATCCTTCTCTATCTGTAACTTGGTCATTCCCACCATCTGTTAAAGTGGGCAGAATGATGATAACAGCTGATCAAAAACCTCCCTGCAGCTTCCAGGCAGATATTGCATATGCAGCCAAAACCAGTTCAAACAATTTTTCAAACAATGCCAATAAATTTCATTTATTTATGTTTATTTGTACACATATTCAACTCAGTGTTGCTCTCTAAACAGTCCTAAATATGTATAAGCAGCCTTTGACTTAATCTGCCCATAGTATTTTATTTTATTTTTTTTTAATTTTTAATTCGAGTGTTACGTTTGGATACTTCTCCATACTAAGAGAAATTATTTTAATTGCACAGAGGTTATACCTTGAACTGGAATTTGTTTCCATATTTTTAGGATTTGTGAAGAACTGAAGCCGAGAGGACAAGACTAGTAAAAGTATCTATTGTCTGTGCATTCATCTAATTGCAAATTTCAAGTAAATATCAGGACAAATAAGCGACAACCCTGAAAGTTCAAGTTTTAACCTGTATGTTATATAATTTCCAACACATATATTTGGTAAGAAGAGTGAAAGTGTTTTCTAAGCTTTGGGAAACCAATCAAGTTGTCTTGCAAATCTTCAGGACTTAATATAGATTTAAGGAATTCATAATTTATCAAAGTTAAGCTTACTTTCCTATATATCATAATTTCAGATCATGCCACATTGGAAATTATATACTTCTCTGAAAGCATCATACTTCATTCTGCAGTGTTTCTATAGTGCTTCAAAGATCATATTTAACTCAGAATAATGCAAAAAATTAAAGTATTTTTTTAGATACTAATTTTAATCTAAGCATTATAAATCCATTTACAGGGTGAAATATTACACATTATAAATTCAGATCACATCTGATACCACTTCCACTAACTGACCAGGCAGTTCAGGCTATTTAAAAGAGGAGGATAGCATAAGTCTTCCTAAATTGTTACATATCATGGGATTAAATCCTTAAAATGCATTTCTGAACTTGATGTTTTGGTTTTGTCAAGTAAATTTTAAAATGATCTCTGGGTAAGACCTTAAAAACTTTAATACCTTTGATTTTTAAATTTTTTTTTCAAGTATTGAATATATTACCTCCTAAGGAGTGGTATCTGTCAATATCACAATATGATAGCTTTCAAACATTTGTTATCTGCAAATGCAGAACATCTGTTATTTTGTCACTTAGCAACAACACTATGCAATAATTTTGCCCTCTCTGCTCCCCCCTTCATTATTATGCAAAATATGTTCAGGACAAGAAATGCTTGAAGAAAAATTTTTCCTTCACTGAGATATTTTGACACAAAAATCTTTTCTCATCAAAGATGAAAAGCACCTTGTCATTCATTTCTAATTACAGCCTCCGTTCTGTCAGTACAGAAAGACACCAACTCCCCGCGGTGATGTCATACATCGACATTTACAAAACTACACTGAAATTTGTCTCCTCTTGGTCTTTGCCAAAAGCAGTCAGTGTCAGCACTGATATACACTGATAAACGGAATTTAAAATTATGAACGTTAATTGTGTTTAAAGTTAAGGAAACTGCATTATGCTTTCTGATATTAATAGCTGCTGAATCATCTAAAACAATGGAGAAAACTTCATTTCATATTCCTATTCTGAGATGCTAAGACATTAAACTGCAACGACAACAGAGATTTCACACTCCAAGAATTAATTTGAATAGATGTAAACTTATTAAAGATTAAAATGAACTATTTAGTGTTCTGCAATTAGTGTTAACATCCAGACTAAAACTACCAGTGGGGAAATACCAGAATGGAAGTGCCAACCATGTGAGAATGCAAAGCCTCAGAGAAATTCTAATCCTGACCAAAACAGCATTAGAGAGTCTAATTCAGACTAATGATGAAACTCATATTAGCATAAATCAGAAAAAGAGATAAATAAATCCCCTTGATTTGTTTTACTTAACATAAAGTCTCATTAATTTTCTGAAAGTAATAGAAAATACTTGTATGAGTCTAAGATAGAGGTTTATTTTACATCTTATTAAGAATTATTTGCAGCTCTCAAGATAGCTATAGCAACAAGAACTTTTTCACTCTTGACATAATTGTCCAATAAGCATTCTTGGTAATTTCAAGACCTTGTAAATAAGAAATCCAGCTATGAAATTATTGTAGGATCTCCAAGTTATTGATGAACTCAGCACAGATATAAAATGTGTTTACATGACTTATGGTTTACAATATTTTCATAGAATCCTAGAGTCATAGAATACCTGTTGGAATGGGCCTCAAGGATCATCTAGTCCAAACTTGGAAAAATCATGGTCTAGACAAGATGCCCTGGCACGCAGTCCCGCTGATCTTAAAATTATCCAGTGCTGGGGAATCCATCACTTTCCTAGGAACAGTTTACTGCTCTTATTTTTTTTTAAAAATGTTGCTTTTTTGTCCAATTGGAAACTCCCCAGGAGATGGTCATCTTTAGAGAGTTTTCTTAAGGAAGGCATGAGATATTAAGACTTTATTCTAGAGTATGCACATGTGTACAGAATACTTTTCTTTCAAAAATCAAAAGCATGTGTTTTAAAAAATGTTTTTTTAATAAAAAAGGCCCAAAAGGAGTTTTTCACCAAAGTAATAATATTAAGGTTACTAATTCTAAGTTTCTGGTTCTAGTGTACATTTGTTTGAGTTTTGTTTTATTTTTTTTTAACAATTGCATTTATTAACTCAAGGTTAATAATAATTTCTAATAGATTGGAGTGCTTTGTGTTGTTTCGTTGGGTTTTTTGTTGTGTCTTTTGTTTGTTTGTTTGTTTATTTTTCCACTGAACAGTGCAATTTCCTGTTTATCAGATAAATTAAGATATACTTTTGCTGAAAAACTATGACAGTAACAGAATCCCTGAAGGACTTGAACTTTGTCTCAATGATCTTTATGAGTCCCTTCCCTTGGGAAAACCTGTTCCAAAGGCTATGAAGGCATAACCTTGAAAGAAAAACAAAAAGTGGGAGAAAATCAAATGTCTATTGAAGAATCACATTTTTTATCCCTGTGATTCGAATCTCTATCTAAATATTCTTGGTCCAACAAGAAAATCAAACTAAAATGCACAAAAAATATTGACTCTTACATGGATGATGATCTCTTTGGAAATGGCACTGAACAAGGCCAATTTTATTATACAGAAATACCTGGGGGGCTATTAAATAAAAATATGTATACATAAATACTCTGAAATACCTGACATCATATAAACCTCACTTATCAGATGGATATAAGACTCACTGTATAATAGAACATAATATATATAAGTGCCATGGAACAACAGCTTGGTTAATACGTCCAACTGGTATATTGCGGACAACTGCATGTTATCCAAGGGCTGTGTTTTGTTTGGGTTTTTTAAATTAGGATTCTGCAGTTTTATTGCATTCCTTCCAATGACCATGCCTTAGGCAAAGCAAGACTTGACGTTCTGCATTGTAGGTGTGTGTTCTTGTTGAACAGTCACCTATAGAGTGGTTGAGCAGATCAGAACTCCCACTCATTTTATTGTCAGCAGGGAACTGTTTGAGGGGGCACTCAATCCTCTTGTCCAGGTCATCAATAAAGATAATAAACACAGCTGGCAGCAATACAGTGGGGAACCCCACTGCTGACCTGCCACCAACTGGATGTAGCTGGCAGCAATACAGTGGGGAACCCCACTGCTGACCTGCCACCAATTGCATATAGCGCCATTCATCATCATTCTCCATGCCCAGCCATCCAGCCAGTTTTGAACCCAGTGAAGAGTGGGCTTGTCCAAGCCATGGCCTGCCAGCTTTTCCAGGAGAACACTGTGGGAGACAGTGTCAAAGGCTTTAATGAAGTCCAGGCTGACAACATTCACAGCCTAGTGCACAGAGCCACCACACTGCCTCTCCTTCCTCATCTGTCCTGTCTTAGCCATCCATAGCAGCACTCCAGGCACAGGAGTCATTCCACCATGTTCGTGTGATGACAACCATGTCACAGCTTTCCTGCTGCACAATGTCTTCCAGCTCCTCTTCTTTATTACCCATACTGTGTGTAGATGAACTTCTGCTTGGCTATTGATTTCTCTCCCAACACTGGCCTGTTGCTCATGGCTCATCTCTAGCCAACTTGACCCTTATTCCCTTTTCCCTTCAAACCTAATTTAAAGCCCTCTCAATCATCCCTGCAAACTCATGGGCTAGAGTCCTTTTCTCTCTTTTAGATAGGTGAATCCTATCTGCCTCCAGAAGGCCTGGTGCTGTGTAAGCATCCCTGTGATTCAAAAACAAAAGTTCCACTGATGGACTGTCTTCAAGCCATGTGATAATCAGGTGGGTTCCCCTCCTTGACATTCTTTCCTTCCTATTGAATTGATTGGAGAAAACAGCACCTGTGCTCCTGTCTCTTCTACCAGTCATCCCAGTGCCATAAAAATATTTCGATTGCCCTAGGGCTTCTCAACATTTTCACTGCTGACTCGAAAGACCAGAATATGGTAATAATCAGAGAGCTAAATCAGTCCAAGGAGTCTCCTAGTACTAGAAAGAAGATTTCACAAACACTGATTACTCTACCCATATGACATATATCGGATGCTTATATAAAAGGAAAACTTTGCCAACATTCACGCAAACTGTAGCAGTTATGAACAAACAGCATTCAGTGACAATGAATGATGCAAACAGCTGTGAAAATAACTTTAGATTAAAAATATAGTTTTATTATCTCACAACACGGGCTCTGGTTTTTGAGTGTAAATGCATTGCATTGATTTTTCTAATCTTTGCAAACAAGCAACTCAGCTGAGTCACAAGATGTTTCATTAAAAAAAAAACAAACCAGTTATTACATTATTAAAATCTTAAGCTATTTTTCCAATGCTAATCAATTGGAAAGCTATATCATATAGGCTTTTTTTCAATTTAAACTTCTAACAAATGCCCCAAAGGCACCAGGTACTAGAACTTCTTAAAGGAATCATGATTTTTTAATTAGTTTTGTTAAAAAGAAGGCTTCCAGAAGAAATGCCTATTGCACCACTCAGCTGTGGTGACAAATGCCAAGACATACAGAAAATTTTTATTTCTCACCCACCATAATCAATAGTGGTCAAGAATTCCAGGGCAGACAATCTCTTGTTGCAGGAGTTACAAAGCTGTTCAGCACAGATAGTGATATAGGAAAAGGAAACCTATGAACCAAAACCAAAACCTTTTCCACCTCCACAAACTGACACCTGATAAGTTCTACCTTTTAAACTCTTCTAAGATGAATTATAAATCAAGGTACATATTATTCTAGGAGGTGAAATGAGTCTATGGATTTCTTTAGGAAGAGAGAGAGACTTCAGGAACCATTCCTGAGAACAACCTCCCATGAACTCACCCATATATTTTGGTTTTTGCACTAAAGCAGCAATCAGTGTAACTTAAATGGATGAAACTTATGCAGACTTTCATAGTGTTAAAGCTCTGAAGTGAGGAACTTTTGTGTGTTACATAAGAAGAAAACAGCCACATCTTTAGCAGTTTCTGGCCAAAAGTAAGGCTCTTTAAGGGTTTCTTTAACCAATGCAATCATGGTAAAAGGAATTAGCTCTTTGTTTTATAGATAAGGCATTCAAATAGCCTATGGAAATGTCAAGTTTTGCCCCTAATGTTAGGGTCCTAAAGGAGTCAAAACTGCATTACATCAGACCATAACTCTTGTTACTCATCTAAATTTGCCTTCCCTATTGGACAACTTCCAAATTCTGCGTGGGTTTTGAGGTGTAGAGGAGTGAAGCAGCAGTGGTGTGTTTGTCTAAAATTAGAATGCTAAACAAAAAACAAAACAAAAAAATAAAAAACAACAGGAAAAAAAATAGAAACATTAGCTAAATAAACCAAGTGAAATTCACTCCATGATTAAGTGGAAGTGGAAAGGAGAACTGAAGAGAGAACAGCCCTATGAAGAAGGACTTGAGGGTGGTGGATGAGAAACCACATCTTGGGCTGCATCCAAACCAGTGTGGCCAGCAGGTATGGGGAGGTGGTTCTGACATTCTGCTCTGTTCTGGTGAGACCCACCTGATGTACTATGTCCTTGTCTGGGACCCTGAGCACAGGAAAGATGTGAACCTGTTATAGTGAATCCAGAGGGGGCTTGAAGCACCTCTCCTATGAAGACAGGCTGAGGAAGTCAGAGTTGTTCAACCTAATCTAATGTTGTTTTATAAATGTTACTTGGCCATTATTTCATTTGAATTGCTATTGTTTCACTCTGATATATCTAAGGGATTATATAACTAGAGTGAGATGAAATGAAGATACTTTTTACAAGTCCAAGTAGACTTCAAATTTCCTAAGGGGAAAAGACTGTTAAAACTAAGCAAAGTTTATAATCGTTTGCTTTTTCAAAAGCTGTCAAATTAAAAGGTCTTACATAACTATACTGATATAAAAAAATCTGGACACACTACTTGCTCTTCAGTGCTCTTAATGACATTAAACTATTACCATTTTAATTTGCAGCTCAGAACAAATTAGATTTAGATTAACATAATTAATATTTTATTCATTTTTAAAAGGCACTTTTAGACATAAAGAGGTTGATATTAGGTTACATGCAGTAATGTTAAAGTAGTCTGCAATGTTTTAAAGATGTTGTAAATCTGTAACTGCCAAAGAATTTTTTTAAAAAACAATAATTTCCAGAACTTGAAAAACGTGTAAATGTACCGACACTGAGTTTTAATTTAGTGCCGTCATTTGGGTTGATTATATATCTATTGTCTGTTATTTTGCGGTTTTTTTTGGTTGGTGTTGTTTTTTTAAAATAAACTAAAATCTTCCTTTGAAAACTAAGGATTTAAATTTAAAATTGTATGTCAGCAGCTTCATTTCTTGTTGTGTTCAAATCTACAATGTTCTTGTCAAACAAGCTATTCATATTTATTAAAGAAAGAATGCACTAAACTGAACTTGGGAATTTTATTATTATTATTTTTTTAAATTTTTATTAGTGTCATTATTATTAAAAACATTGGCTAAATATTAATTACTCTATTATTGAGATAAATCCAATTACATTTACAATGTATGGCATGTTTCAGTATTTGACAGGAAAAAAAATTGCTAACAAAGAAACAAAGAATAAATAAATGCTTTCTCACATCTCAAAGCACAAATGACATTAAATATCAATTCCATTACAGAGTAAATATATTTGATTAGCACATTGACTTAAAGGAACGATTTGTTTTGCAAGATGCAGTAAATCTGCCATTTATTCACATATTGGTAGTCACTCTAGTTGAATTGCATAAAGAACACAGAAATTAGAAGAAAGATAAATAGATGCAAATTGGTTATCACAAGGTAAATAGACTCTGATGAATTCTCTATCCTATGTAAGCAACATTATCCCCATCACTCTACTTTGGTATTAAACTAGTGAATAGATCACATAGATGCTTAAGACTGTTTTTACGCCAAAACATTAACAGAACAGACTTTAAAACTTCTACTACAAGACACTGAGACTCTGTAGCACCTAAATCATTACCCACTGCTTCTTCTTTCTTGTCTAAAATATTGCAGTTACCCCCACACTGGCTTCCAGCAGGTTCAGAGCCCTCCAAAAAAAACTGCCTACACCCTCCAGCTCACTGCCTTTCTGGGCTCTCCTCTCCCTTGCAGGGTAGACACTAAAATCTGGTATAGAGCAGCAGAAGAGAATAACAAGCAAGTGGGATTGCTCTCCATCGGGGTGCTCACATGTTCCACTTACCAGAGAAAGCAGCAGCTGGGAAAATGGCAATGGGACTGAATGTCATGAGGATTACCCAGCAGAGTCTAAGAGTCTGTTTGTCCAAACACTGACAGCCCTAGAGGGGAAGATGCCAGCAGCTACTAGATTAAATTGTAAACAAGGGAATTACCCAGGAGGTGAGCTTGAAAAGGACAAAAAGACCATGGCAGCTTTAGAATTCCAGAATTGCCCTGCCACCATTGCAATGCCTGTCTAGGGCTGGCTGAGCACCCTCAACATTGGGGCCACAGGGATGCAGTCAGGGCACTGATGACACAGACTGCAACACAGGGCCCACACCTCGTGTGTGCACCCATGTAAGCTGTCTCACCTGTGGATGGGCTGATATGGGTGTGGGCAAAGCCAGAGCATGCAGGCAGCTGTCTCAATATGCTAAATTCCCACTTTTGAGAATTAATTTATAACAGGCTGTTCTGAAATTTGAAGGGGTTTCTTACAATTTTATATATATCCAGCATTGTGGTTTATATGGTCCATTGATTGTTGGTTAATTAGAAGTGATTAATAATTCAATAAACCATTTTCAATCAAGTGTATATAAACCACTATGAGCTGAGCAGTTTTTATGTCCAACATTGCTGCTGACTTCATCCTCAAAAAATGTGTCTTTGAACAAGATCTAAACATATAGCAGAGAAGGAACCTTCTGGAGTTGGAAAAGGGGGAACATTTTATAACCCAGTGTTAAACAGAAGCTTTCGGTAGTGGACTGAATTGTGGCAAGAGAGTCAAAGTTGTTGAAGTTAGAATAACGCAATAAAAGTGACAAATATAACAATGTATTGATAGATATGTGGTATGGCTGGGTCAGAAGGTGGCTACAGCCTTGACTATACAGGTATAGTAGGTGAAGGCTAGAACAGCTAAACATGACTTAAATTTCACGAGTTGATTGAAGTATGTCAGTTTGGAGTAATTGCTCTTTGGAGAAAATCCAAATGATGACAAAATGTGTTTATAATGAGAACTGTGAAGCTCTGTTTTGCTAAGTATAAGGATGTAATTTCTTCAGTACATCGTATTAAAAGACTTACATGATAAGGGTTAAGTGCATAATACAAATGACACATACTCTAAATAAAATTATTACACACTAAACCCAGGTTATATTTATTAAGTTCAACAGAGTTACAATATGAAATACTGTTATATGTTCTCTGCAATGCCCTGTTTTGCAAAACCTTAACAAGACGACTTCTACAACATGACACTGTAGTGTTGCCAAATGAAGTTTAATGTGTAATGCTTGGCCAATTCATCCCAACTAGGAATTCCAGGTTCCTTTTATTGACAGATACCCTGAGGATGATTTAGATTTGGTTGAACTGAATTAACTTCTGCTATTTCTTTTTATTCATTATAAGCAGAGACTCAGTGATAAGGCTCAAAGCCAAATGCCTTAGGCATGCAGTGAAGTGTATGGAAGAAGGACCTTTTTTTGAGATTTTCTTTTTAAAAATTAGTATCTTGGACTGGCTGTTTCACAAATGGCAAGTTTTTATAAGCAAAGTTGAAAATAAATAAATCATGCTCTTTAATTCATGCATGAATTTCTAACCTTGTACAACCGGATTTGAAAAATGCAAACTCATTTTTTTGTGAAAACGTAAATGTAAACATGTAAAATGTATTTGTTACCAATAGCTAAATGGACACTATTGCATATGAATCTGCTAATTCCATTTCTAAGATCAGTGCAGTTACATTTATTCTAATGTACAAATTCCAGATTCTTATGTAGCTGAACAGACATTTGTCTGGAAGACTGAATTTATGTGGGCACTAATTTGTTATGGATAATGAATGCACTATGCAAGAATAACACACATTTCTTCTATATATGCCAAATTATTTTTAAATTTAGTAACATGACTGATTACTTATGTATGACAATTACGATGCTTTAAAATAGGGTAATTTTATAGTTACATACTGAGGTCTTAAGAACTATAAATATTTAATTTGTTTTTATCAGGAAAAATCTATACAGACAAAAGGAATATATACTGATAGATTTCATACAATTACAAAAATATTAAAGACAAACATTTGGGTTTAAAATGAAGCAATTATTCATCCCCAGTTGAATTATTACTCTTTTGCTGTGTTTACAAACAAGCCTCTTGTACAAATTATGATCTACATATGGGAGTTTTAATAATGCTGATGACTTGGCATAAACTCAGTAGGATAATGGTATATGCTTATTTTTATTTTTACAAGAGGGAAAAATTAAAATAAGAAATAAAACCAATGTTCAAAAATCTCTTATTCTCCTATTGTTTAAATATATCATTCATAGGAAGAACTAAGGCAGAAATGGGAGCTCAAGTCTAGTTCCTAACAATACAATACAACTCTCACACAATCCCTTAAATTTCCTAAATCACATGAATGGTTATTTGGTCAGCAGTTATGCTAGTCATCTCTATGCTGTGGATTTTACTTAACTCTTAAAAGAAGAGAAGTGGACAATGTTGGCCCCTTGGAGTTGTTCAGCTACAATGCGTGCCTTATTTTGTTGTTGTTTTTTGAGTTGTTTCATACATACATACATACATACATACATATATATATGAAATTTTGAGATATTAACATATTTGTCCTATTTATATTTATCTTTTGTGCTCTGGTCCCCAC